>RJVU01002418.1:149488-181517 GCA_003731715.1 Anabarilius grahami | reverse complement strand
TGCTTGAAAAACAGCAGTCCACTAGATGGTGCGCACAAACTCTTTCCGAGCTCAAGGCCAAAGGAGTATAGGCTACTTTGAAAGACTCACGCGCTCAACTGTGCACGAGATGGAGTGGGACACGGAAAATGAAGTAAGGCCTATAGCCGGGCCTTAAAACAACTTTTATTTTCTCTCACACACGGCACAGAGAAACAACTTTCTAATAAAGCGACCAAAGTGCCTGTCAAGTGATAGACGAAACTGACAATGACTTTTTATCTTTTTTAAACTGAAATGAAAGGCAATGTGGATAAACATTCACAGCCACGATGTACAGAACACCACACAAAGATATAGAAGAAAATAAATAAAAACATTTTGGATTAATAAACCTAAATATATATATTGGTTTATATAACTGCAGAAAGGCCACAATGCAGATAGGTATGCATTTCACGTCGGCAAATCAAATTAAATCGGCTAAATTGCCTGTGCGAGCATCCTTTAACTCTACAGCACAACATCGATGCACCGAAAAACAATCAAATTAATTTACAGAATTGAATTAGAACAGAATATACCATTCTAATAAATAAAAATAATAATATAAAAAAAAAAAATAGTCATAATCAAGTCACAAGTGCAAAATGCCTTGATTAAAGTGCAAAAGAGCAGGGGAACATATATTCAAAACACAAGCCACAAATAGTTAAATTAGATAACCCAGAGTGATCAATAAATAAATTAAATAAATTATTAATATAACGAAAGTATAGCCAGAATTGTCAACTTTGTCTTTTTAACTGCAGAGACAATAAACACTAAACTGGAGTGGCAGTCTTTTTTAGCTAAACATTCACAGCATCCAAAAATCTAATTAGAATCGGCTGAAATGTTTTGGTATCACTTGTACCCTACCTGATCTGGTCTTTCACGCGATCTTCCCGTGTCCGTTTGAGTCTTTTCAAATAGGACGCTATAGTCAACTCGTTAACGTTGACCGGCAGAATCGCGTCACAGTGTTTGTCGTTGTTGAGTTCTAGGACATGAGCTGTTGGCACAATTTGCATCTTACCTTTTTTTGGATCTTTTACCATTTCAAAGTGCATCCAATTCCACACTTTAGATTTTCTTATCCCAGACATTGTTAAAGATTTAATCCCTGCCGCCAAGATGCTCCTCTGTCGGTCACGGATCATGGAAAATTAAACTTAAATCTGTCACAGGGGTTGTTCACACACATTAAAAATATTTTATTAGAAGATTCTTTCTTTTCACATTTTTATTTATAGCATTATCATAATAGGCTATATATTAACTTATTGGGAGAAAACCGGTAGGTCTATGTGAAATCAGATATTGAGCACCCCCATATCTCGTCTCATAACACCTCTGCGAAGATTCGACTGTGAGATTGGTAGTCGAATCAGGCTCCTCCTATCGAAGCATCGAATTGTCGACAATTCAGGGTCACCCCTACTGTAGGCTAGCTTGCAGAAATGACAATGACTGAACCAAGAAGTTCTCAGGGGGACGACAATGACAAAAGACAGAAGAAACAGCTTTAGACCTCAAAGCAGCAGAAACCCCTTTCCTGAGCCAGTTAATCCCCCTCTGTTCGGCCTTCTGGGAGCACAAAAGGAAGTGATTTCCAGCCTCCGGACCAAGCACTGGCATCCAATATGAATCATACATGACTGACCATTAAGACATCCCAGGACCACCTGCTGGTTATCTTTCCATCTTCTCACCTCTGGACTTACTCTGGTCAATGTTTACCATCATATACATCAAAGCCCTCAAGACATGCTAACATGTGCACTCTAATGTAGCTGTCATGTGAGGAGGGGCACCTTGTGACCATGGCAACAGACTAAATGAACACTGCTGCCTCCGGAAAATCTTCTGTTGTCCTTTATTTGTTACATTGCATTGGTCAACATCCTGTGGGAAAAACTGACTGTTTGAGAACAATGGCAAATTTGTATGACTTTCCTTTTTCTGAGGAACATAAATGAGAAGAAGAAGAAGATAAAGAACTGAGACGTTTAAAAAAATATGCACTGAAGACAGAAAGTCCTACAGGTTTGTAACAACACGAGGATGACTAAATAATGACAGTATTTCCATTTATGAGTGAACTATCCCTTTAAGAATGAACCCAGCTGGTTACCAGCATAAGGTTCGGAATGAGTGTGTATCCAGATAATGGTGTTTTGGCTCTACTTGTCTTTCATCATGTCAGAGATGAAAGAGGCACTGTCTCATTACCCGCTCTCGGAGTAGTTCGGACTGGAAAAATACTATAGTGATTCCTGAAGACTACAATGAAGAACGTAAGCATCAGCTACCCCTTCTACCGAGAGGTCATCGTCACATTCCATGGCATTAAAAACTTCATTATTTAGCAAAAGGCATAATCAACTCAGTATCAACACAGATTGTGAACCGTTTTTTTGACAAGGCTGCGATCAGAATCATTGTCTCCTTGTCACACAGTCATTTTGCTGTGTATGAGACAGTGCCATTTTGAAGCTGTCATGGGCATCTGGAAAGGGTAGAAGGACAGGCAGGGTGAGCCATCAGATAGCTTTAGTGCTATTCATCAGCCTCTTATCTCACAGCCTGCAAGATGACACAATTTATAGCACTTGAGAAAGGACTGTCACACGTAGGTCAAGTCAACGTGAGGCTTTTGAAGAGGCATAGAGATGTCAGCTGTCAAATGGCCAGAGATTGTGGGTTCTCCCCAAACCCGATGCAATCATACAGAGAAGGAAAGAACTGCCATACAAGTTGAACTGGCTTAAGAACTGGCATACAACTGGCAAATCAGCACAAGTGAACTGCATGTTTCAAGCAGAACTGAAATCAAAAATGTGTAGCTTTTAGTCCATGTGTGGTAGCTTTGAGCTCACTTATATGCTAGTGTGCCACTAAATGTTGACAAAACGAACCTTTAGCAGATATACACTGAATTTTTTTTTTTTTTCACATAATGGAAAATAGACCAAAAACATCGATGACTCATCCTGCACTACGCAAATTTTTGTCCAATCAAATGCTAGAATGAGAATGTTCCTCCAACCAGTAACTAAAGCCTATTTCCAGTTTCAAAAAAGGAAGAGATTCCCAAACTTCCTGTTTCAGTAGGAAATATACTGATTGATTTCTGAAGAAATATGTGACACTGAAGACTGGAGTAATGGCTGCTGAAAATTCAGCTTTGCCATCACATGAATAAATGACTTTTTAAAATATGTAAAGAAAAAAAAAGTTATTTTAAATTGCAAAAAAACATTTTTACTGTATTTTTAATTTACTGTCTAGGTATTTTTTTATGCAGCCTTGGTGAACATTATAGACGTCTTTTAGTTTTAATGTATGAAAACACAGGAAAGAAACTTGTCAATCATGATCTCCGCTGGTGAGTTTAATACCTGTGATTGCATGTAATTCTGCAGCAAATAAACCTGACTTGTTTTCCTACAAAATAGACACTCTTAGCTTCACATTCCTCTTTCTCTTTTTCATTTTCAACTTCTTCTACTTTCATCAGTACTTAATTATTTTTTGGAGGCATCCAACTCCATCAAAGCATGAAACCAGCTTTCCTTAACCCAAAAAACTTCAGTCAAATTGCTCCGAGCTAATCTGTGCCAAGTAGATCCTGGTAAATAAACAGAAAAATCTGAGCATCAAAAAGGTTCTGTGCCTGTCCTCCACAATAGCACATTCATCTTTTTCCCCAAAATAGACAGAAGACACAAGTTATTCAAATGCACATACGCACACATGCCTCTGCTGAAAAGATCAGCATAGACGAGCATAGCCATACTGTTCACCCACAAAAAAATAGCTTGTTGAAACACAAGCACACCAGGTATAGTTCAAGTAAAACTGTATGCTCACATATACAGTGGAGGTCAATGGTCACCAAAACTGTTTGGCTACTGATGTTCTTCTGATGTTTGTGTTCTGCAGAAGTCAGTCATACAGGTTTGGATATGAGTAAATGATGACAGAATTTTCATTTTTTGGTGCTATCCCTTTAATGGTGTAAGCGGGGTCATAGGTGAATAATCTAGTCCAATCGGTCCAAACAAAGCATCACTAGTGCTGTTTATTTATGTCAATGGGTTCAACAATTTCCAAGCAGAAAGCATCCAAATGTTTGTTAAGGTTGAGTTAAAAGACAGCAAAAGAAGCGCCCTACTTTCACACAATGTTCTCATGGTGAAATTCACTTGACTCAAGGCAGAAATCCCCCAATAGTCGCATCTCTCAAATAGCATTCCATAAACTGTGGGAGGACATTATATAAAACGCAAATGACAGTTCAACACAGAGGGTGGGAAATGCACGATAGAGAGAAAAGGAAACGAAAGAAGCTGCCCCCACCTTCCCTCGTTTTGTTTTTAAATGTTTACACCATTTTGTCTGGTATTTTGGGCATCTGCGCACAGAAGGGACAGCAGAGCGACACTTGCTTCAAAGCTGAGTCTGAGCAGCAGGGACCATGGGCGCTTCTTTACAGCTCAGCGGGCTGTCTTTATCAGAACGTACTCTGCAGCTGTGAACCCTGGCAACGTGAAGGCCAGAGAAAATGAGGGAGGGAAAGGAAGGCGTGAGATATGCAAAGGAAGCCTAACCATGTGAGCGGGGAGGAACAGGAGAGAGAGGAAAGACTGATCGAAAGGGAACGCCGCTTGAATATCAGATCAAAGGAAAATACGGCTTTGCAAAATGGAAAGATATAGAGCCATGTGGAGCACAGCTTGCTTGATTCTTACCACTCACTCAATTTTTTCTTACCACTTTACAAAATAAATTAATGTGACTTTAAAAGCAGTCTGACCTTAGAAAAATGTTACAGTGGTACTAATATACCGTAATGGTACAGTATCAGATATCTGGGTGTCTTCAACTTTTTGCACTTTTATGCATTTATGAGCTTTTATCAGTCTTTCAAAAGTTTTTACATTCCTTCATCATTTATTATTGCTATTATCAAAAACATTTTGATACTTATCAAAAGCATTTTAACTATGAAAGGCCATCATACAAATATATATTATTACATTTAAAACTATGATAATCTAACAAAGAGTGAAATAAACCGATTTCAAAAATTATTAAATTATTAATAAAATTATGACTGCTGTGGAAGTTCTAAAAATAGAGATGTATAGAAATCCAGAAATGTGAGACATAGGGCATGCAGAAAACAAAGACAAATTGTAATAATAATTATTAATATCACTTGTGAACAATAATATTAATTTATTATGCATCATTGCAAAAATCTGTTAATTATTTTAGTATTATTCATTTACTATTATAGTATTTATTCATATTTAGCTTTTATTTTTGTTCAGTTTTTATTTTAGTTTGTTTTAATTCTGAAAATGTGTCTGACATTTTTATTAGTTTTTATTTAATGTTTTATTTCTATTAGCTTTAATTTATTTTTATTTCAGTTTTAGTTTGAGACTTAAACTTATTTCAGAGACTAGTAGATTTAAGTTTTAAATTTTTCATATAATATTTATATTTAATTTTATTTAAGCTATTATTTTATTTAGGCCTATTTCAATTATGGAAAACAATTTTTATTATTATTTATTGTTTTATTTTTAGTTTGAAATAACACTGTTTCCAATCAAGCTTTAATTTTATAAAATTGTGCAAAAAGTTTAAAATATTGAATTGTGTGTATTTAGGATACATAAAGTGTACTAGCAGTGAAATTAACTAGTGAGACAGGAATCAGCTATTTTATTTTATTAATATTACAAAACATAATTTCCACTACCATACAATCAAAAATTTGAGATGTGGTGGAAATGACACTCTGATGAAAAATGTCATGGAAAAAAAAGAAATTTCTTCCATGGGCATTGTTAGTAAACAACAAATCTAATGTGAGTGTGAAAATAGTGTTTCAAAAGAGTTTATTTTCTAAAAGAAGTCAAAAACAGCCAAAGTTGAAGAAACACCCAGATGCCATAATACTGAATGCTTCCAAGATACTTTAAAGAACCATGGTACCATGTCAACACAAACATGGTTATACCATGTTACTTTTTTTTTTTTGCTAGTGAACTCCAACATGGGTTCAGTGATGACTCAGACCACCATTGCTTTGTTATAATTGGTTTAAGAGGGTTATCATCTTTCTCCAGACTAGCCATTCTCCTACTAGCTTTAAACACTGGCTCAAGAGCAAGCAACCGTAATGGAGCACTTTTGTATCTGCTGGCCCGGGGGCAACTGAACGGAGCACCTCCATTACGAGCCGCATTAACGTGAGCAAGATTGAGCATTGCCGCAGGAATCAATCTATTAAATCGCATTGCGTTCGCTGGATTTGGGCGGTGCATCTAAGACCGAACACTTTCACCCCAGGGGCCTGCTCTCAGTCTCAGATTAGCCCTTCATTGGTGGTGACGTGACCAGCCGTTCCCCTGATGCCGGAGCAGGGATGGGAGACATACAAGGGACATGGAAAAACACAAGCCAGATCCCTCCAGGGGATTCGCTAATATCTGCCAGTGCTGCCAGGTGCATGGATGCTAAAAAAGCACAGGGCTGCATGCAGTCATTGTTACAGACCATTAAGTGCTTTAAGCAGATGGATGATCAGGCATGAATGGGAAAACGATTTAGGCTATTGGAAACCCTAATGCCTGTCAGGTGATACTGTATGAGACAAAATAGGGGAAGAATGATGTCTCTGGACGTACTAACAAAAGGCTGCTGTAACGGGAGGAGGACTAATTGTGTTGTAATACACGCTTCTTCAATCACTTGTCTTTTAAGTGGTTTGCTCTGGTGCACATTAGTGACTAATCAGAAATGTGATCTCAGTAACTTTCCAGTTCTTGGGTCACTCTTGTTTGTGTTAAGCAGCCTGGATCCTAACCACTTTTAACCAGTTTGATAACTTTGAGGTAACTGAATCAGACTGCTGTGCTACTGGATTTCTAATCCAAGGAATATTGTAGGTATTCTTTCAATAAAAGGGTCAATACAAATTTTGAGGTTGTCTAAGGGTGTACTCACACTAGGCGCTCTCAACCGTGCCCGAGCGCGTTTGACCCTCAAAGCCCAATTTGTTTGATAAGTGTGAGCGCTCCATTCCGTGCCCTGGCGTGGTTCGTTTAGCCGTCCCTGGCCCGCTTGGAAGAGGTGGGCCAGAGCGCGGTTCGGTTGGGCTTGAGCGCGGTTCGCATGCAGTGTGAGCACTAACCGTGCCTGAGCACGGAACAGCTACTGCTTTTGTGTGCGCTACTGTCATCATTATGACGGCAAACATCTTTATTACTACTCTGATAGTACACTTATCAATTAATGTAATTTAATTTGAGTGTATTTGGGTTTATAACGGGTCTGCTTCTCACCTTATTGATGAACAGGAATTGTAGTTTGCGCTCCGTCTCGGTTCAAGGCAACCGTGCCTAGTGTGAGTACACCCTAAATTGGTCATTTAATTGATTGGAGCCGAAGGCATCCCCCTGTAAAGGCTGCACTGGCCCCGCCACCGCCTGGACCGCCAGCCAGACCCCCACAGTGCACCACCTGCCCATCAGCAGGCCTCTAAGAACCCTTGCAAGGCTTTGAAGTGGCCCTGAGATGGGCAACCCAGGGAAGGAGTGCAGGCCACCGTACTGTTCGCCCCAGGACTGGGGACAGGCCTCACTCCCAATGGAGGGACAGGAGGAAACTGCCAGGCATTGAACATTCGCACCAGAACCTCAGTATGAGGCGAAAGCGCTGCTCTCCTCCTGAAGGAGACTTCTAGCAAAAGACGCGATAGAGCCTGTCCCTCTGGCAGAGATGATGAAAGGGTTCTACAGCCCTTATTTCATCGTACCTAATAAAGTGACCAATCCTAGATCTGTGAGTACTGAATCAGGCCCTATACAGGCTCCCATTAAAGATGCTCACGCAGAGGCCATTAATGTGTCTCCGACACCAAGTTTGGTTTGCAGCTATAAACCTGAAGGACGTGTACTTTCATGTCTCGATCCTTTCTCTACACAGACTATTCCTGCAGTTTGACTTTGAAGCACTGGCATATCAATACAAGGTCCTCCCTTTCGGGTTGCCCTGTCTCCTCGCGTCTTCATGAAAGTCGTAGAGGCTGCCCTTGCCCTTTTAAGGGAAGTGGGCATTCGCATCCTCAACTACCTCGATGACTGGCTAATGCCTTGAAGTGGCACCTTTTCGCTACATGGTCTTCTTTTTGAGGAGCTCCATACAGTATGTGCTGATTCCCTAAGGGTGACCCCCTATGAGGTATACTTCCACTATTCGGTTTCCCTGTCAGTGAACCTGGTGTCTTCCCCTGGACGGAGCCTCGCTCTGTCGCCAGTCGCTGTGGCTGGTAGTATCTCCCTTATCAGGTGGAGCCCACCACTGAACTTCTTCCCAATGTAGTACTTCCCATCAGGTAAGTCCATAGGACATACTCTCCACATACTAACCTCCCTGTGGTCTCTGCAGTGTTCCTTTCTCGGCAGAGGAAGTGAACACTTCCCCAATGTAAACAACCAGGTGTGCTCAGCTGTTAGTAAAAACAAACAACAACAACAACAAAACAGAAGAGGTCATCTACGGCTAAAATCGGTCACCGTGATTTTGCCAAGTAAGACATGTTCCTGGATCAACATATTTTGTTGATCCTGGAACAACATTCCTGTCCGAAAATTTAGTCTTAACCCTATTCCAACCCCTACCCCTAAACCTAATCCTACCCATAACTTATCCCTAAAATCAGAGGGGAAAGATATGTGAATAACACTGATGTAGAAGCACCTAACCCTGGTTGCAAACCTAAACTTGACATAAATGTTAAACTTGTCCCTCAAATCTGATTGGTTGATTGGAATGACACTGCACTGACCATCTTACAACAAATATGTTGAGACAGCATGGATCAGATCTTTGTCTCCCACCCCCCAATAAATTCATTTCTTCCGATTTGTTTTCACACCACTTCACATTTCTTCCTCAATCCCCACCCCTCTCTGTGGTTCAGAGGGAGGGTGGTGCTGTGAAGAAGCGTCCCACGGGGGGTATTGCACCCATTAGGAGACAGCATGTAACATTCCCTTCACAGGAGACCAGTCAGAGACACCTGCCCCAGCCTCCTGAGCTCTGCAGAGCCCTGTGGAGCTCTGCCGTCTCCATGGTGAATGACACAGTGGAACAATAGGCCCTATCATACACCCGGTGCAACGCGGCGCCAGACGCGACGCAAGTGTTTTTTTCTAGTTTCAGCCCGGCGCAGTTATCATTTTCATGTCCTGCGCCAAGTTGTTTAAATAGAAAATGCATTTGTGCCCATTTGTGCGCCCATGGGCGTGCTGGTCTGAAAACGAGGTGTGTTCAGGCGCATTGTTGGCGCGTTACTATTTTGAGGCAACTGACATAGACTGCGCCGTTGACCAACTGAAACCTGGTCGCACCTAACAGCACAATATTTGTTTTGTTATTTAAAAAGCGCGTTAGTAATATGCGCCTATATGCGGGTACACAACGCGTGTACATTTTGCTTATTATACACACAGGGAAGCGCAGCAGCACACAAACATGCCAAATTAAAAATAAACCAAACTTTATAAATAAACTTTCATGCCAAAAAAAATAAAAATTAACCTCACGCACAAGCAGATCCGTTTCCTCACTATAGACACGTTCAGTTTTTCCACTTGCAAATTCCGCCTTGTAAATAGCGAATACGCCATGGCGCGAGCACAACTGGCTTTTAAAGGGAGTGGGAGATAAGACTCTGATTGGTTTATTGCGCGTTACGCCCAAAACACACCCATTACTCATTAAAAGAATAGGGACAACAGTTTCAGACAATGCACCGGGTGCACCGTCCATTTTTCCCGTCCTTAAACTAGCAAAAGTGGGCGCTGTGCGCTTTATACCATGCGCTTAGATCGCTAAAATAGGGCCCTTAATGTGAACTATACATTCAAAGAAAGACAGGTGAAGGGTTACTAACAGTTCAAAGAAAGTATTTTAACTGCTATCATTATTCTTTCTTTTTTTTTAAACATAAACACAGAGGTTCAGACGTTTCCTTTATGTTTTAATTCCCATGTGTCACTCTTGTGCCATGCATGCAGTTCGAATGTCAGTTTGATCTATGTGTTCTGACAGGTGGTTGGTGCTCACCCGCTCTTATATCATACTCATTACATCACAGAGACAGCAGAGATTACAGTGTTTGGTTGTAGTGTATGTGAGTGTGACTGCACCTCAGAAAAAAATGCTCTTTCTTAGCACACTAAACCTAAACAATTCTCAGTTATGTTTAATTTATGTTTCAAGTATGATTTTGTCAGAGATGTTCTAAAATGTGGCTTAAAGCATTAGTTCAAACCACCTGTTTGAAGCTAAAGAAAGCGAATTCATCCATCATAAACATACTCCACATGGCTCTGGGGGGTTAATAAAGTCCTTCTGAGGCGAAGCGATGCGTTTGTGTAAGAAAAACATCCATATTTAACATGTTATAAAGTAAAATAACTAGCTTCCGCCAGACTGCCTTCCAGGTTTCAGGATGGCGATGTTAAGATTCATCAGGCTCAAACTGTAAACCGTAAATAAATTTATAATGTCACAAAAGATTTCTATTTCAAATAAATCCTGTTCTTTTGATCTTTCTTTTCACCAAATAATCCTATCCAAAAACAAATGCTTTTCGACATGACATAAAACTTTTTTCAACATTGATAAGAAATGTTTCTTGAGCACCAAATCAGCATATTAGAATGATTTCTGAAGGATCATGTGACACTGAAGACTAAATTACTAAAATATTACTAAAATATTTTAAAACTATAAAACATAGCTAAAACAATATTGCTCTGAGCGTGTGCGTGTGACCGTGATTCGTGTGCATATTCAGTCAGTGTGGAATCGCACGTCAACTTCTGAGAAAGCTTTATTCTGTCCATTATAAATTCTGATTCTGGCCGCCTCTGGAATGGATCAAACCATAGATATTATCCTACCTGATGAGTTCAAGTAAATACGCTGGAAATTCGCGCTCATTCAATGATGTGTTAAGCTGTTAAACTGAATATACGAAGCGAAGCAAATATCCACAAGTCACTATAGCAACACTAGACTCTCCGAGCTGCCGTGAGCAAGTGGAGGCGGGGATAATTTGCATATTCATTGATCCGTGTATATTAAATGAGGCAAGGGTGTATCGCCATTTTAAGGCATGAAGACATTTTTTCACTTGAATTTTTTTTTTAAATATGTCATTTTGGTGATCAAAGATGAGTTTTAAGGGATAAAATAATTGCAACCTGGTCTCATGACGAAAACGTACCCGTGGGCACGTTTTCGCGAGTCGCGAAATACGTACCAATGAGTACATATCGCTGCGGTTTCGCTCTGAAATGTCCACTGAGCGGCGCTAAAAGCGTGTTCTTTTTTTTTTTTTTTTGCTGGAGCAGATAATAGGGTGAATGCGGTACGTTTTTATGACGTTGCTTTTGAGACGAATCGCCGCGGTTCTCGATTTGACATTCGCGCTCCGTTTCGTTTTAAAATAACGTCCCACCGACGCTACGCCTAAACCTACCCGATAGCGTTAACAAAAGCAAACGTGACGTAAGAAGCGTCCGCGATACCGTTTTACAGCTCGTTTAGATCTCTCTTTTTTTGCCGTCAGTCGCCTTTCACGGGATTCGTACCTAGGTAGAGAGGGGGGGGGGATCGACTCCTCGTCGTGAGTCCAACTCCGTATCGGCTGAGCTACCGAGCAAGCTTGATTACGGCCAAAAAAAGCGAAACGCCTAGAGCCGGAAAGTCCAAAGTACGTTCGTTTACAAATCGGGCACTCTGGTAAGAAGCGTTTTGAAGTCGTAACATGATACTGCGCGAGGAGACGCGAAAACGACTGTTTATGAATCCATAATCCGAGCCCGGCCGTCGTCGAAACCGTGTGTGAAAACGAGCAAAAGGGCTTATCGACGTTTTACCGGCCTCTAGCGTTCGTTTCTGTCGGAAACTGCAGCGAGACGTACTCGTCGGTACGTAATTTTGTGTCCCGCGAAAACGTGCCCACTGGTACGTCTCTCCCATGAGAATTGACTACAGGGGGACTTTAAATATATTAAAATAGAAAACAAGTATTTTAAATTGTAACAATATTTTACCTTATTTCTGTTTTTACTATATTTTTACTATTTTGACCAAATAAATGGAGCCTTGGTAAGCATAATTTAATAATAAATAATAAAAAATATAGAATAATACAAAATTAATTAATTTTCCTAAAATGCTATCCATAAATTGTTGACAGACAGATTCTTTTATCTTATTGTTATTTAAAAAATCCTCCACTGACTTCATAACAGCATGGATCAACATTTCTTTGTCTGTATCTTTCTTGCTTTTTTCTTTAATGTGAAATAGGGCGACTTTAAGAGACTATTCTATTTGGCAATATTCCAGCTCATTCCGTAGCTCGTTAAAGGGAATTACCAAGCATGTCCCGAACCCCAATTTGGGACACTCTTATCTGCTGAAACCAATTGAACATGACCTGATCAGAGTGATCTCAAGTGCAGAACAAGCAGAGAGAAATACAGACAAGGTTGTAAATGTAGATGGATTCTCTCAGTTGCTAAGCCACAGTTACACAGATGAAAGTTGTATGGAGAGTTTCACAGAGATGCTCGTTCCCTATAAGTCCTGAGACATGAAGAGATCCAGGACAGGGCTCAACAATTCATCCTCTCTGTGGTTAATGCCATACTGTGTCAAAAAAAATGGATAAGAATTGACAAACGCCCTAGATGATTCTTGATGAGCCTTTTATGTGCTCAAAACTAGTGGATATTCATGTGATGTTTGTGGCTGTAATAATTGTCCTTAAAGTTCTTGGTAACACTTTATTTTAGGGTATTTTAACTAGTTGATCATTAGCATGATTATTAATAGAATATTGGCTATTTATTTGGGGGCAGTCATGGCCTAATGGATAGAGAGTCGGACTTGTAACCCAAAGGTCATGGGTTCGAGTCTCAGGTCCGGCAGGGATTGTCGGTGAGGGGAGTGAATGTCCAGCGCTCTCCCCACCCTCAATACCACGACTGAGGTGAGACCCTTGAGCAAGGCACCGTACCCCCAACTGCTCCCCGGGCGCCGCAGCAATGGCTGCCCACTGCTCCGGGTGTGTGTTCACGGTGTGTGTGTTCACTGCTGTGTGTGTGCACTTGGATGGGTTAAATGCAGAGCACAAATTCCGAGTATGGGTCACCATACTTGGCCACATGTCACTTCACTTCACTTCACTATTAGTACTTATTAAGCACATATTAATGCCTTATTCTGCATGACCTTATTCTACACTCGGTTACACTTTATTTTACAGTGCTGTAGTTAGATTGTAATTACTCAAACAAGTACTGAGTACTATTAATTAACTACATGTACTTACTATAGAGTTACAGTTAGGGTAAGGGTTTGGTTTAGGGTTAGTTACTTGTAATTATGCATCATTTACTGTTATTACTATAGTAAGTATATGTAGTAACGTGTAACTACAGCACTGTAAAACATAGTGTTACCCTACATTCTTAATCCTACCCAATACCTAAACTTAACAACTACCTTATTAACTATTAATAAGCAGTAAATTACGAGTTTATTGAGGGAAAAGTCGTAGTTAATAGTTTATTAGTTAATAGTGTTACCAAGTTCTTAAAGGGGACATCAGATGCAAAATTCACTTTTACATGGTGTTTGGACATAAATGTTTGTTGGCAGTGTGTCTACACAACCACCCTATAATGATAAAAATCCACCCAGTGCTTTTTTTTTAATCCCCACGAATCATAAGCATTTTGTCAGATCAAGCCGTTCACAGATTCTTGGCAAAGTGACGTAAATTTGCACAGGCCCCTCCAACAAACGACAACAAAATCAACAAAGACAACGACGTAATCTGACCTGGCCACGAACCGTAGCCATGACGATGAGGCAAGTCCCTTGCAAAGACTGCTGTTTGATCGTGCCGGCGCCTCAGGCACATACAACAAAGCACTGCAAACGTGACATCGCAGCTTGTTCATTATCAAAATAATACAGTCGAACAAACATATATGTCTTAATTTCTATTTTAGAACCTTCTCACTGTAATTAATAACTGCATGTTTATAATGAACAATGCATTAAAGTAATTGTCTTATTACAAACTGTGTACATTTTATGTAAAGATAACATGGTAACACTATAATAAGGTTTATAAAGGTGTTAGTTAAAGGTAATACAGAGGATATTTTCGACAACTGAGAAACCAAAGACTGTTAGTGAGTTTTTGAAATGAGCGCATGCGTAAGAACAACCCCCCTCCTTCACAGCTCATTTCGAGGGAACGCCTCCCAAAACTCGTGCACGAGTATTGGAACACGAGTGTTTACCACCGGGATTCGCTGTGTCGTGTTAGTGGATTCATTATGTCGGACTCACCGCAGGTAACTCATAATCTGCAGTTGTTACTCCTGTCTCCTGACAAAAACATTGCATGCGGCGCCTGTGGAGTGTGGAAAGTTACTGGAGCGCGCAGCAGCGCGTCTCTCACAAGGAACGTCATGGCAGTGATTGACAAGCCAGAGGGCCAATCGTGATGTTTTTAAGGCCCTACCTCATGCACAGGTGATGTATATTAATATTATTCCTTTCAGTGCACCTAATAAATAGTCTTTTATCAGTTAGTAAAGACAGTTTCAAGTAATATTGCAAAAATGTATAAAACAAAACATCCTCTTTAGCACCTTTAATGACTAACAAGTAATTTTCAAATGTATTTTGTTTTTGAGCATTTATCACTGCATAAATAAGAATGGTGAGTTCAAAGCAATACCTGCCAAATAGTGTTTACAGCCCGTTCACGGAAGTTAGGGGTGGGGTGAACCGTAGCTTATTATCATTTAAAGGGACATGCACCAAAACGGCTCACTGTGAACAGAGCTGCTTTTGACAAGGTAAAAAGGTTGTTTTTTTTACACAATCATTAAGAAATTTTAATCAAAGTATGTTATAGACTTTTCATGAAGACCCTAAAGAATTATACTAACTTGTGGAAAATTGGCATCCGATGTCCCCTTTAAGGTGAAATGCATTGTAACTGAAGTGAGTTTTGAGGCCAATTCTCTGAGAGAGGTGATGAACATCTTATAGCTTACAAAACTGACATGCCCTGCTGTTCAAAAGCAGTCAGCCAAACAAAGAGCTATTGTGTAAGCCAAAAGGAATCAGTGTCTGCAATTTGGACCTTTTTTTTGTCCTCAGCTTTATTCCTCAAAGCAGAACAGAAAGGGCGCTGTCAAGAGGTGTAAGATTGCAAATGGATCTTAAGTAACAGACTTGATTGGATCTACCTGCTGCGGCTCGACTGACATGCATCACGAACACAGCGTGGCCCTGTCCCTCCGGCCACAGGGTTTGCCATGGTAACTCATAAGATTAGTGCAGGTGGCAGCCTCACTCCGAGGTAGATTACACACTGCTAGTATTTTCCGCAGAAATGAGGTCAAATGAAGTTGCCTTAAATAAATCCCTGCTTTGCATACTCCTTTTCAAATTTACAATATTTGAATTCTGTAAAAAAGAAACACTATCTGAGAGGCGGCATCTGTGTTCATGCTCTTGAACTGTGTTCAAGTGAATCTTGATGTCAGAAGGCAGAGCAGTAAAACATAACGACTGTTTATTGATTCTGCTTGATATTGATTGGTTCCCTAAAACGATGCCTTTAATTGGTTACTATTGCATAATATGAATTCAATACTACTCTGCATTAGAACAACAAAATATCTGAGTTACTTTTTCAAATAAGTTACTTTGTTTTCCCAATTATTGACTGACACCTCTCCTGTCCCCATTTTGAAAGTGTTACACTTCTTTAACTTCGCAATACTACTTAAACTTATTGACACGTTAGAGTGTTGTTAATCACAATAAGCCGGACGGACACATGGACACACAGCCGAAGCATGAACACAGATGCATGCAATCCCAAATTCAGTTCTCTTTCAAAGCTTATTGCACTTACATGATCAAAAACATACACAATTATGTCAAAATGCACTTTGTGTGGAGAATTCACGTAAACACAGTCTGTTATGTCCTACGTGAACGTAAACAGTTCGGTGAAAATCGAAAGTGTAACACTATATTAGATCCGTGCATATATTCTTAAAGGGACAGCAGCTTCCTAAACTGTTGCCATCTGTTTCATTAATGTTAATAAAAAAAATAATCACTTTTGTTTCTTTAATATGAATCAATTTATATTTAATTCATACAGTGAAGACTATACAGTGTTTCATTTTTACATTTGATTATACAAATTCTGTAGTATTTCTTACATGTTAAATAAACTTAGGCTAACTTACAGTTTATTTAATTTGTATATTTTTTTTCTATTGTATTTGTCCTATTGTTTGTAATTTGCTACTTTGTACGTATTTTAAATATCAAAAATGAAATAAAATTGCCTGCCTTACTTTATTCCAGATGACTGTGAGTCATGTGTGTAATGACTGTAGTCAGCTTAAATGGCATTTGTTTTTTAATATTGGGTTAACTAAAATGGGAAGAAAAACAAAATAAATTTCATGGTTCACATTTAATTCATTGGGATTTCTTCTTTAAGACCTATTAAACTGTCTACCACAGTAAAATAGGAAAAGTAACACAAAACAGTGAACCAGAATCAAATCTATGCATTTATCAAATCAAAATTTGATTCAAAATTGAGAATCAATTTTTATTCGGATCGTGCCAGGTGAGAAAAATTAACACAAAAGTAACGTCACACATTACTTTCCATAAAAAGTAACTGATGGAATTAGTTACTATTTTAGGTAGTAATGTAATATAGTAAAATATTACTTTTAAAAATAACTTTCCCCAAAACAAATACTAGTTGATATTACTGCTGTCACTAAGGCTCTGTTCTAAAACCTAGTGCAAAAATAAAGGGTTTTTGCAGTGATGCCATAAAAGAACCAAAGTGTAAAATAGTGTGTTGAAATTGACACTATTTTTTAAAAAGCTCTCATAAGCTTGAAAACAAAATGTAATTTAGCAACCGGACACAGTACAAAGAATTCACCTCACCTACACTCTTCTGATGTTTTCTATTAAATAATAGAGAGCAACATTAAAGGTCTATTTTAGTTAATGTTTCTGATGAGTCTGTTCCTATCAAATAGAGTATTTCTTACAAAAAAATTGAAACCGGCACTTTTCATAAATTACACGAACACAAAGAACATCCACATCCTGACAGGTATGCCATTATGCAGCAGAAATTATAGAGACCACAGTAAGAAAACACACTAAATAGGCCAGACAAAAAAGACTGAAAGAACACTGCTTTGGATTAATACATGGCGCACGGTGCGGGCCAGCATTACTGCAAATCACATGGCAGAAAAATGTATAACAAGAGCTAAATCAGAATGCATTGTAAGGTAAGGTAAGGTAATATTGCTACTGATGAAAGAGCAATATGTATTATGTGTATTCAAGTCACAGTATAAAAGATGGAGTCCAAAAGCCACAAACAGCATAATGGTAGATGACAATGTGACTGAATAAACAGAACACAACATAATACACTAATACACAAAACAGAATAAAGAACGAAAGATGATAACAGCTGAACATTAGATTAGAAGCTGGTTGAGATTTGGATTAAATTTTCTAAATTCTGTGGCTTTTAGTCTTTGTCTAACTTTGAAGCCTGCTATATAATGTTTTTGAAGAAATTAATACTTTTATCCAGCAAGGATGCATTAAATTGTTCAGAAGTGCAGTAAAGACTTTTCATTGTTACAAAAAATAAATGCTTTTGTTTTGAACTTTCTATACATTAAATATACCGATTCGGACGGAACTAACATCATGGTTTTCTAGATGTGGGCGTTACAGATATAATTTTAATTTATTATAAAAACCCTATTTAAGTGAACTTCACGAGTTTATAGTAGTGGCTATTTATAATAAACTTGCAAAGATGAGCACAGAAATCTAGACAATATCTTACTCTTCCCTGACACTGATTTTAAAATGGGCAGTCTTCGCAGTTTTAGCGATTTGGCTCGATTCATTAATTTTATACTGTTATTTTTTCATCAGATACCATCTATATTTAACCTAAATGAAAGCACGAGAAGAAGTGTTAATACAACATCAGCAATCACAGAATTTTACATTCAGACAGGATTAAATTTCTCAGAGGACTGCTGAGTTTCCCGAAAAACAGTGGGTAATTTTTTACAGAGGCTGTGTGAGAAAAACACACACTTGGCAGATTCAGATGGATTCAAATCGCTAAGTACGTCTGTGAAACATGAATTTCTCCTGTCTCCAGTCCTGTCCGAATAGGCATAAAGACCCCTGAAAAAAAGGTCTCATGTTTTCCACAAAAATATTAATCAGCACAACTGTTTTCGAATTTGATCTGGCATGTGATCAGCTAAAGGCACCCATAAATAATAATTGTTATCATTATTTTTATTATTTTATTTTACAGTACAACAGTAACATTACAATACTAACATAACATGTATGGTTGTCTTCAATTTTTTTGCTTTCAAAAGTTAAACCATTGAGCTTTTAATTTCGCAGGAAGACCCTAACACTTCTCTTTGTTGACAACAACAGATTTATAAACAATTCTTATCAAGAATTGGGGAAGACAGTTGGTGCATGTTGCATTCTCAAACACACAGCACTTGCAGAGTATCATTTACTGTGAATAAAACTGAAAATGAACAGTGTTGTGCTTTACTCTGAAACATGCAGCGCATCAAACTATATATTTATATAATTACATCACAACTGTTCTGATTTGATGATCACATAAGCACAAATCCATATCACATTCTCACAACCATTACCATACATTGTAAAAATTCATAAAAAAGAAAAAAGAAAAAAAAAAGTTACCAACTTGGAAGTAACGCCGTTTCAACACACATTTTTACTTGCATTTGGCACATTGAACCCTGGCTAACATGCTAAGGGTGTTCCACAAATGGCACCATGAGCTTGTGCAGTGCTGTCAAAAGCAATCAGTGCATGAAAAAAATTTATTAGAAAATATAACATTTTGCAGTTTATTTAGTAATTGTTTAATGCCATTTCATGATTTTAATCATAACCGATCCAATCAGATGCTAGAATGAGAATGCCCCTCCCCCTATTACCCCCTGCATTTGACTTGAAAGTATAAAATCATGTGACATAAAGCCTACTGGCTATTTACAATATATTTATTTTAAAAAATAACATTTTTTAATTATTCAAAACACCCCAACTTTCTGTTCAATGGAAAATACATCAGCAGCAAGAAGTTTCATGGTCTTTAGAACCATTGTACCTACACAGTGGAGAACCTGTAGCTGTAATACATCAAACCAGCTTGTTGTTTTGATTCTGTCACTGACTTGGATTAGAGAGATTTCCTGGATCCTACTCTGGCTTGGACGTCTAACCAAATCAATGTTCCATGCTGGACTTCCAGAGAACCAAAGCAATTCTCTACCTTTGCATTCCTGTCTAAACGTAGCCCTAGGGAACGAACAGAAAGCACTCACACACACATTGTGCTGAGTGTGTGTGTGTAGATCACATCCAAAAGGAAAGGTTGAGATGAGAGATCTCTTAGATTTCTGACAGACACATATGTACTGTCATCACTGTTGTCAGGGTAGTGTTCATTTTATCCTTGACATATGACTTGTCAAGGTGCAGCTAAGTGACAGCTCAGCTGCTTCAGCAGTGTAGTAAAACCAGAACAAAGATGAGAAAAATAAAAAGTACTCCATGCAATTCAGGCATCGGATTTAAATATTTATTTCTTAAAGGAACAGTTCACCCCAAAAATAAAATGCATGTACTGCATGTATTGTATGTTGATTGTACTATAAGCAAACAACATTTTCCCTAAAAAAAAAACAACTTAATTTTGAGTCTGTTCCTCATACATTGGATGGCTTCGGGAAGACTTGGAATATAGTGCAGAGTCATATGGAGTAGTTTTATGATTGAAGTCAAAGAATAAATATACAATAATCAACATGAGGCCTAGAGATATAAAGAGATTTAGAAGGAAAAAAATATATTTAAAAAACTGAATAAATGTTTTATAGGAGATAGATATTATATGAGAGGAGAAGGAAGGGAGGAGAAGATAAAGAGAAATACAGGACTCTTGCTGTTTCACAGTCTGTGCATCACAGTCCATACAGCCTTTCGATCTGTGGTAGCAGGTATGAATGTATCCTGCTAAGCGGTTCAATGGAGGACACAAAAAATATATCAGGGGACTCTATTGTATTTGTGGCTGAAGAAATCTACCCACTGCCCAACCACAAAGGTTTTTTACTTAATCACCACACACAAAAAGAATCCCTAGTGTCCCTTTAGGGGGATGTCCTTGCTCAAATGTCCAGAACATCCTCTGGGGAATAATTAGCCTGTTTTTCCATCTATCAAGCATTCTTGTTGCTAAATGAGGCCTTTATGTGGGCCTTGACATGAGCTATTTATCAGATTTGCTCTTTCAGCAGCTTCTGTGCTGTATGGGGTCACATGTCAGGTTGGTCCAGGCCTTTAGCTAAAGTATGAGGCAGGGAATGGACAATCCTGGAATAAAAGATGTTGGTCTTGGTTATTTTATGTGCGTGTATGTGCGTGTGTTTAAGAGAGAGACAGGTTTTCTTTTCTGGCCCTTTCAGCTCAATCAGTCTTGTCCTTCATTCTCCAATTAAAGAAGACAGCCTGCTGCTTTCAGATAGCACAGGGCCAGAGAGGGCACAGCACCTCAGATCTGACAAATGACACACAAGACTTCTCTGGAGAACGAACACATCTGTAAAAACAGACACCTCAGCAACATGTTTTTGAGGTTAATGAAGAACAATGAATGTGTGTATTTGGGTATATTTACTTAGCTATACTTTGGCAACAAAACTGGCCCCCAAAGTGAGCTAAACTTTTGGGGATGTGCTCAGAGAAAAAAAAAACTATCATTTCCTTTACATCAGATACATTGATTGAAGTCTATAGTACATCCTCATTTAGATACTGTAGGTAAATAAGGTACAAATTTTACACTTAAATGTTTGTGTGTAATGCAAATGCAAAATGGAGATATTATAGCAAGATCAAACCAAAGTGAGTTCAAAGGGAACAAAATTCACCAAAGGTCTTTAATAACTAGCTGTAATTTTTGAGACATCATAACAAATTCAGTGCTGATACTTGCAAACGCGAAACAATCGAGCTCCAAACGTCTATGGCATTCATAAATTATTATCCTTCAATAATTCATGCTGTCTGGAGCCTAATGCCACTACTGGGTATTGCCATAAAATGTGAAATCTTTATGGTCACTGGTTTGCCTTCAAGGCAGTCATTAAACAGCATCAGAGAATGAGCATGTGTAAATATACACACTGTGTGGTCACTTTATCCTGGAGCAAACACTCCTCCAGTGACCTCACCTGAATACATACACACACAAACAAAACCCATAGGCCAGCTATTTGTGCAATGCATGCATAATACACATACTCTGATGTTCAATATGAACATACAACACAGCTGCACAATAAAATCTCTGTCTACCGAGTGTCTTTAAAAGGGCACTCTTGTTTGATGTGCTCTCATAACGCAGCTAGAACTCTATCATTTTTACCAATAAATACTGCAGTTAAAAGAGCAGAAAGCTTTCACGAGTGGAAAGTCAAACTCATTGAACACGCAACCTGACCTGACCAGCACACATTATGAACCCTAATAACTGAGTTAACGTGCACCTTGATGTGATCGTTTCAGGAAAAGCATATAAATAGAAAAAAAATGATCTTTAAAATATTCTTCCTGAATCTCTCATACAAAAACAATTGTGTTTATTGGCGTTTCTTCAACTATAGGCAAATGAATGCCCTAGAGGTTGATTGATTTGTTTATTTATTACTTTTTTTGTATTTAGATTTCTACTTATTTTTTCTTTTAGTTATTTGAAGGTCGTATTAAAACTGCCTCAGAGAAGTTTTTATATGCCTTCATTCATTTCTTCTTTTCAAATTCCTTTTAATGTGCAGTTATTCAAATTTTTAAATGCTTTAGATAAGTCTGTTAAAATGATTTTGTCAATGTAATTTTAATTGTTTGATCCTTGTCCCAAGGCCGGACTTTCAGTCTATAAAAATGTATTTTAAAAATCTGAATGTTTATTGAAATATATTTATATGAATTTTCCCTCAGTAGCATCATTTCCTAGCCTGGATGCCAGCCGAACTTAGCCCCGCCCACAACATTTTGAGGTCGGGGAGTTCGGTCTGGACTCGATCCGTAGAGGAGTAATTATGCCCGAACAGAAACTGTTCGGACCAATCACATTGTCAGGGCGATGATTGACAGATTATCACCAGAAACGTAATCAGCCACGTCATCAAAGAGCGCTTGGGTTGAATTAGTTTACAACAATGATGGCTGGTGTTGAAGAACCTGAAGAACTGAGATGTGTAGATTCCGCCATCACGTCCGTTATAGACGACATCGACAGCGCATTAATTTTAAAAGAGGAACAGAGGACCGCCATCAAGGCATTTGTCGGTGGGAAAGATGTCTTTGCTAGCCTGACGTGGTCATACTCAATTTGTGTGCAGTTGAGTTCTGTTGACAACTATGCGTCGCTCAACACACGTCACTTACTCTGTAGCTCTGATTGGTTGTAGGTCTATCCAATTGAGGTCTTTCCTGGATCGGTTGAAATACGCCCCCATAATCAAAGCCCAATGGAGCAGTATCAGACTCATATTTGAACTAGAATTGAGTATGACCACGTCAGGCTAATCATTTCCATAATGACCAACCATTTTTAGATAATAAAGACATAAAGGTAAACATCCATTGTAGGTAATCATATACTGTCAAGCTGAAAATGTTATTTAATTGTATGTATTTAGGATACTTAAAATGCAAGCTATTTCAATTAGCCTTAGCAAGACAAGTCAGCCATTTTATTCCAAAATTGTTAAAAATGAAAACCACCACAAAATTCTATTAAAGAATACAAAATCTGAGATGTAGTAAAAATGACATTGTTATGGAACAAGTTCCATAAGTTAATACTATGTATAACCCTCATATTCAAAAGAACTAACCTCAACAGGACCATGGACAGCGACATTAGGCCACAAACAGGTTTAGTGCTGAATTCATGGTCCATCCTTCAATGGGTATAACCACATATTTAAAATTTTTTTAAGAACAATATAGTGTATGTGGTGGTTAAGACGCTGCTTTGGCTCATGTTTAAGTTATTTTTTGTGCATTCAGACCCAGAAGAGAGGAACAGAGGTCTGCATGTCAGAAGTTGGCAAAAATCTTTCCATATATCTTCAAAAATCTAAACCAAAGTGATGATCTCCGCAGAGCCGTCGGGCTTTGCAGGGTCGTTCTCTCCAGCGTGCTGGTGTGTGTATTAAGGAGAAACGGTTCACGGCACATTCGACCCTGATGGAGCTGAGGATATTTAATCAAGCGAATTCCATCTGCTGCGGTAAGCGTCTGCCCGTGTTCGAAGCGGGGCCAATTACTGGCTGATTCGACGAGGCCCGGCCACAGCGAGACACGCACAATTGAGGGAACAGCAAGCGCTTAGTTGAGGCTTAGTGGTTTTTCTGCAGTTTACTCACCATTTAGGAATGACCAAGTTACTTCTAATTCTATTCTATGAAGTCTGAGTCATCCATAAAGTTGTAAAGCTCTGGAAATGTTTTGGGAAGATAGAAAAACAAATGCCTTAACTTGTTCCATGTGCCAGGTGTTGGATTATATCCATGCATGCGTTAAAAGTACATGCGAAAACATACACAAGTAGATTATAGACACAGACAGTTTTGTTTCACAGAAGACTGTTTAAAGGTCCCGTTCTTCGTGATCCCATGTTTCAAACTTTAGTTAGTGTGTAATGTTGTTGTTAGAGTATAAATAAAATCTGTGAAATTTTAAAGCTCAAAGTTCAATGCCAAGCGAGATATTTTATTTAACAGAAGTCGCCTACATCGAACGGCCAGTTTGGACTACATCCCTCTACTTCCTTCTTTAATGACGTCACTAAAACAGTTTTTTGACTAACCTCCGCCCACAGGAATACACAAAAAAAGGGGGCGTGGTCTTGTTGCGCTCCCACGGAGAAGAGCAAGAGTTGCGTTTGTAGAGTGTGTAAGCTGCTGTCGAATCACAACACAGGAACCGCTGGCACAATCAGAACTCGTTACGTATTTCTGAAGGAGGGACTTCATAGAACAAGGAAGTCATCAGCCCGTTTTTATGACAGTGGAAACAGCGGTATACAGATAAGTAAATTATGTGAAAAATACTGTGTTTTTTTACACGCGAAACATGAACACATGTTATATTGCACACTATAAACACAATCAAAGCTTCAAAAAACCACGAAAAACGGGACCTTTAACTAATACTGGTGGATTATTCTGTCTAAGGGAACATATTTACATGTTTTTTCCTTTAAACTTTAAACTAAACCTCATTTCAAAGGAGGAAAAGAGTTATAAATGGAATCAAATCATATCCTTTCATAAAACTCACACATATTGCCTCCAAACAGAAATAAGTAAAACAGATGCCTTGAAGCAAGGAGGAATTACTCTCAAGGACTGCTAAAGCTAATTAGTACTTCAGTTTGAGGGTCTGACATGATGGTTCATGTCATTCAGAATAACACATCCCTATGGGTCCTCAGAGGGGCGTGTTGAGTGAGGGATGCAAAGCAAGAAAGCGTGGGTAGTGAAGGCAGGAGATGCCTGACATTTGAAGTCACCATGGGTCTAATTCAAACCAACAGCAGGTTATGTTATGTAACACATGTCTCTTGAACAAGGCAACCACTCTAACTATTAATGACACACTAAAGCAATGAAAATTACCCTCTGAAAAACATAAGACTAGCACCTCTGTGTCCCCTGAGAGTTTTTCATATACACGTTCTGACAACACTTCACACAATCTTAAATGCATAATTTCACTAATATGACAGACAGTGCAAAATAAATGTAAACTATAAATGCACTAATGGTCAATGTACAGTGATCTCAAAAAATGCTTGTTTGTTTAAGCCACACTTAAAAATGATGTGTTATTGTCATATGAATATCATTGTATTGATTGCATGAAACATTGAAAGCATGATTAAGAGTGCAATATTGCTTTATACTGTTCAATAAACAAAAAGTTAATATTAACAGACATTTCAGACACAATATTGCCAGTTACTGGTCTATTTTTGCTCTGGCAACAAAACTAAAGTCACAGCTGAGCTGTTGTTTGTCTCTGAGCAACACAAAATAGCGTTGTTTCATTCCTGTATAAAACAATGTTTCAGAAAGAAATGGTTGGGTGAAAAATACAGTGACTCATTCAAATATAATACTTGATTTGTTCCTTATTTGAATCAGTCTTTTTGAACAAATCATTCAAACAAATACAGCAGTAAGAATCACTGAAAGATTTCCACAACAGCCTGTCTGTGCTTTAGTTTTTTGGAAACATGTACTGTACAAAGACATGTTTTCATAAACAGCGCAAAGTCCAATTGCTTTTGGACAGGATTTTCAACCCTCTTGGAAGCTTTCTAACAAATTTGAGTGCTT
Organism: Anabarilius grahami; assembly: GCA_003731715.1. Taxonomy (NCBI): domain Eukaryota; kingdom Metazoa; phylum Chordata; class Actinopteri; order Cypriniformes; family Xenocyprididae; genus Anabarilius; species Anabarilius grahami. Next base: position 155,796 of record RJVU01002418.1, on the reverse strand, counting down.
TACTATCTTGTAACAAGCTCCTTATGTGAGAGATCACCTGTAAATATTGGCAGTTAACCGCTGCACTGTTCTTGCTTTTAAGGATGACGATGACTTTGATCCTGGATGACAAACCTGTGGTTGTCATTTCCACTTTTCTTGTCACCTCAAACACCCCTTTCTGGATCGTTCACAAATACCTCCCTCCACCATCTGTGAAGAAGCAACTTGAATCACAGGGAGATGCAAGCTAAAAACAGGATTTAACAGGTGCAGGTGTAATAATATAAATCTAATATAATTGTACACTGCAATTATGTGCATGTTTTGTGGATCTTGATATAGGCAAACCATGTGAATATTTATGTATAAATCACATAGAACTTGTTAGGCAGACCTGGCGTAGCTATCATTAATTAATGTGATGAAATGATTAATCATTTTCAATAACTGACATATGAGGTATGTTGTCTAAAGGGGACTAAAGGAAGTTTGTCATTTCTGTGCAATGTAATTGCAAAAATAATGACTTCAAAAAAAAAAAGAAAGCTTTTGGTCATCAAAGGATTAGTCCACTTTCAAATAAAATTTTCCTGATAATTTACTCACCCCCATCTCATCCAAGATGTCCATGTCCTTCTTTCTTCAGTCGAAAAGAAATTAAGGTTTTTGATGAAAACATTCCAGGATTATTCTCCTTATAATGGACTTTAATGGCCTCCAAAAGGTCAAAATTACAGTTTCAGTGCAGCTTCAGTGCACGATCATTTGTTTATATAAAGCATATACATTTAGGGCTGGGCGATATGTAAAAAATATTTTATCGATAATCACCTTAAAAAACCGCGATATCTGATAATATCGCCTACCCGAGCCCCGCCCCGTCCGCCCCCGTCGGAGACAACATAGCCGACACGCACTGTAAACACACATCAGTTTGGTTGCACTTTATCTGACAATAGCCTGCAAATCAGTAGGCATAAACTTAATTTAATTAAAGGTTAAAGGGTTGTTTTTCTTTTCTTTGTGATTTAATATAAAACATTTAATTTGTTGTTATCTTAATCATTTCCACAGTGCTCTTATCAAGTGTTTGAAATGAGTATCATTTCGTGAAGAGAACTGTTGAATTGATCAGAGTTTAACGGAGTTCATTGTGAGGGTAGACATTCTGGTGGTGATTGTAAGAATGATGCATGTTGATGTCAAATGTGTCTTGTCTATTTTTTCTTAAGGTCCGATGTTTCTCTTTCATTTTTGGAAGAGAAACATCGGACACATATCATGATGATATACGTATAATTTATTTAATTTTAAACGCGTAGCACTGTTTTTTAAACTTGTAGTTAAGCTATAATGTATTTGTTATTTGTCTAAAAGCGATTAAAAACAATTTGATTCGTTCTGCATGACCAAAAACGGAAAGGTTATTTTTTCTCATATGTTTTAGAGCTCCGATGTGTCCTTACAGCCAGGCCTCTTATAACAAAAAAATAACTGAAAAATCATTATTTATTTGGAAAAATAAGTAATTACAAATGTTGTTTGTGAATTTTATGTTTAATTTATTTTGATAATGAACAGGCTGCGATGTCAAGCAGTGCTATTGACGTGTGCGCGCGAGGCGCCGGCGTGATCACTCGAACTGCTTTCTTACACCAGTGAAAACAATTTAAAATACTCATTTTTGGTCAAACATAAACTGTAAAGAGTTTAATCATATCTGTGTACACTCACAATAAAAACAAAAAAAAATTTTGTTTTTGTAAAATAAAGAAAACAGGTACCACTTTCTTCCATCTTAGTTTCCTTTTGAACGTGTTTGTGTGGAGAGCGTCACAAAAAAATAAATTAATTAAAACAGCATATGGCTTCAGTTTTTTTTCTTTCGTTTTGTTAATCTGTTAATTGTTTAAGTGAATATATTTTGCGTATATATTCGTTTTATTTAGGCTATATGAGTTTATTTTGCGTAAGGTGCGTGATGTGAATCCACTTTTTCTGTTGTTTGCGCGTGTAAAACGAAACCACTGGAANTCAACTTGTCAGATGGCATTCTGGATTTTTGCGTTCGCGTACGGTGGCTCTGAATTGTCAAAACATCTCTCAAAATGCGTGCCACGGATGCGAAAAACGCAGAAAATCGAACCTGATCCGAATATTTTTTTGACGGACGAAAGTTTCGGAGACAGTGTGCAAACGCGATTGACATAACGTGAGGTCGAATTTATTTTTTAACGTGCGAAAGTTTCGCATGGGAATTTCGGACTCAGTGTGCAATGACCTTAAGGCTACAAAATATTTCATTTATGCTATTGCATGTAAATAAATATGTGAATGGTAACTACGGGACTATGTTAAATAAAAAAAATAATAATTCTCGATATTGCCGATTATTGTCTGTAACTGACTTTTAATATCGACATCGTGATATTTGCAAGACATCGTCGATATACGATAATATCGTCATATCGCCCAGCCCTATATTACATTTTTTTTTACATTCGAAAATGACCGATCGTTTCGCTAGATACGAACCTTATTCCTCGTCTGGTATCGTTTAAAGCCCTTTGAAGCTGCACTGAAACTAATTTTGACCTTCAACCGTCTGGAGTCAATTGAAGTCCATTATAAGGAGAATAATCCTGGAATGTTTTCATCAAAAACCTTAATTTCTTTTCGACTGAAGAAAGAAGGACATGGACATCTATGACATGGGGGTGAATAAATTATCAGGAAAATTTTATTTGAAAGTTGACTAATCCTTTAACAGGTAGTTCCACCCCCAACTTAATGCCATTGTACGAGCTTATGTTGCTATGTTGAGACAGCTTGGTGAAGTTTTATTTTCACATTTGGAGCTGCATGAAATCATGGCTTCTGTTAAAATAAAAATAATAAGGTTGAAGAAAAACTGATGAAATTTCAGCCAAGATATCAAACCCATTTGCTGGTACAAAGTTAAACCAAGGAAATACCAATAGTCATGACCTTGAATGCTCTCTCTAACTCCCTCAGCATTTACAGCCCTGGGCATGAAAGAGCTTTAGAAGTTTTTATACATAAGGATTCATTGTGATTAAAGCAATGCCAAAAAGAGCCAGGTTATCCAGTAGTGCCTGGAGACCCTCAAGTGATTCTAAAGTTCTTCTCTACAAGCCTTTTTTTTGTATACTACAGTACTCCTATCAATGACTGACACTTGATTATTGGTTAAAACATGTGGACATGGTTAAGAGCCTTTGTTTGAAGTAAATCTACAATATTGAATTAGCTTCAGAATTTAACACTATCGGACCCAAAGAGATTTTTCTGCTGCACTTTGACATGCCTCTACATATCTACCCTTCTAGAGCTTGATAGACCAAAACAAAACAAAGCGACTCAATTTCGAAAATGTATTGTTCTATATAGTTTATAAAATCGCCAAGCACTGAAGTAGAGCTCTTCAGCCCACTGTAAACCTGTTGAAAGCTGTTATATAGTGACCTAAAACACAAATCAGAAAAATAGTAAACAAAGGTGATGTGTCTTTTTGCAACTCATTACTAACATTATTTGTCTAGTTTACCAGATATCATGACAAGACTTAATGTCCTGCTGCTGTAATCTTGTTATAATACACAATAATCTCAAGTCCTGGCCCTTTATTTAATGCAATACACAGGATTGTTTGTTATATTAACAAGCATACTGTAACTTCCTGCAAGGCTGAAGTCGGTTTGCCAGAGTTGTATTAGTCAGCTGTTATATCATAAAAAAAACCTACAAAGGCCTGCCGCTGCTCTGAGTGAGTGACGGGAGGCGTGTCTGTGTACATCTGCGGTGTGCGTGAACGCGCTATCAGAGAGAAGAGAGAGAAAACGCTACCGGTAACGCTGTATGTATGGATAGTACTGTAGAAAAGCGGTATTGGACTGTTTAACATATTTTAATAGAGATATGTTTAGAAAAATTATATTTTGACAGCACTGTTAAGAAACCTCAAACCTGAAAGATTCGGGGCTTGACTCAAAACATTTGGGGCTGAAGCCCTGGCAAAATCGGCTGGCGCCGCCCCTGGTTCAGAGTAGTTAATGAGACATAATTATTAGGTGCTGGGGTGTTCTGAGTGGTTTCTAGGGCATTGATAGGTGATTGCTAGGATTTTCTGGTTTCTGTGGTTCTCTGAATTGTTACTACAGTGTTAAGAGCAGTTACTATGGCGTTGCTTGGCAGTTGCTAGTGTGTTTTGGTCCCTAGGGTTCTCTAAGGCCACGTTCACACAGCAGCAGAATACGGTTGTCAATCCTGTATTTGAGTCCTTAATACGGCTGCGTTCACACACAGTACAGTTATTTACGGGTGTGACAACCGCATTTTAAAACCGAACTCACACCCGTAAATTTTCAGGACTCACAACCGCATTCTCTGAATTTTCGTGCTGTATGAACGGAACAGGACTGGACAACTAGTTGTCCATCACGTCATAAGGCTGCGAGAGAGCCGGTGTTTTGTGTGTGGTTTCGCTTTCAGTAACTTACAGCGACAGAGATATGAGCTGTGCGCCATCTTAAAGTGTTAGATCCAGTCACTGTTTTCCACCAGAGCGGCTCCCGTCAGTTTTGTTTCTTTTCTAAATTCAAATGCTGTGTAATGCGCGAGACATTGCAAAGGACATGACACGAGAGTGCAACGGTTAAACACTCTGGCTATTGCATGTTTACATGTTGCTGTTGGTTAATGAAGTTTGAATGGATACACTCGCAGTTCAATTGGTCTCTTGTCATGTCAAAAGTGATGAGACTTTTCAGTTTTATGGACATCGCCATCTTTAATATTACGTTGGTCACTGTCGTTATGGTTACTAGTAAGAGAATATGGGCTTGACTCTCGTTGCACGTTCATACAGACAGTGTCCCAGACGCTACTGTAAGTTGCTGTGTGAATGGGACATTTCAAGACTCACACCTGTAAGTAAATGCGGTTGTCAATCCCAAAAACTGACAGCGTGAACGTGGCCAAAATAGTTGCAAGAGTGTTCATAGTAGCTGCTAGGGTGTTGCTTGGTTGTTGCTAGGGTGCTCTGGATGGTTGCTAGGGTGTTCTGGATGGCTGCTAGAGTGCTCTGGATGGTTGCTAAGGTCTTCAGAGATGTTATAAGGCACTGCATGGTGGTTGCTAAGGTATTCTGGATGGTTGCCTTATAGCTACTAATGAGCAGCCCAAAGAAAAAGAAAGCCTGAGAGAGAGAGAGAGAGAGAGAGAGAGAGAGAGAGAGAAAGAGAGAGGGAGAGGAACTGAAGGAGCAATCAGACCTGACTGCTACACACAGGTGCAAAAAAATTGGCCAAAATGGCTGACTGGAACAAATAGAGAAGGGAGACTGAGTGAGAGAAATGTGTGTGAGTGTGTTTGTGCAACTTACACACAGACGCACAGGAGCCAAGAAAGGGTCCATCTGGTTAACATACTCTAACCTGATTACAGAGAGCAGACGAACAAAATTAATATAGACGATTCACTGATACAAGGACTCCGTGGCTCAATTAGGGTATTTCTGGCACCATGACCATATCAATATGGGAGCTGAGGTTTGACCAGGATACACAGAAATGGAATTCTTCAAAAAGAAACTTTGAAGAATATAGTCCTACATTTGCTTTTTGTTCAATGAATTATTGAATATATACTGTTCAAAAGTTTTGGCTCAGTAATGGTGCTTTGCCACTGCATTGTACGACTCGGCTTGCTTTACTTTCGGTTTAGCCGCACCGCCTCTACTACCGTGGATCTGCTCCTTGTCAACCAACGAGTCTGCACCTCGTCTACTGACCACCATACTGCCATTTTTTTTCCCAAGTTGTGTGCGACGGTCGTTTAAAGCAAAGCATTCAAAAAAAAAGTTGCGCGAACAAATGATACTGCGCTGGCTGTTAATGACTATTTAAATCTAGCGGGTTTGGTGTTTTGTTTTTTTTTTTTNTAAATGTCACGGTTTCCACAAAATGTTAATGTTTTTTCAGCAGTAAATCAGCAAATTAGAATGATTTCTGAAGGATCATGTGACACTGAAGACTGGAGTAATGATGCTGAAAATTCAGCTTTGCCATCACAGGAATAAATTACATTTTCAAATAAATTAAAATAGAAAATAGTTATGTTGAATTGCAATAATCATTGTAATAATTACACTGTTTTTAGTTTTGATCAAATAAAGGCACCCTTGGTGAGAAACTTTTTTCACAAACATGAAGAAAAAAAAAAACTATATATATACAGTTATGGAAAAAATTAAGAGACCACTCCAAGTTCAGAAATCAATGTTAAGTGGTCTCTTAATTTTTTCC
>RJVU01002418.1:91360-149413 GCA_003731715.1 Anabarilius grahami | reverse complement strand
CATGCACAGATCAAGAATACATATGAATATACTGAGGATTTTGGACTCGAGATGGTTTACATGTGTGTATGCAACTGTGCATCTAAAGTCAGTCTAAGGCTCACTCTGATGTTTTGTTCAGTTTCTTTCTCATCTGCTTTAGAGATTTAACAAACGTTCAGACAGGCCGAGATGAATTCTTGACACTGGAGGCAGTTAATTATGATGACTTCACTCGTTTTGCTAGGGGGGGTGTAATTAGCTGTGTGATCGGTGAATGGAAAGGCCTGCATTTATTCTGTCTGAAATGTGCTGAATGCTCTGAATAAATGTTTGATTGAATATGGATGACAAAGACTGAATCAACCCCCCTTTATTACATTCTCTCTGAATCTGAAGCTCTTCACACAGCAAACACTTCGGCTGGCTGGATTTAGCTAGCTCATATCGAGAAATGTGATGTCTAGGGATCAACACATCTCTGACAGACGGAGGATGGTCTGTCTCATATCTTCATGCTTAAGAGAACTAATATATGTAGACAACAACAACAACAAAAATCAATCTTGCATGGTTGTAAGGTCAGTCAGTATAATTTAAAAAGACACCAAAATTATAAATGCATAAATAAATGTATACTATGGGTGGAGCGATATCCCTTAGAATTATGGTTTTCTTTTCAATACTATACATAGTACTATCAAAACCAAGGTTTCTAAAATAAATTTTATGATTTCTGAGGGTAACAGAATTATAGCCAATAAAAACTGAACAGCCACAAAGTAGTCCTAAACTGCAAATTAACAGACTGTTTAGATTCAATTTATTAATAACTTATATAGTTTTACTTAAAAAAGAAAGAAAAAGAAAAAACATTTAGCTTTGTTGTTATGTAGTGGAGTGAAATAACTCCAAATGAGGCTTCTTTTTTTCCTGTCATTACCTCTGGCAAGCACTGCTCTCTGCGTTTGAGTGCTTTGGTGGTTAAATGCTGTCTGACTGCTTGCGCTTTTTAGTACTTTTGCTGGTGTTAAGGTGAATGGAAGGACAAATAGTTTCTAAATTAGGCTCCATAACTATTTTCCAACCAAGTTCATATTTTTCACTTATATATTTAAATATTTATTATATTCTGCTATATACTTGTAGGCTACATACAGTGGCATGAAAAAGTATGTGAACCCCTTGCAGAATCTGTGAAAATTAGAATTATTTTAATAAAATAAGAGGGATAATAAAAAATGCATGTTATTTTTTGTATAGTACTGTCCTGAGTAAGATATTTTACATAAAAGGTGTTTGCATTTAGTTCACAAGACAAAACAATAGCTGAATTTATTAAAATAACCCCATTCATAAGTATGTGAACCATTGACTCTCAGTACTGTGTGTGGTTACCTGATGATCCACGACTGTTTTTGTGTTTTGTGATGTTGTTCATGAGTCTCTTGTTTGTTCTGAGCAGTTAAACTGAACTCTGTTCTTCAGAAAAATCCTCCAGCTCCTGCAGATTCTTCAGTTTTCAAGCATTTTTGCATATTTGAACCCTTTCCAGCAGTGAATGTAGGATTTTGAGATCTGTGTTTTCATACTGAGGACAACTGAGGGACTCAAACACAACTATTAAAAAAGGTTCAAACATTCACTGATGCTCCAGAAGGAAACACGATGCATTAAGAGTCGGGGGGTGAAAACTTTTGAACAGGATGAAGATGTCACAATTTTTCTTATTTTGTTTAAATATCATTGTTTTTCATTTAGTACTGCCCTTCGGAACCAACAGAAGATACTTGCATGTTTCCCGGCAGAAAAATTAAGTACAATTTACCTTGATATTTGAATTCAAAAGTTTTCACCCCAGGCTCTTAACTCATCGTGTTTCCTTCTGGAGCATCAGTGAATGTTTGAACCTTTTTTAATAGTTGTGTTTGAGTCTCTCAGTTGTCCTCAGTATGAAAACACAGATCTCAAAATCCTACAATCACTGCTGGAAAGGGTTCAAATATGCAAAAATGCTTGAAAACTGAAGAATCTGCAGGAGCTGGAGGATTTTTCTGAAGAACAGAGTTCAGTTTAACTGCTCAGAACAAACAAGAGACTCATGAACAACATCACAAAACGCAAAAACAGTCGTAGATCATCAGGTAACCACACACAGTATTAAGAATCAATGGTTCACATACTTATGAGTGGGGTTATTTTACTAAATTCAGCTATTTTTTTGTCTTGTGAACTAAATGCAAACATCTTTTATGTAAAATAACTTACTCAGGATAGTACTAAACAAAAAATAACATGCATTTTTTATTATCCCTCTTATTTTGTTCAAATAATTCTCATTTTCACAGATTCTGCAAGGGGTTCACATACTTTTTCATGCCACTGTATGTAACTTTTAGCCCTCTAGCGGTTAAAAAACAAAACCCATGCACTGTGCGGAAAAACATTGTTTTAATTAGTTGTGGTTCAGCTCTGTGTGACTATGCGGATGAATATGGTTATGCTGCTGCTCATAATACACATTCTGTAGGCTACTATAAAAGATATAACCAGATTAGGTGGAAACACTAGCTCAAGACATTACTGTTAGCAGCTAATAGACATGGTACTTACTTGAAAATAAATTCCATCACAGAGCTAACGTTACAACAACCATAATGAAATGACCCATCGCAATAGATAATGCTTCACCATGAACACTGTTAAAGAGCTACAAATGGCAATTTTAATAAAATACTTTACTCACCTGTAACGTTAGGTCTAATAAAAACGCCATCTCCGCGTCGCTTTTACAACATTTTAAAGCCCTCCGTTCTCAACTTCTCGCCATCTCCGAAAAGCCAAGCCAGTGTTGATTCGTGTTTAAATATGAGCTCTGACGAGTTCTCTTTTTGCCAGAAGATTCTCCTCTATTCGGCGTTAAAAAAAAAACGGCTGGTTCCCCGGAGGTTTGAAATTTAACGTGCAGCAAACTTTCTCGCTCGTTGTGACACCTAACCTATCCCACACACGGGTAAAAGTATCCCGTATGACACCGGAGCAACTTTTCTTTGATGGATATTACGAGACAACCACGGTTGAGCGACGTATGCACGCGATTACCCGCGAAAACCATCCTGTCAGGTTTAAAATATAAACACATATAGGCCCGGTTTCACGGACAGGGTTTAGCCTAAACCAGGATTAGGTCTTAGTTCAATTAGGGCATTTAAGTAGGCTAGCTTTTATAAACGTTCACTAGAAAAAAACATTACTACTACTTGAGACAAAACAATGGCACTGACTTATTTTAAGATAGGCATGTCAGTACAAGTTGCCTTCAGTTAAAACAGCTCAAACATGAATTTTAGTCTAGGACTAGCTTCAGCCTTGTCTGTGAAACCGGGGGATTATGGGCTTACCATAGTGAATAAAGGTAAGACAAAAACGCATTTTGGAATAAGGATTGATGATGTATTGATCCATTATTTACATTTTGTTAATTTTGAACAAAAAAAAGTAACATATATGTACCTTTGAATAAATATAAAAACCATAATAATAATAATAAAAAAAAACACAGGATCAATATATTTAGAATTTATCCTCTCCTATCATTTTCAGAAGTATCAAATTTCAAGATTGATCCACCCATCCCTCGTGCATAATCTCAAAATATCTGACCTGGTATAGGCTGAATCCGTCACTTCCTGTTAGAATGTGTGGATGTGAGGTGCCCCACAGCATTAATGAAGTCCAGTGTTTACCAGTGTCTACAGCAATCCCCTCCCCTCTCTATGGGCCTGTCTTTGAACTCCTCTCAAATGGAAGCAACGCCAACAACACAAAACTCTCCCCACGCTCTTTCTCTCCTTTTCTCTGGCATCAAACAGCAGAATAAAATCTTTGATAGTGCACGTCATTTTGAGTTTAAATGCAGCCGATCCAAACCATTTACGATGCGACAAAGTGACAAACGTTAATCTGAGATTTTGTCTTTACCAGCTCTGACCACAACGAAGCAAAGGATCTCCAGAAGGTGTTTTTCTTACACCCGTTCATTCCAGTGTTGGACAGTCATGGTTTTCTATTAAAACAGTTCATCTGTTTCATCAAGATCAGTTAAAGATAAAAAATAAAAAAAAAAGCTCTAGCGCACATATAACAAATTGCTAGTGATTTGAACCTACAACCTTTCAGTTTCCTATTCAGATCTTCAAAAGAAAACCTATTCAGATCTTTGAAGGAGCTCAATGGAAGTAAATATGGCCTTTTTTATTTAATATCAGAAATATAAAGCTTATAATTTTATAAAAATTTAAATTAATTCTTCTTGTTAAAACTAAAACTGTATTATTTAAATAATTTTTTAGTCACTCTATATTACAGTGTTTATGACGTTTCATTGTCATGGCAACAAAGTTGTAAAATGTAAAGGGTTTTCACACTTAAATGATGTATATTGTTTACGTCTTGTGGCTACTATTAAAACTGTATATTTTTATGTTTACAGATTGCTCTCATTCACTTCCATAGTAAGGGCCTCACTCTAACCATTTTTTAAGAGTGGAAATTAATAAAATTTTTGTGGTAATCAACATTATGCCACAAATGCCAAGAACCGAGAATACTCCTTTAACCACTAAACTACACCACCTCTACCATTGGACAGTCGCATGCATCATATTGGACGTGAAGCTGCATGTTAGCGACCCTGTATCCTCCTACACACCCACATGCTCACCCGGACAGCACACAAGTTACTCATCCCTTCTGTTCAAAAATACTTTACAAACTATACAAGAGCTATATCTCTGCAGACGCACTCTCTGTGGTTTACAGAGTTCAAAAGTGTGGCTTTTCACAATCATCTGCAGTTCTGGAGTAATGACAGATGCACCTGTTTTCCCTCTTTAAAGGATTTTTAACCTCTTTCACCCTCAATGAGCCTTCCAGATGTCAAGTAAAATGTATTCTTAAAAAACACAGTAAAATCTTATTACATTGCTTCTATTCTTCAGATTATGTAATTAGACGCTGGGAAGAAAATGAGACAAAATGTCCTAGGGATGCCAGGGAACAGATCACCCCGCAGAATGTCTAAAATAAGCAGATACGCAGCAAGCTGAACTCAGCGAGAGAGGGAAAATTAAAGTATAAATCCCTTTCTTTAAGATTGATTAAGTTCAATCAAGAATTATCCAGAGCTCAGTGTGGCACAACAGGTGAAGGGGAAATAAAGTTGATGTTAACTTTAAATCAACACCAATATTTTAGGTTAAAATTAACATGAATATTTCAAAATAAAAAAAAATATTTTAGATTTTTTTTCATATTTAAACTGCGCTCACATAAATAGTCCTGCAGTGTGACCAATTAATTTCTAAAACTACAAATTTAATGCAATTAATGAGACTATACATATTATATTGAGTTTCTGTTGATTAAAGCAATCACCTTCATTGTATTAACTCAAATTTTTTATTTCAATGAACTCAAAATTTTAAGGCAACCAGGTAACTTACTTTTTTTTAAGTTAAACCAACAGTTCTTTTTTACAGTGTATGAGACAACTATGCAACCTGCTACACAAAATGACTTCATATCCACGCGCATGTATAAAGAGCTTTCATCTGTTTCACTTTACGCACTGATGCAAATACCTTAGGGTGGCTGTTAAATTTGCACAAAACACTTTGAATTTGCATTTGACACTTTGGTGAAGAAATGGTAAGTTGGTACGCTCTGCGCACTTACGGGTGCCATCGAAACGGGTGGCGATGGTGTCGAGGAAGGTGTTCTGCGGGGCCAGCAGACCTCTCATCACGGGCATCCTGGTGCGGGTCGACTGCGTCCTCCTCCCGCCTCTGCGCCCAGCAGAGGCAGTGGACTCCTGGTCAGCCCCGAACCCAGGTAAGAATCGGGATGTTCCGGGCGCGCATCCTAGACCCTGCAGGAGCGCCCCGATCCGTGATACGCGCGGCTCCACTTTGGCAGCTCAGCAGTGACCATATCCCTCAACGGAAAGCCCACATATCTGCCTTACATCGTGTCATAAAGAGGGCAAAAATCCGCGTAGTCTCTGTAAAGCAGGTGCTTGGTGATGAGATGAACCTGTGCGTAACGGCAGCGCTGGAGACCGGAGCTCCGACTGGTGAGGCGACTGCGCACTGATGCCTGAACTCCTCTGTGCCACCACGATCCTTTCTCTCTACATCTATATTACTGGCGTTCTCTAGTTGCTATAACCAGCAGATGTCACGTCACGTGATAAGCAGAGTCTGGTGAGGAGGCTAGAACCCTTGTACCAGCTTATTGTCTTTTATTATTTATGGAAGGTTCTTTATTCAGATGAAATAGTAGGAAAACAAACCAAATTTTGATTTTGTAAGACATTTTGACGTGAAACTCATTTTCTTATTCAAACATGCATTAAAAGGACTTGAATAGTCGTCACCTCTTCGATAATGAACTCAAGGTAGTGTAACTGTTTAGCGATTTAAAAAAAAAAAAAAAAAAAAAAAAAAAAAAACCTCTTGAATTATTTAAAAAGGAATGTTTGCATAAGTAGTTGGCATTATTTCTTTCTTTTCTTTTTTTTTTTAAACTAATTTCTATTCAAAGAAAATTGTTTTTGAACTCATGAAAGGCACTTTTTTTGCTCAGTTACAATGTATTTGTTTTACCTTGAAAGCCATGTTTGGAAATGTTTTTGAAAATATAATATATGACCAATATAACACTCGTAGCCATGCGATATGGCTGTATATCAGCACGGCTGTGATTCGGCCATAGGTAATCATAGGTAATGCTCCGGGTGTGTGTTCACGGTGTGTGTGTTCACTGCTGTGTGTGTGCACTTGGATGGTTTAAATGCAGAGCACAAATTCCGAGTATGGGTCACCATACTTGGCCACATGTCACTTCACTTCACTTCACAGTGTGCTGATATACAGCCATATCGTACGGCTACGAGTGTGATATTTTGTTTATACAACAGTTTGAATTACCCAAATGAAGCTGTTCTCTGCGAGTACATGAGCACTGAATGGCCGCTGACGGCCTGGAGCTCGCATCTGCGAAAGCCTCAAAACAAACAGTTAAATGGGCGCTATGTTTATATATGAGTCACATATTTGAGGTCTAAATAACTACATTCTTGCCTAAAAACCTCTTTGAACTACATTTCGTGACATAACAACAGTAGTATTTATAAAAAAAATATGGTAGAGTTGCTCGACTGCCATGACAGTCCCCACAAGTGGAGTAATACAAACGGTGAAACGGTACCAGTGCTGATACTGGGAGAATATCGCACAGCTCTCAGCCAATCAGATTTGAAAACCAAAAAGAACTGATGTATAAAATAAAATATAAAGTGATATGGTGTGATAAAGTTAACACTCACATGTATTCAAGGTCCAAGGCAAGTATTTTAGTACTTTTTACTTGGATACACCACTTGACAGAAATTTTGTACAAAATGTAAATGTTTCTTCTAAAAACTTGCCATTTGTGTTTTAAACAGATTTCTCCTTTTTATCATATGTCATTTATCATATGGGGAATAAATTGGCTTATATGGTCATTTTTCTTTATGGTAGAAAACAAATGTCTCCATGAAACAACATATAACAAGATTAACAACTGAACAGCATGTGATTTGACACAGGCAATAAATAAAGTAATATACAGTAATATACACTTTATAAAGTAATAAGTAATATAATGTAATGTACATGGCAAGTACTGTAGGCCTATATCCAAACATTCTACATAAACACATTCTTCTTTTTCTCTTTGATGTTGCTGTCTTGTGCCGTGAAAATCTCCAACTCTCAAACCTAAAGTTTAGATGTCACCTTGTCCTGCAGACTCACAGTCAGTATGCCAAAAATATTCCAAAGGATGATTACAGACTGTAAAAGATGTTAGTAGGCCATAGCCTTAACTTGTCTTGGGTCCGTTCCATACAATTTGCTGATTTGACTCATCAGGATTCCTTTGCCTGCATTGCTGTAAAATATATAGGCTAAAAAAAAAAAGGCAGATTTTAGGAATGGTAAACCAGAGGTTTTCAAACTGGGGTCCGTGGACCCCCAGGGGACCGCAAGAGAGTGCTAGGGGGTCCATGGAAACATATAGAGAAACATGTAAAAAGGTGTAAAAAGAAAGATGTAAAAATAAATACATTTATGCTTTAGATAAATAGATGATTAAAATTAATTTTAAAAAATGTAAATGAAAAATTATTAATAAACAAATTAATAAAAGATCTAACAGTACAGTGCTACGGTGAGCTGGAAAAAATGCAATAGCCTATATAATATTTTAAACATTTATAATATTAAATTATAAATCTAAAAATTATCATATTTGCTATTTAAAATACCGTACTAAACCATTACAGTACACACCAGTATAAATAACAAAATATGGTTGTGTCACCCACACTTGGAGACTGACTAGCCTACAAACAGAGTAATGAAATTGCGACATCTGCCGGTAAGTCTGAATTCTGCACTCAGACAGGAGATAGGCTACCAAACGACTGCTCACTTTCATGGACTTGCTGCTCACGCAAACTCGGAGGATAAATACAGTTACGCACATGAAGAGCAGCGTGCTCGTGAAGATGGATTGAGAATATGGACTGGTCACGAAACAGAATGCGTTTTGGAGGTTGGCTGAACCTGTATCTGTCTTATATTCTTACTGTTCCTTTTGCTTTTGTTGCTAAAAGTTTGTAGGTTGCACGATAACTAGAAAACACCCATTTGTTTTGTGTGTAAGGGCTGCTACAAAATTATTAACAATTTGGGTTTTGAATATTGCAATTGGTATACCACGACTTATTCTGTTACTTTGGTGGCTTCAAGAGACGCACTTTTATGACGCGGTATAATGTGTTACACCAATTCAGTGCATACTTGACAGCATTCACCTGTAAATAGAACGCAATACCTTAAAATAGCACGCAGCCCACATTTAAACAGAAAGGAAGGATCCTAGAAGTACGAGAGGTGACTAGAATTTGCAATAAGGTTGTCTAAAATGGGCCGGGCTTGGTGGCCCGGACTGTCTCGAAGTTGTCAGGCACGATGTGCCAAAAAAGATTTTTCTGTTTCTACTCTTCAATGTTTGTTTTCTATTAATTGTCTAATTTATTATACATCTGTAAAATATTGACAAGGCAGCTGCCGTAGCAGCGCATTAGTCACGCGGTATGTGTTACTTTCCTCCGCGCTGAATTGACGTCACAAATCATAGTTTGATAAGGTTTTTTTAAAGGCATTTTTTTTCATGTGTGATTGAAATCCAAAACATGCGTCACTAAACACAAAAACTTAATGCAATTCCAACAAATCCAAATAGCAACAAAAACCGACTACTGTTGTTGTTGTTTTGCATTTATGTTTAAAATGAAACATTATTCACCAAGAATTAAACCTCAGAATTCAGTATGAACTTAAAAATAAGACATTTAGGCTATCAATGTTAAAATTATTTCCTTATCTTGCATATAATTAACATAAAAAACGAATTAGAGTACAATTAACAATGTTGAAATTTTGTGGTAATAAAAGAAACTGAATCAAAGAGATTTTTATTTCAGTATTTGTATATATATTTTTGTATCAGAATACAAAAATGTTAATTTATGATTCTAAATGTGTTTTGTGTGCTAAGGGAATTTATTTTATTCGTTTATTTAAAGTAATTGCTTAATTATTTGCCATTTTATTGCAATTTTAGATGGTGAAGAAAATGCGTTTGTTATCTTGCAGCTCAACGAAGGATTCGGCTTTTTGAGCTGCATAGCGCCACCTAGAGGAAGACATGTGTTTCCTACGCCAAACATCTATTATTTAGAAACATATGCCTCCCAATGAGATGAGGGAGGGGCTAGTCGTTTGAGTTTAGTTCCTTATTCTCGTGGATTGGTGGAGGATTATCTGATCGAGGAGTAAATGTGTGAGCAGAGCAGGGGAGAGCCTATGCCTTCCGCTCAGCTGATACGAAACAACGCCTTCCAAGACTAGTACAAAACCTTCCAAGCCTTCATAGGACACATCAACCATTTGAGATCTCTCTGTTTGCTCCGGTACAATCTCAAGAAAAAGGTAGGCGTCGTATATTGATTTGCGAGATCTTTCAGAATAGTCGGTAAATCACATTACGGTTGCTGTCGTTTGATTTGACGTTTCTTGCAAAGTGCTACTGGTATCTAGTTCCTTATCGAAGAAAACAGTATAAAAGTGATTCATTCATCAGAAAAGACGAAAAAATAAGGGTTAAAACCTCGGTGGTCACATATAATTGACATATTGTGGATGATAAATGGATTGTTTATGTTGAATTAATTATTTTACGACAGATCGTACAAATAACCCCCACATTCGTCTAAAGCTTCATTATGTTTAATTTATTAAAAACATCAAGTTATGTGTGTAAATCTGTATTGCACGCGCTGTATTTGACCTTTGTCCTAATTTGCTTTGTTATGTAACCAGTGCCAGTTTGTGGAACTGCAAAAAACCCCCAAAACATTGAAACATTTTTAAATAGTAACACAATTGATACAAAGATACACTTAACCTCTCATGGAGGATAAAAGGCCAGTGTCATATTACACAGTGGTTGCCTGTCTGTAAGGTGCTTTTTAGTTGCCTGAACTAACTGATGTTTTTCACAAAGGCTTTGACATTAATACAGAGATAGTAATACCATACTGAATTGTACTTAAAAGAACCTTATGGTACATGCTACTATGTCCAAAAATAACACAATATTACCTTGCATATCTGAAAAACAAGATATCGCTATGGCGCATGTTTGGGAAATCACACAAAACAGACTGTATTTTTGATGTTACAGACTTCTAAATCTGACATTTTGTGCTTATTAGTCTGCAAGCTCCAAAATGCTGTCCGTTAAAACAGGTTTAAGGCAAAAATGCTGAATCACTGGTTGTGTAACTTTTTTTCTCAATGGAATCTATTCATTCTTCAGGGAGCAAGCACTAACACTGCTATACATTTTCTCAAATAACCATCATCGATCTTGCAGGGTCCAAAATGTCTCAGAAGATCAAAGCCGGTTCTGTGGTTGAGATGCAAGGAGATGAGATGACCAGAGTAATATGGGAGCTCATAAAAGAGAAACTCATCTTTCCTTATCTGGAGCTCGACCTGCACTGGTGAGATTAAATGTGTGTGTTTGTGTGTTAGTAGTACTTCACAGTAGGTGAGCGGTTCTCTCATTATGTCTGATTTCCCTTGTGAATACATGCTTATCTGATTTAATCCGACTTTGCTGCCAATTAGTTATGACTTACAAACATTTGTAACCATAGCACTAAAGTTAAAGGATTAGTTCACTTTCAAATTAAAATTTGCTGATAATTTACTCACCCCCATGTCATCCAAGATGTCCATGTCCTTCAAGATGTCCATGTCCTTCTTTCTTCAGTCGAAAAGAAATTATTATTATTTTTGATGAAAATATTCCAGGATTTTTCTCCATATAGTGGACTTCAATGGACCCCAAACGGTTGAAGGTCAAAATTACAGTTTCAGTGCAGCTTCAAAGCGTTCTACACGATCCCAGACGAGAAATAAGGGTCTTATCTAGAGAAACCAGCGCTCATTTTCTAAAAAAAAAAGAAAAAAATTATATATGTTTTAACCATAAATGCTCATCTTGAACTAGCTCTCTTCTTGGTCAAAGTTTGAACTAATTGTTATATACTTGCACTAGCATATTGTATATAACAATTTAGTTCAAACTTTGACCTGTGGAGGGCAGTAATACACTTAGCAGTGTCTACACTGCCGGAATTCTAATAGAGAAGAAGAAAATGAGCGATGGTTTCTCTAGATAAGACCCTTATTTCTCATCTGGAATCGCGTAGAATGCTTTGAAGCTGCACTGAAACTGTAATTTTGACCTTCAACCGTTTGGAGGCCATTGAAGTCCACTATATGGAGAATAATCCTAGAATGTTTTCATCAAAAACCTTCATTTCTTTTCGACTGAAGAAAGAAAGACATGAACATCTTTGATGACATGAAGGTGAGTAAATTATCAGGAAATTTTAATTTGAAAGTGAACTAATCCTTTAATGTCATATCACTACAGTTATTGTTTCTACTTTAAAATCATTATAAATTAATATAGACCTCTTTTCAAAATCTTTTTATTTCTCCATTTTCAAAAAAATTATTAATATTTACTTTTCAAATTCGATTTGTTTTTGTGGTAATAACTGCATTACTTAACAGTAATCACACCACTGAGCAGGTACTTGCCAAGTTTTTCAAATATGACATTTCCTGTTCGTCAGTACAGATTTTTCAGGCCACAATGTGGTAATACTCAAGGCCAAAGGGAAGTGTTCTCATCTCACAAGTTAGAACTTTTATTACGCAACATCACTTTCTGCACCTGAAATTGTCAGCATCTGAACTTTGAGCTTATGGTTACAGTTTGATCTGAGTGGCTCTTCAGCTATGAAGTATGAATAAAGTGCATTAACTTGACCTGTAGTTTGCTAGAATAGTGCAAACTAAAACCGTATCAGTCTGATAAGAGTATTATCAGTATGTTAGCAAACAAGGTGTCGTCACTTAAGTGAGATCTCTTGATTCATGTTCATTCGGTCACTAAACTGCTCTTTGAGCTTGCGTTGTAAGATTGTTTGCGGATCTTTACCCCTCAACATCCTTTAGTTGCATTGTTGAATGCCTTTTATGCATTTCAGGCTTTTATTGATGGATTAAACTGAGCTAAGTCTATGGCAGCCCCTAAAAATGTATGAGAAATTGTTCTGAAATATCTAAATCCTCTAGCACCACCACCAGTTTTTCAGAATCATTATAGCAACAAGAAGTGGAAGTGAAGTAGGTGAAAGTTCATAGCATACTTGACACAAAAGCAAGGACCGAGAGCAAGGAAAGTATGGGAAAGTTCCGCTCTCCTGTGTTGTTGCTCAGGGATGCTCTATCTAAAGCGTGTTAAGTGTGTCACACTCTTCCTTGCTATTTGTAGAAACTCTGAAAGGATGCCTTCATCATTTCAGTCACACACATGCAGAACAGATGAGGCCTTTCATTTGCTTTCAACTGCTCGGAGCACGAGTGAAAGTTGCTTTGACGAATTTAAATCAGCATGGATTTAACTTTATTTTGAAGATGCCTGACTATTCATTGGTTTGAAGACATGTTTTTGGTAGCTGGAGATCAAGCTACTTGTAACGCATTACAAGTAACTTGAGTTACGTAATCAGATTACTTTTCCCAAGTAACTAGTAAAGTAACGCATTACTTTTAAATTTACAACAAAATATTTTAATTGTTACTTTTTCAAATAAAGTTACTTTTTTTTCCCCATTTATTCACTGACAGCTCTATTGTCCCCATGTTGAGAGAAATCATAAGAACAGAGATGTGTATAATCATGATGGTTATTGTAGTTCTAGACTAAATGTGAGCATGCATTTACTAATCTCACTTGCACAAAAAAATTCAGAATTTCTCAAAATGAATAAAATAAGTGAAATGCAAAATTAGAATACTACGCAAACTTCCAATAATTAAATATTTTAAATAAAACAAATATTTTTATGCATTTAATCTCACTTTATTGACCAATGTACTTGCTGCTGACCTTTGATGATTGTTAAACCATAAGCAAAAATTACTTTAGAATTTTAATTTTTATTGGTGAAGTGTTGAACTTTATTCTCCTGCATCCTATTCTTCTGCAATCAAGAAGGACATCACAGCAGAAAGGTTTGTTTGAGTTGCACAATCTAATGTACAGGCGTGAATTTGCATTTCCTTCAGCCTTATTATTTCAATTTAGGTGTGAAAATGCCTTGACATTTGCCCCAAAATAGATCTAGAAAATAGAAATAGAAAAAAAACACGGTTGTTTTCTATTACAGATGTTTATGTAGCCTAGATAATTAACATATAGCAAAAGAAAATAAATAATATAAAATGTTACTGATCGACTGGGGTGAGCTTCATTTGTTGACTCCTTTTCTTGTTACGTGGCAAATCGAGGGACCACGGGGATCTGCCCTGTATTTTTTTAACCGCCCAATCCCACCCACAGCAAAGGTAACACTGCCCACTCCCACAAGATTTTCGTTGGGTCTGTGGGATCCCAATGCAGCCCTCTAGTCTGTGCCTCAGAATTGATTAATTATGTGTTTTTGATTGTAATTGCATTTTGAAATAATTTTGAAACCGTTCAGATCTAGTACTCTCAGCTACATCTCAGCTAACACATTTTACTATATTTAAATGCTTTCTACTGAATTCCACAGATTCCCCCCTGCAATTAGTGTAGAGAGGGCAAAAAAAAGCACGTACATTACCATTTAAAGGTTTAGGGATGGACAGTACAATTTTGTTTCTTTCTTTTTAAAGAAATTAATGTTTTTGTTTAGCAATGATGCATTAAATTGATCAAAAGTGACAGTAAAAACATTTGCAATGTTCCACAAGAATTCCGGTTCAGATAAATGCTGTTATTTTGAACTTTCTATTCATCAAAGAATCCTGAAAAAAAAATGTATCATGTTTTCCACAAAAATATTAAGCAGCACAACTGTTTTCAACATTTAATAAGAAATGGTTCTTTGGATGCAAATCAGTATATTAGAATGATTTCTGAAGGATCATGTGACACTGAAAACTGGAGTAATGGCTGAAGAAAATTAAATTACATTTTAAAATGTATTAAAATAGAAAACAGTTATTTTAAATTGTAATAGAATTCTGTCTGTTTTATCGCAGTAAGAAATGAATTGTTCTATTTCAGTTCACTGGAACACAGTGTTTTTGTGCTAAATTACCATGGCTCTAATTTCCCACTGACCTAATTTAAAGCGTGCCGTGGGGCGCCATCTTTTGACTGGTAGTGTTCTGATTGTGTTGTGTAATGTAGTTCTGAGTCTAACATTACCAATTTGGCTGTCAGTATGAACTGAGTTAAAAAAAAAATTATAACTTTATTTTTAGACATTTTTATAGTAAAGTATAATGTAGGCAGGAAGGTAGGGGTGAGAGAAGGGAATGGGATCGGAACAGTGCCCAGGTCGGACTCAAACCTGCTTATATGTGTCCCGAGCATGTCCACAGTCCACTGCACTACAGACAGGTTATAAGCTATAGACCTTATGTAGCCATGCCCTTTTCAGTGCTGCGCTCGTTGTGTTCCATCTTCTGGTTTGTATTTCCACAGTATGTAGGTAAGATCAATAGATATATGAATGAACCGCTTTTTTTTTTAAATCTTCCCTTTCCTCAAAATTTTAAAGATGGTTGCGCGCTTGTTTTTCTGGTGCTCAAGGAAAGTAGTATCAATAATAAAATCTTTATAATAGAGCTTTATAATTTTCAGAGTTTGTTTTTGTCTACTTAAATATAAAATTTGCAAACTATAAATAAATACATAATTATTATTAATGTCAAGAACATCACAGAATAGTTCTCATAGATGAGCAAAAATCTAAGGTTTGTTTTTTCCTCTCTGTGTGGTAGCTATGACCTGGGAATGGAAAACCGTGATGCCACCGACGACAAGGTGACGGTAGAGGCAGCAGAGGCTGTGAGGCGCTACAATGTTGGCATCAAGTGCGCCACCATCACTCCTGATGAGAAGCGCGTGGAGGAGTTCAAGCTCAAGAAGATGTGGCGCTCTCCCAACGGAACAATCCGTAACATCCTGGGTGGCACTGTGTTCCGAGAGGCTATTATCTGCAAAAACATTCCCCGCTTGGTTCCAGGCTGGATCAAG
The DNA here is from genome assembly GCA_003731715.1 of Anabarilius grahami. Classification (NCBI taxonomy): domain Eukaryota; kingdom Metazoa; phylum Chordata; class Actinopteri; order Cypriniformes; family Xenocyprididae; genus Anabarilius; species Anabarilius grahami. The sequence continues at coordinate 133,645 of RJVU01002418.1, read as the reverse complement.
CCTATAATAATCGGCAGGCACGCACATGGAGACCAGGTATGGAATGTTAGAATGCATATAATTAAGTCTAATTGTGAATTTGTTCTGGGTTTTTGTGTGTGTGTGTGTGTGTTTATCATATTGCTGCTGTTTTATCAAAATCCACATGCCTAAAAAAAAAAAATGTATCTTGGCAAGATTACATTACGTCTTCTAAAATAATCTGTCCTCTTCACTTTTACAGTACAAGGCTACAGATTTTGTTGTGCCAGGCCCTGGAACACTGGAAATGATATACACACCCAAAAACGGAGGGGAACCGCTTAAGTTTGTTGTCCATGACTTTGAAGGTACCACAACCATCCAGTCAATTCAAAATGAAGTCCTGCCCTACTTTTTTTTGCTTGTTTGTGAAGCTGATTCACTTAAATATATGTCACAAGACTAGTCCAACTTTCATTCATGCAGACTTTAAACAATCTAGTTTATTTGATCTGATTTATTTACTATGCCACAGTCCTTGGCTCGTCCGAAATCTTTATAGAATTGTAAATTGTTCATTTGTATGCGCACTTCAGAATCTCACCCGAAGTAGTAGGTTATCTGGGTCCTTTTTGCCCAAATACTGCGAATTCATATACACTACTCTTTTCATACTGTTTTTCGCCTACTATATAGTAAGGAAGTATGAGTTTTTGGATGCAGCCCTTCTGTATCTCAAAGATGTGTAAATATCTCTGTATGATGATGGACTGATGCACAGTGGACTGTCACCTGTTTGAGCACTGAACAAGTTTGTCTAGTCAATGTTACAGTATAAGGCCATGTGGCCAGATTAACATTGTCCTGGGTCTGCAAATACTGATCTGATGAAATGAGTGTTCATCAGAGTGTTCTGATGAAATGAGTGTTCATCAGAGTGTTCTGATGAAATGAGTGTTTTTTGGAATGTAGCCTACTTTTTACATTTAATTTCACACAAGCATATCTGCTTTCAGACCAAGTTTTCTTGACCAATATCATAATTATATATGTTTAGGTGCTGGTGTTGCTCTGGGGATGTACAACACAGACAAGTCAATCCGGGACTTTGCTCACAGCTCATTCCAGATGGGGTTGACCAAAGGCTGGCCGATGTACCTCAGCACCAAGAACACCATCCTGAAGAAATATGATGGGCGTTTCAAAGATATTTTCCAGGAGATCTATGAAAAGTGAGTCACCATGAAATGGTTGCGTATTTGAATAAACTAACCTTGATCTTATCTAGTTACACTGGATCTTTTGAACTAAAAACGCATTGGCTGCAACTGAAAACTTAGGCAGCTGACTTGTTGCCTCGCTGCTCTGTCAGGCAATGACTTTGCAGGAAGCGTTTGCAGGTGAAGGTATCTTACAAAATTGATTTTGGACAGACTTCTTAGGCACTGTAACTGTTTAATGATTACAGCAAAATAGAGAGCGCTTCGGTGATAACTAAGTGAATATTTAATTAGTACAATACTAATTTATCGATAGAAGTGACATCAAAAGTGGAAAACTTTGGTCAAAAATGTTTACACAAACTGACCACTAACCGCAACTTTCAGACGCTGTCCTTCTTTTTTGGGGAGATATCAAAGGCAGCAATACATCTATGCTGCCTTCAAAAATCCATCAGGTGAAGGTATCTCAGGAGACAGGAAGTGAAGATAATATTGGATTCGGACATGCCTTGATACCTTCCTACTTTGGAATGCAACCTCTAAAAGCACCCTTTTTAAAGGGATAGTTCACCCAAAAATGAAAATTTGATGTTTATCTGCTTACCCGCAGCACATCCAAGATGTAGGTGACTTTGTTTCTTCAGTAGAACACAAATGATGATTTTTACAATGGCAGTGATGTCTGGCACTCATTGAAGTATAAGCGCGAGAGATCACTTCCGTTGTCCGAGTGCTGAACGCAGTTGGACATAGTGGTGTTTTAGAGGTAAAAAATAATATAAATACTGTTCAGTTTCTCGCACAAACCGATCGTTTCGTTCCTTAGGACATCAATGTGCCGTCACGCGCCGCAGGGTTTAATTTGGATTTGTCTATGCAAGTTTTTTCAACTCTTATTGATAGTTCCCATTCACTCGCATTATTTGACTGACAGACGGCAGCGGTTGCAGTTAAAAATCATCATTTGTGTTCTACTGAAGAAACAAAGTCACCTACATCTTGGATGCGCTGGGGGTAAAGCAGATAAACATCAAATTTTCATTTTTGGGTGAACTATCCCTTTAAGCTTTCAGACACAGCCATTGAGTGCATTTACTGTATGTACGTATGATAACTAAAAATCTGCCTGTTATAAAACTAGTTTTAAAGGCTTACATGTAAGTCAATAAACGCATGACATTTTTTCATTATAAAAGATTTTCTCCTTTCTTGATATTAAAGCAAAAACATCTACTCAAAATCGCATATGCCATACTGAATAAGCTAAAAAATAAAAAAAAAACATTCTGACACTGTGTGTCTGTGTTGCAGAGACTACAAGGCTCAGTATGAGGCCAAAGGCATCTGGTATGAGCATCGGCTGATTGATGACATGGTGGCTCAGGCCATGAAGTCTGAAGGTGGGTTTATCTGGGCCTGCAAGAACTATGATGGAGACGTGCAGTCAGACTCTGTAGCTCAGGGTGAGTACAACTAACATAACATATTATTGAGATTCATTATTAATAATTATCTTTTGCACCCAACAATGCCAAAAACATTCTATGAAAAATAGTAATGAATTGTTCAGCACTGAACATAATAAAAACGTCTTTAAAAATTATGGATTTTCTCAGTGTGTACTACCTTTCAAAAGTTGGGGGTCAGTAAGATTTCTTTCTTTATTTTTTAAACCAATACTTTTATCCAGCAAAAATGTATTAAGTTCATTCAAAGAGACAGTGTAGACTTTTACATTGTTACTATAATTTCCTTATTTAATTCTTTTGAATGATCTGTTCATCAAAGAATCCTGAAAAAGGAAAAAAAGGTTTCATGGTTTCCAGTTTCCACAAAAATATTAAGCAGCTCAACTAGTAAGAAATATTTCTTGAGCACCAAATCAGCATTTTAGAATGATTTCTGAAAGATCATGTGACTGAAGACTGGAGTAATAGCTTTGTCATCAGAGGAATAAATTACATTTTAAAATATATAAACTGAAAACTGTTGTTTAAAATTGTAATAATTGACAATAGTATGGTTTTACTGTATTTTTGATCAAATACAGTAAATGCAGCCTTGGTGAGCTTAAGAGACTTCTTTCAAAAATCCTACCAACCCCAAACTTTTGAATAGTGTATAATTTTGAGTTAAAAACTGTATGTTTTTGTGGTGGCTTGGTATGAATATGCGTCCAGCCCTATCATGAATTTGCGAAATGGCATTACTCATTGTGAAAGTATTATGAAAGAATGATGAAATTTATAGTGAGTAAACTTTCTGGTCTCTGTCTCTAGGCTATGGGTCATTGGGTATGATGACCAGTGTGCTCGTGTGTCCTGACGGGCGTACAGTAGAAGCTGAGGCAGCCCATGGCACTGTCACGCGGCATTATCGTATGCACCAGCAGGGCAAGGAGACGTCCACCAATCCCATCGGTGAGGAAAACACTTACTTCACTGCCAATCTTAATCAATGGAATGCACAGATGATGCACACAGAAACTGCTTTTCATGATCATATAAAAACAATGTGGTCATCGCACAAAGCAACTTTATCCCTCACAATTTTATCCCATCAGCCTCTATATTTGCGTGGACGCGAGGGCTGCTGCACCGGGCGGAGCTGGATAAGAACGCAGAGCTGCGTGTGTTCGCTGAGGCACTGGAGGCTGTTTGTGTCGAGACCATTGAAGCTGGTTTCATGACCAAGGACCTGGCCATCTGCATCAAGGGCATGTCTAAGTATGTCTGTTATCTACTCTGGGTCACTTGCTCTAAAATATATGGTATTTATTGAAGGTCATTAGAAAGATTTCTCAATTATTATGCTTTTGTCAGTTATAGAGTGGTGTTAGACATGTGGATTTGATGATCATTTATAGGGGACTTAGAAAAGACTGCATGAATTCAGTGTTAAAAGCTTGATATTGCATAAAAAATACACTTGTTAAAAATACAGTTTTTAAAAGTATATCCATAAGACATTATATGCCTGTGCAAATATATATTAAATGTTTTTTTTTCTGTTTATTTCTTCGAAGTGTTGCACGCTCAGATTACCTCAACACTTTTGAGTTCTTGGACAAACTGGCCGAGAATCTGAAGATTAAGTTGTCAAGCCAGCCCAAACTGTAAAGCTGCTGGGTTTTGCTGAGGTGTCCACGCACACGCACACTGACACGCAGCCCTCAACCCACGTCTAGCCGCAGACTCTGTCAGCCTCATCTCCTGTCTAACTGGGGCCAAAGACAGAGAAATGGACTTCACCACTACAACCAGTAGGGGAGCAGTGCACTTTCAACTGGAAGACATGAAAGTGCCTTTTTAAATGGAAGGAGCTACTGTAACCTTCATTACAAATTGGAAAAATGAATATATGAAATTTTTATCCCTAATTTATACATTTTATCATTGCAACTTTTTTTTTTTTTTAAATCATGTCTCCTGTGGTGCATAACTATGTGCATTTATGTTCTACTGCTATAGTGCAGGGTACAGCTCATATGTCAGGTGTTTGAACACCTGTTGCCTTATTATCTGCATGTGTAATTGTCTCATCTTCAGGCAGCCACTCTTGAAGCCATACCAAAAGAAGTGAAATTAGGTCTAAATACCTGCTTTTAACTGAAACGCTGGTAGTTAGCACCGGTAGACATTCCTCTTCATTCTTCAACACTCTGTACCACTGTCTGTCACCGTTTTACAAATTAATTTCCTTATATGCTTCTGTTTGTCAGTCTGTGTGCTCATGTGATCAGGTCTTGTGATATGACGTCAATAATAAATGAGACTTTTTTTTATCTCATGAGTTTTGACTTATCTTGTTCATTTATTAAATTTGTTGTGTGAAATATAATGTGTTATGTAATGTGACATGGGGCTTCGGCCCTACTGAAGCAACTTAATGGCAAACAAATTGGTATCACTATATAGTTTAAAATACTTCAAGCAGGGACCATGATCAAAACAATGCGAATGAGCAAATTGATTCTATGATTAAAAGTCTTTGTGATTATAAAATTCTACAATCTATGTAGCAGAGTCTCCCAACATAATTGTTCCTTCCAAAAGGGTAAAAAGACACAGAGGCTAGTTTTCACTCTTTTAAGTATTTCACGTCTGGCATAGTTGTGCTTGGAGTCAATTGTTTTATTTGTGATAATGGAATGAATCATCAAATTGTGCAGACATAATTTTTGGCCAGGATGTCAATATTTTATTTATTTATTTTTTTGCCTAGTAAAATAAAACCTGTTGCAGTAGCCTTTTTTGACAAATAAGTATTTCTTCCCTCATATATAAAATATTTAAGAAATATAAAATATGTTCCTCACATATTGATGTTTTAATTGAACTTGTATGGTCATTAAACCTTTAGCATTCCTAAGGTCTCTTTTGAGTGGTATTTGTACCACAGTTGGTACAGTGGAATGCTAAAGTGGTTAAAAACAAATATCAGTAACATTATTTTACAGTGTCCTTGTTATACATGTTACATGTAGTTACTGTAGTAATAATTATAAATTATGCATATTTATATGCAACTAAACCTAAAGCAAACCTAATCCTAACCATAACCATGTAGTTAATTAATATTACTCAGTACTTGCGTGTATAATTACGCTGTAACAAAGACGCAAAATAAAGTGTAACTCAACTATCCCTTCCAGACATCAATTCTAGCCACGACTACTGTATGAAACTTTTAAACGGTAGTGTATTGAATACTGGACTACAAAACATTGCTGTAGAAGTTATAATACCTTAGTTACTGACCGTTACATTTTGAACTTGCAGCAACAAAATCATATTGCGGTGTCTGTTACCTGATAAAATCATAATGTTGTCAGTTGAGGAGATTGTGACCGTTCATTCACTAGATGGCAGCACAATGACGTGGAGATGGACAGCCTGTTGCACGGAGCCTGCCATCTTTCTACAGAGAAGGACTGAGATTTTCTAATTATTATTATTTAGTAGGCTATTATTATTATTATTATTATTATTATCATCATCATTATTATTATTAAAAAAATATTTTTTGATACATTTTTCATGTAATTATTTATGACATTTTTTGGGAATCGGTGTTTGAATGGGAAAACACATCAATTAAAACATCATGAGCATTCTAAAATGTAGGCCTACAGGATGTGACTTCCACCAAGTGACCAGAAAATCAGAGTATGTCTGAGCACCGAATAGTCTGAACAAAGACTTCTACCTACACACTCCAGGCCAAGTGTCCTTGACTTTATTAGATATCTGTGACAATGGTTTTACCCCAGTGAGAGTGGAAAGTGGAGGGAAAGACATCTAGCATGAGAGAGAGAGAGAGAGAGAGAAAGAGAGGATAAAGACATCATCCCTCAGACTGTCACCATTGTGCCGTGATAATTGGATTCTCCCTGTATGAATGGAGACTCATTCACAGGCTTTGTTAGTGTAAAGATTGTGCCACAGGAAGTAAAGCCTTATGAATATGATATAGAGGCCAGTGGTGATTCCGACGTAATGATGTAAAACATGCACAAGCTGAGGTCACTGGAGCATCATACAGGCCACTGCGATGCAAACCCCGCCCTGCAGCCAATTTCATTGGTCAATTAAATTACGCATCACCTGTCAAGAAATGTTCTGACTTTTCATGAACTTTTAAGGTTTAGGTTAAGGGTTAGCTTTTATTTTTATTGAAATCTTTAGAATATATATAATTTTTTGCATTAACAAACATTTTTACACAGGTCACAAAACCAGGCAACATCATTTGCACCAATACCAGCATGTTTGCACCTTCAGAGCCTTAAGAAGGACATGGACATTGAAAATGAATAAACCGATTAATGATTGAGATATGGCTTGATGTTGTTTCGGTCTCTCTCTGTCTGAGAGTACACCTTTCTCCTGTAGGGAACGCAGTGGTTTCCATGGGGACCCATAGCCACTCTGCTCTTCAAAAGCGGGCCGAGCTGAGGCAGAGGGGCCCTTTGTGTTGGAGAGGAAAGCGTGGAACAACGCTGGGCAGATGAAAGCCCTGCTATCCTTACGCCCAATCATAATTTAGTCATCAGCGCAGGAGCACAGAATCCAAATAGACACTGAAAACACAAACAGCGAAAAGGAGAGGCTCATGGGTCAAGATATGAGCAAGACAGAGAGATGGGAGGCTGATATGAGGATAAATTTCAAAGAGATAAAGGAATAGTTGTGCTGTGGCTGGGCTTGTTTTTTCTTGCTGATGATCAGTTCTCTGTGCTGTAGTTTGTGCTGAAATGATGGCGCCCACTTCCATCCAATTTGAGAAAATTATGCTACATCAACTACATTGTTCAAACCAAAAATAGCAACCTTGTTTATCAAGGGAACAGAAGTGGGTTTTAGATGGTCGATATGTTTGTTTACTTGTAAAATGTATTATTATTTAAAAGTATCATAAAAATTCTAAAGTATTACAAGTATGATCCTTAACTGCTTAACATTGCAAACTTATGAGGGTATAGAACAACAACCAAACCTTTTAAAGAGCAGCAAGATGTATGACTGTACACTGTTAATTATCATTTAATAGTTACTAAGTTAGCTTTAGAAATGTACAAATGTTCAAAAGTTTGGGGTCAGTAAGATTTTTGTTGTTGTTGTTTGTTTTTAAAAGAAGATTTTTGTGTTCACCAAGTCATTTATTTGATCAGAAATACATTTAAATATTGAAATATTAATGTAATTTATTCCTGTGATGTCAAAGCTGAATTTTCAGCATCATTACTCCAGTCTTCAGTGTCACATGATCCTTCCGAAATCATTCTAATGTGCTGATTTGATGCTCAAAATAATGTTTTTTCATCATTATCACTGTTGAAAATGGTTGCGCTGCTTAAATAGAGTTTTTTTTTTTGGATTTCAGAAAGTTTGAACAGCAGTATTTATTTGAAATAGATAACTTTTGTATCATTATAATTGTCTATACTGTCATTTTTATCAATTTAATGCATTAATAAAATAATAAAAATCTTGCTAAATAAAATAGTAAAACTGGTTTTAAAAAAAATACATTTGAAACTATATGAATTGTGAACTAGCATTTCATATTTGACAAGGTTAGCAAAGTTAACATTTTCTGTACTGAACATTTTAAAATAAAGTAAATTCATAACCACCTAGCTAAGTGGACTAGCATTTCATACAGTTGCTTTCTTTGTCAAGGTTAACAAGGTTAGCATTTCAAAACTGATTGCTGTGTCCTATTAAAAAAAAACCAACATTCTCTTCTTCTCCCTGTCTACATGTCACTTACAGTGGCCTGTCCAATTGCTGACTCTCTTAATTGAATCAGAACAAAGAAAAAAGAAAACAGAAAAGAGAAGGGGGAGAAAACGCTGAGTTTTCTGGGGCAGATCAGCATTCAGCACGGGTTCAGATGAGGGTCTATGTAGGTCACGCACAATATGGCGCCTGCAAGTTTACAGCTGGGTCTCGTAGTGCCATTATCCCACAACAATATCGCGGAGAGGAACTTATTTGAGTCCATTAGCCCATGTCCCCTCCTCCTTCATTAACGAAGCCTTTCTTTAAACAAGTCAAGACAATGAGCTCTCAGAAAGGGTAGCAGGGGGAGAACAGGAGGATTGGAGGGGAGGTCGCAGGTTTAGCCCGGAGCCCACGATAATTACTGTGTTTCTGTCTGTGGCCTGAAAAAGACTTGAATAATGTTTCTTTTTCTGTGGGGACCCCGAACAATAGATGCAGGGCTGGCTTCAAGAACGGCTGTTGGCTATTACAGAAAATCCCATCTTTGCCTCTCATGCCAAACCTCTTGGCTTCATTATCGCACAAAGTCTTAATGTCGACCACAATTTGCACATCAAGAATGCATAGATCTTTTATGCAGTTAGACTTCTTTTTGTGATCATTTGTATGGCAACTCATTCCAGGCCCACGTGGGTTGCTAATGACTGTGATATATGTGCAGTTTGTGTGGGATGTTGGTGTTTGTGAGAGAAGAGAAATTGAAAAACAAGTTTCTGCAATATTACATAGTAGCTAAAATGATTTTACACACTCCTACAGAGCAACTGATGTCCTATTCATTATTGCAATGGATTCTAATGGAGGCTTGGTGGCATGATGTCAGGAAGCATAGGCCTAGAAAATTGATGGATGACTCACAGCTACTTCTCTTTTGCAAACCTTGCAGATTATTGACTTATTTTGTGTTAACAAGGAAACACTGAAATATGTTGTTCCACTAAACTAAAGTAGCCTAAACCTGAAATCTCACTTTCTTAATAGAAATGTAGTAGCCTACATGTGGTGATGGTCTCAGATGACTGACATGGTTCTGAATTATTATGTCCATGTACCATGAATTTATATGGTAGTACAAGATACCACAAAGAATACCATAATAATCACGACATAAAATTAATTAAGTAGGCCTACATAAAAATAACGGTAGCCGGAACCATTTAACTCAGGCTGTTGTTTTACCCGGTGCGCATTTTCGCTGACGGAACTGAATGTGACAGATTGTAAACAGAATCGGGTGAGTCACTTTCACAAACAAATAACGGATTATTCGCTCTTTTCATGCTCGTACTTTTTGTTATAGTGATTCTCTGATTATCATTGATACATAAACTTATTATAATCGCTGTGAGTTAAACACAATCGGATGACACAAATGTCATTGGCAGATGATGTAGCCGAGAGCTAACTAGCATCATGATATGAAGTCATCGGCTAGATTTATCGAAACAGCGACTTGTGAATAAAGGCACAATTTCTTTCAGAAGAGGGACAAACCTAGATATTAGAATTTGTTTATTGTCTCCTTTTACGTCTGTTCTCGTATCTTGCAGCTTGCTTGTGTGTCAGCTGCACGTGTGGGAACTGTAATTACGCAAGTTATGAATTAAAATTAATTACGACTCTAGTCTATTAATTTTTGTTCAGGGAAGAACGTCTGGTGTGAACAGTCAGCATTAGATGGCTGAAGTAAAGGGTCGTCGCTCCTAGTTTTGTATCTGGTTTGTCAAGTCAAGTCACGTTTATTCATAAAGCGCAGTGTAAAGGAAACAAAACTCCATCAGGTGACAGTAGTGGAGAAATAAACTTTTGTCTTACAACACTAGCATAAATTTAGCAAGCACAATGGTGTTTTGGATATTTACCATTGTATTAATTAAAAACGGTATCATTAGCATCTGACACCCCAGTGCTTTTTAGTGTAACGTCAAAAGATAAGCAATCTAGTTTACTGGCAGTTATGTGTTTCCTCTCTGTCAGATCTGATAATATGATTTTATGTTCTTTTATAAGGGCACAAGTTACTGCTCATCACAATATAACAGTATAAACCTTATTTATTGCACTGCTGCTGCAGCAATAACGTAAATATATTGTAAAAAATTGCATTTAAGAGGGTGCACATCTACACGACTGTTTTTTCACTTTATGATTCTCACAGTCTACATGCAGGCCTTAACTTTGCTTTGTCACTGCCTCAGTGTGTAGATTGATGTTTGCTGTGAGATGGCTAAAAATAGAATGGAAGAAGAGGGCCTCTACATCTCTGTCTAAATAGTTTGTCTACAAGCAGAGGTGTGAAGATCACAGGCTCAAGTTTTTACTGTTGCAAGTCTGGTTCTCATGGCTGGCTGCTGGTTTACATTACTACGATTTTCCAAAACTGTTCAAAAAAGTTTTGCTTTAATCACTTAATTTCCCTCAGAAATATAAATTCTGCCATCCTATAGGCCGCATATACCCTGCAGCTGAATTCGGACAGGTTTGAGAAGCACTGGTTTAGTTAAATTTGCAGAACACAAGTCTTTGGTCTCTGCAATATTACTCTGGTACAAAACACACAAGAGGCAGGATGTTACTATGTTTACCATGGTGTCAATCATTGCAATTTCTCATATTTAAGTACAGTTGTCACTCCTGAAACTTTAGTGTGTACATGGCCTTACACACCCTCATGTCACTCTGATCCTGTATGACTTTTCTTTCTTCCGTGGAACACATTTATCCACGGCCTTCATTTAAGTAGCGTGAAATTGACGATGCCTTGCTATACTTTGTGCCTTGAGTTTTAAGAATGTAGAGACTTTAAAAAAATAAAAATAAAATTCTCTCTTTTTTTTTTTGTTTCACAGAAGTCATAAAGGTTTGGGATGACATAATGGTGAGCAAATGATGACAGAATTTACATTTTTGTGAGAACTATCACTTTTAAGTTTTGATACTCATTATTTTATAGCATAGCTTGATTTGAACTCATGCAGATTTGCTTGTTTTGATGGTGGGTTTTAAACCAACGGAAACATCCATTCGCACAGCTGTCTGTTTGTCTGCATTTATCTTTCGTTCTTTGTTTTCTCTAAGTTTTCCCATGGGTTTGGTGAGCCTCTGCTCTGAGATGATGTAATGGTCATTTTAATAATTGATGGTTAAAAGAAAGTGAAAGACCCTTAGCCGGAGTGCAGAGGAAATCAATGTTAGTGCGGGAGGATGTAGACATGAGTAAGATGAGGAGAGGCTGCATAATCAGGTGAAAAGAAAACAGAACCAATCCGTGCTCATGTTTAGAGAGGCAAGGAACCCTACCCAGGCTGGAAACATCCATTGATGTCATTGGTTTGTCTGTGTGCCTGAAGCTCTGGACTTAAGGTCTGCTGAACGGATTCCACGGTGCCAAGGTAGTAGCTTGAAATTGACAATGTCTTGTTATGATTGTGCCATGAGTGTAAACACAGGTCAAGGTGAGCAGAGTTCAGCTGCTGTATCAAAAGAAAGCAGCATTATGGGCCATTCACACAAAACAGGTTTTGGTTTTTGCATTTAAGTGGAATAGGAAAGAGTGCAGACTCTTGAAATTTGAGCTACTCTTTCTGTGCATGATGCTGAAAAAACAGCAAGATGTGGTGCAACAGAGAAAGTTGTCCATTGCAGACACAAACTACATCCGAAGTCTGATAGGTAGGTGCCACATTTGAGTAGGTACCACAAGTTGAGTACCACATTGAAAGTATTCTCTAGTTTGAATGTAATATGTATTACATTCGCCATGTTGTTGACATACCAGCCTGGCTATGAAGAGCATTCAGAATCAGCCCATTGCAGAGAGTATGCCACCTTAGAAGACAACATGTCTATATAGGTGGCAGACAGCAAGGAAGCTCACTAGGATTTGGGACAGAGCTTGGTTTTTCAGAAAAATTACTTGTTTTTATTTTATAGTTGGGGCTCAACTGTTGTACAATTCCTGAATCTGATGTCAAACTTTTTGCTCAGAGGCTCATCATACTAGAACATCAGCTGTCCAAAGAGTTATTTTGCTGACCGTATTGTGCTTTTCTTTCTGTTTGTCTAAATTTAGGATGTCAGGCTCTGGGGAAGGACGTCCTGGTGCCATCTTACATTTATCACTCACTGAATTACCGCCTTACTGACTGCAGTGATTTAATTGAGGCACTTGTCTGAATGAGGCAACACCTGCTCTAGACAGCTCTGAGTTTGCTCTCTGGTTCTGCTGACTTCACCTTACCCAGTGGTGATACTGATAGCTGGCACAGTGGTCACTTCTCATTAGGTGCTTGATTAACAACGTTGGCTCATAAAGTGACAGTACTGGAAGGGGTTCAGGCCTTTTTGGACCATCTGTTTTGTCACACTCCTTTTGGGTTCAGACAGCAGATGTTCCGTCTGCGGTGCCTTGAGGCTTCTCGATCCTGCCCTGTCTACCCTCGCACACGTAAGGAATCGGTTCATTTGCCCCACCCCTCCACTTCTGCTTCTGTGATTCCAAAACTGTTGAGGTGATGGAGGGTCTGGAGGTCGAGGACATCAGCCCCGCCCTCGAGGCCACTGAGGACTACCTGCACTGCCTCGCTGACAATCAAGGGGATGGCCAGGTACGTCCGCCAAAGCTTAAAGAGGCATCCACCATGGACAAATTGAACTCCAGTGGGGTGTGGGGGCTACTGACAGGAAAGCAGTCTGAGATATCACCAGGCAATATGGCCTGGGCGGAGCAGACATCCTTCAGTGTGCTGGGCCTACGACATGGAAAAAGGAACCGGGCACGATCCACCAATGATTTGGCGGCTCATGCCAAAGAGACAAACTCCACCTGCAATACGTCCAATGGCGGCTTCAAACGTGGCCACAACCGCTCCCGTTCAGACGTCAACAACCGCACTTACACCGATAATGGCATGCCAGCCATTGACAAAAATACATTCAAGAACATGGCACTGAACGACTACAGAGATGGTAAGAATTAAACTAAAATTATACTGTCTGGTTTTATTATTTATACATTTAATTTGAATTGATGTGTAGTGCAGAGATGAAAACAGGTGTTTCATATATAAGATTCCAGCGACAGGAAATTTGTCCATCCACTTCAAAAGTGAAAAAGCTTAGTGATTCAATAAAATCACGGCCAATCAGAATTTTTCCCATAGGGATTTTAAAAGATTGTTTTTGTAGAGTTATATAAGCCATAAAATCAGCTGCAAGGTGAATCATAACATTAAAAACTTGGATTTTTAACCAAAAAAGCATTTGAAAAACAAAAAGACAAAGGTGCAAGACTTTGTACTTAGCAGTTTTAATGATGGAAAGAACTACAATCCTTAGTGCATTGCGACTGTCATAATCACTTTGTTACTTTGACTTTGGACCAATGAGATTTCACTGTCCCACTTGTCACTTGTGACTGGTTAGGACAAAAACTCAACATGGAAAAAACTCAACTTTTACTGATTAGCACTTGACCGTGTCATGCCTGTTTAGGACATGGTATTATTTTTACAGCTGTTACCTTCGAAAGACTATTCAGTTGCTCAAATGACGTAGTTTTTCACCACTTTGTACACCTTATTAAAATGTCATATGATGTTGTAGCTTTTATCTCCTTACACCTGTGATTTGTTGTGTCTATGTCTCTGTCAACACTGCTCACCTGCGCTCTTTGCAGGAATCACGTCCTTTTATGTTGAGGGGTTCAATGAGTGTTTGCTTACTTATGGTTTGGCCTGTTTGTTTGTTTCTGTGTGGTTTTTTTTCTGAAGGGTTTATTTAGTCAAGGTCATACCAGAACAAGAACAGTAGAGACCCAGAGGCATATTGTGATTAACATGCTACTATGATTTAACACAAAACACGTTCACCAATATAAATTGTCTCTTTGTTTTAAAGCTTTTTATATCCGGTGTAGTCTGGTTTAATTCTATATTAAATCATTTTGAAAAGGCTGATTTATTTCTACATCCAATAAATCAGTACTAGGATTTGAAAATCGGCAGGTGATACCAATCCTCTTGGCTGTCCTTCCTTCCGTATTAAAACTTAATGGGGCAAATTGTTAATTACAGCAAAATGTGCCAAAGGGAGCAACTGGAAATAGAAAAAAATTCCACGCTCGAATGCCCACCATTTCTTCAGTGACTGAGATTGAATCCTAGGTGACATTAAGATATTGGCAACCCACCCATTTTCTAATTCTGATAGATCTACTGATTAAGACTGGAGAAACCCATGCACCCTTCACTGCACAGTGTTTGCGCTACGCTTGACTTGGCTCTGTAGTTCATTACAAGCGTCAATTTCAATATAGTCTGCTTTGTTTGCACTTATTTTTCAACGTCTTGTTTTTAACTATGAGACTGGTCTTAGATTCAACTTATCTTGAATATAGTTTATATATATATATTAACTATATTATTAAACACATTTAACATGTTTAAAATTACACTTCCATTCTAAAGTTTGGGGACAGATTATTATTATTATTATTATTATTTTTTAAAGAAATTAATACTTTCATTTTTATTCAGCAAGGATGCATTAAATTGATCAAAAATGACAGTAAATACATTTATAATGTCTAAAATATTCCTATTTCAAATAAATGCTGGTTTTTTTTTTTACTTTCTATTCACAGGAATAAATTACATTTGAAAATATATTAAAATAAGTTATTTTAAATTGCAAAAACATTTCACAATACTCCTGTTTTTACAGTAGTTTTTATTAAATAAAAATTTGGCTTTGGTGAGGATAAGAGACTTCTTCAAAAACATAATTTTGTTTTTTACTGACCCTAAATTGAACAGTAGTGTAATTTTCGTCTCTGGCCCTATGGATGGATTAGCAATTTTATCACCGTACAAGGTTAGTGATTGTTAATATAGGTCAGATTTTTGATTTATTTCATTTTGGTATCTGAGGGTCAGTGCAACAGAACTTACTAGTCGTCTTTAATTGAAGTGCTAAATGGACAGAGATTATACTCCCAACATTTCAGATGTGTTTACCATGATGTCATGTTATGATGTGACTCTTCCATGAGGGTTGCTTTCTGTGTTTGATTACAGCAGATCTGAATTGAGCCGTGCCTACTCATTTGCATGTTTATTGGACCTCAAACAGTACAATTTTATTGTTAGTTGAAAACAGTTATACAGATCTTAAATTAGATTTATGCTGCAATCACAATCTGAAGCAAATTGCAGGGGTTCTGGATAAATGGTCAGGGAGTCAATCAAGACTGCTTGATTGCTTTGGTCTGTTATGTCAAACTAAACCAAATGAACCCATCACCACGTAGGTATACTATTTATTTTGAGTTTATGCTTTAGTTTCAGAGACCGTAATATTGTGAAATATTATTACAATTTAAAACGACTGTTTTATATTTGAATATATTTAAACGTTTTGTTTATTTCTGTGATGCCAATGCTACATTTTCAGCAGCCATTATTCAAGTCTTCACTGTCACATGATCCCTCAGAAATCTGCTGAGAAACATTTCTTATTATTATCAATGTTGAAAAAATTTGATTAATATAAAGTTCACCACTGCAGCATTTATTTTTAATATGTTTTTTTTCTAGCAATGTAAAAGTAATCTTAAAATTGTCCAGATTACTTTGGGATTCACTCAGATCCTTTCTGATCCATTCTGTCTGTATCTGTCTTCTTTTTTCCCTTCCTGCTCAGATTTTGAGTCATCACTGATGACTGTTTCCCTCGTGCCCATCTGTGAGTGGTAGCATCACTATTACTGGTTATATGAGCCAGTCTCTCTAAAATAGGTCTTTTAGTAACTTGCTGAGGGAGTGGTCTTGGAAAGGTTCAGGCTCTGCAGGCTGACTGGCCTTGCACCAGCTCGCTAATTGGGTCATGTCAGCACGCCTCACGTCCTCTCTGCCGTGAAATTAGTAGTGACTCTTTCCATAGCTGCAAACTATGTACCTTTGAAGACCTCAGAGTGCTTGGAGTCCCCAAATATCCACAACAGCGCTCCAGAGGCTCAAAGCACATCAGCTGTCGCAGCTTTTGCTGGCTACTCAAAGTAACCCAACCTTCAGAGCTCACAGTTTATCAGCAAAAAGTGGGATGTTATGGAAGGTGCAGTTTTGACTGGTACATTAGAGATAAGACATAAAGAAAACAATACATTGGCATTTGCTTTTAATTTACCCTCCTCTTGGCCTCTGTCGGTTTCTATGTGTCTGGCCAGGCCCAGAAGTCCGGGGCACACAGCAGGTTCCCGAGGGTTGAGAGGAAAATGGGCAGTTTCCAGCCAAGGAAGTGTAAGGATGAGGGGTGTTGTGGACCAAGAGAGGAAAAGAGATAAAGGAGGGAGTATGTGAAAGAAATGGACAGAAAAAGGAAGGACTGAAAAGGAGTGCCAAAGATTAGGGGTCAGTCTTTGCCGTTTTGTTTGCACAGCAGCCCAACGCACAATAATGGTTCTTCCTGCTTTGCGGTGGCTGGATAGACTGCTATCACGTAGCATAATAGCATCCATCATAGATGAGGTGAACATCTCTCACGCAGGGCTGCAGAGTAACATGAGAGAGGAGAAGCACTGGTTCTACTGAAGGAGGTAGCAGTGAGGGCGTAATGGGCATTTAAAAGGAAAAATTAATTCATAATATTACTATATACATATAGCCCTTTTCGGGCAGGACAAGATCTTCATAGTTACTGAGGCGTTTCACATCCACACTTTTAATTTTATTTTCTCACACAACCTCTGTAAAAATTACATAGCATTTTTTTTTAGTAAATTGGCTAAAAAATTGCTTTTTTTGCTAGGTGTATATAACTATCTTCTTTTAGACAAACACAATTGGAGATATATTTATAAATATTCTTAGTCCTCCACGGTTTATAATGGTTGTGAATGGGGGCCGCATTTTGAAGCCAAAAATAATGCCTCGATCCATTTAAAAAAAGCAATCCATACGGCGCAAGGGGGGTTAATAAAGGCCTTCCGCCTGAAGCTAGTTATTTGAATTTATAAAGTTTTAAATATGGATATTTTTCTCACAAAAATGCAACGCTTTGCTTCAGAAGGCCTTTATTAACCCCCTGGAGTTGTATAGATTAATTATTTTAATGAATGGAGACATTATTTTTGGTTTCACAACGTGGCCCCCCATTCACAATTATTATAAACCTTGGAGGACAAAGGATATTTATATCTCTGATTGTCTTTGTCTAAAAAAATATAGTCATATACACCTAGGATGGCTTGAGGGTGAGTAAATCATAGGATAATTTTCATTTTTGGGTGAACTATCCTTTTAAATACGTTTCTCATTTATTGGGACATTTTTGCCTTTTGATGGTAAATTGGCTAGAATTTCAGATGACATAATTACAAAGTTTAGCTAAAGTCTTCTGGGAAATATAATCATTTTTGTTTTTTTTTGTTTTCTATAATGCTTCTCATTTATTTGGGATATCTTGCCAATTTTGGGTTGCTAAATTGGCTACAGAAATTGTTTATTTTTTTGCTAAAGTCCTCTGAAAAATTTAAATCTCTGAGAAAAGAAAAAAAAAAGAAAAGAAAAAAAGTAATGTTGGCATTCCTTCCTACATGAAAAGGAAAATGATATCAATGTTTAATTCTTTCCATGAATTATGTACTTAATTGTTATAAAAGAATCAAAAAGTCAAAATCAAGTCTTGTTTGCCTTGTGCAAGTCACCAGAAAGTATTTGATCCACAATATTGCCTCAAATTGTCCTTTGCAAATTACAGGTTTGTGCACTGGCTTGATACGGTGCAACCAAAGGCCTGATATGTTACATTTTATAGTCATTTGGAGATATTTTTAGTCTATAATTTGTTTTCATTAAAGGTGCTCTTTCTGACTTTTCTTTTTCAGCTCATAAGGAGAGCAGCCCAAGCCTGGTGAAGCAGGGAACGCTAGAGCAGAGAGAGGGTCCGTGGGGACGGTGGACCGCCTGTCATGTGGAGCTTACGCCCTGTGAGCTGCGTCTCTACAGCCTGGACAGCAGTGGCAACCAGCAGCTATGTGCCGCCCTCTCGCTGTCCCACTGCCAAGGGGTGAGTGCTCCTCAGCCACAGGATGGACGTGTGCTGCAGGCCGTCTTCTTTAACAGCACCCGTGTGCAGTTGCGTGCACCGTGCCAGTGGGAGGCACTGGAGTGGCGTAGACTCCTTTGGGAACGCGTCTTGGCTGCCCGTCCAGCCCATCGCAAAGGGGAGCCGGCTCGTGCCAGCTCCCCTACCCCCCACGAACCCGATCCAGACGCGGCGACTGTGCCAGCTCCTCGACCGCTGGTACGTCCCACGGCCCTACCACTGTTCACCCAGCACTGTGCCGATGTTCTTAAGGCTGGCCTTCTGCACCAACTCACTGACCTCAACAACTGGAGGGCCTTCACGTTTGTACTAAGCCGCACCGAGCTGCAAGCCTTCCCGACCGAGGGAAGAGGCCCGGTGTCGGAGCCGGTGCTGCGGTACCGGCTGGCTTGCTGTTTGGCTGTGCAGCGGGATGATGAAGACGGAGGCACCAGCTCCCGCTTCCAGGCGGTCTTCCCTGATGATGTGCTACGCTTGCGGGCAGAGAGTGAGTCCAAAACCCAAGACTGGGTGGAGGCCCTAAGAACAGCAGTGATTGCTCAGCGGCCACAATTGGAAAATAATCAAGTCCCCAGCGGAGTGCTGATGAGGAGTAAGCCAGCCAGGGAGCGACGGCACAGGGAAGCCCAGAGAGCTAAACGACAGTCCGTCACCACTAGCTTTCTCAGCATCCTTACCTGCCTGGCTGTAGAAAAGGGTCTCACTGCTCAGAGCTTCCGATGTGCAGGTGACCACCTCTCTATAATGCACTTAACATTTCCTAATATTGTAATAGCTTTTTGGGTTTGGTTCATCGTCATTAAAATGATCAGGGAGATAATGCCTTCACTTATTGCGGATTCATTTGTATTCGTTGTGGCACAAACATGCCTGCATAATTTGTGTTGATTATTTTCCTTTGTTGGGGGCCCAAATGTGATATATCAATTAAAAGATCAGTTAATTTACTTAGAAATTGATGTTAATTGAAACCAACATGTGCAATGATAATAAAATGGAAAAAGCAATAGACAAATCACTTCGTGCACGTCACAAATTATAATTTTTAAAAAACATTTTTATTATTTCTATATTAGTAATGAATAAACCTATTTAATGAACTTTTAATATTCCATTAATGCGTTTATCAGATTTATTGACTGTTTAATATTCAAATATTATTATATATTGAATATTAAATATATATTTGACACTAAATATTTTATTTTCAATTTGCTCATTTATCTGTGGTTTTTAATTGATTTATTTTTAATTATAAGAAATTTGTTGTTTATCAATGTTAAGTAATTGCTTCACTTATTTATTTATTAATTTTTTTGCCTTTTTTTTATTCATTGAGCCATCATTTTCTTAAATGATTGAGTGTCACATCTGGCCCACGTAATAAATGCTGAATATAGTCATGAAATTAGAAACCTTCTCCTCAATGAAATCCGACAGCAAGTGGTCACGAGACACATTTGATATGCATGTACATACCAGGTATAACAAGCAGCAATGTGTCTCGACTGACCACTTGAGGTCGTGTCGCTTGACAAATTGTAAACAGGGCTAAAATCATAATCATCTTGTTATTTTGCTCTTGTTGCAATGTCACATTTTTTTATATTCTCAGATCTAAATCTGGCATCACAGTTCTAATGCTGCCAGCTCATATCGACTCCTTAACTTTGATTTTCGCCTTTCGAAAAGGCCATGACTTTATGAACTGCATCCTTTCTCCATGAGTCAAATGACTCAGCAAGCTCACTCAACCCTCAAAGAAATAGATGTTCCACTAACTAAAGAATTGTTTCAATTTTCAAATGCCACATTTTTCAACATATGCCACATGATATGAATCCCTAAACAAGCAAGAAACCTTTATACAAAACCAACCCTGGTCTGTAATTTGAGCGTCATCTCTTCTTTCCAAATACTGTTTGATTGTGTTGATGTCTGTGGCTTTGCTATGGTGGCCTTCAAGGCCAGGTAGATATCTGAGCACATTTATATCATTTTGTAGTATATCAGGCTCTGTCTATCACTTTCTTTTTTTGGTGTGAAATTTCCACCCTTGAAGTGGATATGCATGAAATGCTTTCCTCTGTGGTTGTAACAACCAGCTTTTTAATGCAGGATATTTGAAAGCCTCACTGAACAAGGACAGCAGGCACCTGACGATAATTGGCCCATATAAAGCGGAAAAAATCCCCTTTTAGAATCAAAGGCTCACTGGATGCTGCGATCTGTGCGGAAGCTAATTGTTTGATTCGGGGCCACGAAAGAGATTTTTTTGAATGGGACGTGTCGGCCTAAAAAGAACAGAACAGCTGGGTACATCCCTGCACTCGGCAGCCTCTCTCTTTTAGTCTCTCTCTCTCTCTCTCTCTCTCTGTCTTTGTTTTTCGTCTCTCTTGTAAGTATATTTTTGTCAGACAAAAACTTATACTTATGACTTTTTTTTTACCCTTTTTATTTTATTCCCCCAAACAGATGCTCACACCTTCTTTTTCTTTGCATTATCAACACTATATTACTTATGACATTTGTGATGTGTGTTTGTAATTTTCAATTTTTTAAAAGATTGTTTCCGAGGTAGAACTGCTCACTAAATACACCCCATTTTTTTTTGCACTTTCTCAAATGTTAACCTTAACCATAACTGCACCCAAAATGTCGCATAATAGCAAAACAAACTGTGATTTGTCATTTCACACGTCAGTCAGAAGGGCCTGTCCTGTCTATCTTGTTATGTTTCGGTCTATTCTTGGCCAGAAATAGTTGCAAAATGGACCAGATCAGTCACATCAATTGCAGCATTGGTTTTAAAATTATGGGCCAATCAGAAAATTTTGGTGGTGAGACGGGTACCTTAAAGGGATATTTCACCCAAAAATGGAAATTCTGTCATTAATTACTCACCCTCATATTGTTCCAAACCCGTAAGACTTTCGTTTATCTTCGGAACACAAATGGAGATCTTTTGATGAAATCTAAGAGCTTTCTGTCCCTCCATAAACGGCTACGCAACTGACACTTTGATGCTTCAAAAGTTCATAACGAGATCGTAAAATCAATCCGATTTGGTTGTTTTAATCCAAATTTTCTGAAGACTCAATCACTTTATATGATGAATTAATTTAGGCTTTTATTCACATATAAACATTGATCAGCGAACATAAACAGAATGTGCATGTTTACCACAACTGATGTGTGAGTTGATGAATGTTTACATGTGAATAAAAGCCTAGATGCAATCTTTTCATCATATTAAGCGATCGTGTGAAAATTTGGACTAAACCACACAATTCATATGGATTCGTTGTATGATCGCGTTATAAACTTTTTAAAGTATCAAAGTGTCAGTTGCGTAGCTGTCTAAGGAGGGACAGAAAGCTCTGATTTCATCAAAAAGATATTAATTTGTGTACCGAAGATGAATGAAAGTCTTACGGGTTTGTAACGACATGAGGGTGAGTAATTAATGACAGAATTTTCATTTTTGGGTGAATTATCCCTTTAAGTATATTGAGTGATGATATTAGCATGTTTAAGAAATGGGCCTTCACACTCCTTGAGACTGTTCTACTCTCTATTCCATCATGTTGTTTTTTTTCTAAAATTCAAGAACATGTTCTCTGTGCATGTGCCCTGAGAGGACTGGATCTAGTGTGGGTGAGAATGGGCTCATCCATTGCATGGTAGACACACAAGACGCTGTACCCGGTCTGGGTTGATGATTGGATGTAGTAGTGGCTCTTCTTTATGAGTTTTGTCTTATTACAGTTGCAGTCTTTTATTATGCCCTGTTTTGTTCTGTCATTTGTTCACTTCGCAATACCTCTTGGCCCCAGATTGTCCGCATCCACAAAAGGTTCTGTCAGCTAACCCAAGGTTATTGAAAGGGGTTGTGATGCATTCACATTACTTAAAGGTGAGTTGAAGATCCTAAATAGGAGAAGAACAACTATTGAAATGCAACAATAGAAAAGAAGGAATACTCATCCCTGCCTTCATTTGAATATATTTTAAACTTACCATCTGTTGTTTCTGTTAATATTTTGGTTCTTCCTTGCCCAAAGAAGGAAGAGCATTCGTGCTAGATGTCTAATTAGTGGTTGACCAGAGGTGTAAATATTTGTTCTTATAGTATGAATACTGATCACTACTCTTTGATTCTTTCATGATTGCAATGCATCGTGAAATCTGAAATTCTAACTCTTTTCAATTTATGTATTTCATGCATTTTATTCCTGTCAAGGCATTCTTTAAGCAAAGAACTTTCAGCAGCCCTTACTCCAGTCTTCAGAGTCACTTGATCCTTCAGAAAAAAACAAAATCTCACTGACCTCATACTTTTGAATGGTAGTGTGTGTATATATAATATAGCATTGTGATCGTCAAAGTTTTTATTTTTCCTTCAATGCTTTATTGGGTTGTTCATTAAAAGACTTCATGTGTTGCGACCAACCCCGGTTGTCCATTTCACTCTAGCTCTTCTCCCATCAAAACACTGCTGATCAACACTCAGTGAGCAAACTCTATTCAAATCAATAGGCAGACAGAATAACAGGACTTTAAGAGGGTCATGCATGTCATCCATTTAAAGTAGAAGAAGAGACCCGTCCTCTTACCTTCCTTTCTCAAGCGCGCACACACACACACACACCCTTTTTCTCAAGCCAAATCACATAGATTGCTTGAACACAGCTTGGGCTTTTTTCCACACACTTCCACTAAAGTATCCTGTAGAGTGTACAAGGACAGCAGATCAAATGGGAAGATCCAGCTGTAGGTGGGAAAAAAGGGAGTGCAGGGTCAGGTGGAGAGAATGGGGTCCAAAGGACTGCTGTTTACATCAAAAAGATGGACAGTGCATCTGTCTCAAGCAAACACATGTGTGAGCACACTTACGCACGCACAACCTTATGCCATCTTTTTTTTCTTTCTTTTTTTTTGAAGTGGATGTCAGCTTGAATAGGGGACATCAAAGCTGGGGACTTGTCTTCTTTCACGCTTATGGAGCCACAAAGCCCCACCCTGGGGTTCTTGTCCCATGGAACTCGGCGGGCTGCTTGAAAGTGGCGCGAGTCACAGCCATTGCAGCAAGAAAACAGCGAGACCTTTCTTGCACTGAAGGACCGAACACCTCCTCCAGATCTGTCACATTTATTCTACTACAAAACCATTGTGCAAGTGGCACCTCAGAGCACCCCACTTCACCTCTCTTTTCCCTGCAGATAGTTGTCATTTTAGGACAACAGGGTGCTGCTGAAAATGAAAGAGGGGAATCTTGCAGACAGTCATGGATTGAACACATCAAACGCCTCTTGTTTGGCATGGCTCCCTGTTTTTCCCACAGTCTCAGGTTGGCCTCACTTTTTGTGCATGGAACTTGCCGTTCCCCTCCACTTATGCTTGGCTATGAGATTGGGAAATGTTGAACTATATTCAATTCATGGAATTGAATGAGCGGCACATGTGTGCCAACTTCAAGGCCGGAGTTTCAACCTGCTAGAATGTATTGGATGCTTCAATTGGCCCTGATTTTTTTTGATGTCCACAGACTTCACTGAACCCTCAGTGGTGTACTTGGGGATATTTTCTGTAATGTCTGGCTGTACTGTGCAAACTTGCACCTTGTGTGTTTGAATGTATGTGGGAACTCATGCGTGGTGCTGTGCTTTACTGGCACAGACTGTGATGTTCACAATACACAGAGCCTGCGGTTTCCAAGCGGCCAACTCCTTCTCAGAAGTGACATGCTCTCTGGCCACTGTCCAGAATCTCTTTAGCCCAAAGGCTTTGGTGGAAATGGATCAGACCATTTCCTTGAAAGCTCGGTCAGATCATCTTGGTCTAATGTAACTCTTCCAGATATGTTAATAATTGTTTTGGCACTATGTTTACATGCAATTAAAGGGTTAGTTGACCCAAAAATGAAAATTCTGTCAATAATTACTCACCCTCATGTCGTTCCACACCCGTAAGACCTTCGTTCATCTTTGGAACACAAATTAAGATATTTTTTGATGAAATCCAAGGGGTTTATAACTCGTCCATAGACAGCAATATAACCACCACCTTCAAGGTCCAGAAAGGTACTAAAGACATCGTTAAATCAGTCGATGTGACTGCAGTGTTTCAACCTTAATTTTATGAAGTTACGAGAATACTTTTTTTGTGCAAAAACAGAACCAAAAATGACTTTATTCAACAATATCTTCTCTTCTGTGTCATTCTCAGTTGTTGTTTACGTCCAGGTGCTACGTCAGAACACTGACTTATTATTGGCCGGCTCCTGCGTCAGCGTCACATGCATGCGTCGTGCTGCTCACGTGTACAGCTTTGGCCAATACTGAGCCGGCATTCAGAGGTAAACACAGAAGCCTTCACTGTGCTTACTGCATCAACTGTGTAAGGATAATGACAGAGAAGAGATTGTTGAATAAAGTCGTTATTTTTGTGGTGGTTATATTGCTGTCTATGGACGAGTCATATACCTCTCGGATTTCATCAAAAATATAATTTGTGTTCCGAAGATGAACGAAGGTCTTACGGGTTTGGAACGCCATGAGGCTGAATATTTAATGACAGAATTTTCAATTTGGGTGAACTAACCCTTTAAAGCATGCATTTACATGCAATAAAAGTTCAATTTCAGTATGTCTAAAGCAATAATTTGTCTTTTTAAAATGTCACATTAAAGCCCAAAGTAACTGTAGTTTTGATGCTAACACTTTGCGTATTGGTATAGCTAAACTCACAAGTAGACTCCATTTGATATAGCGTGTGTGAAAACAGTTGCTCGACACATGCAGACTAGAAAGTCCTTGTTCAGTGACTGCGCTATATACACTGAACATAGTGTATGACTTAAAGCGCATGAGTGAGCTGATCGTACGTTGTACGTGTGGTTAGAAAAATCTGACGTGTGTACTATGCTGCTGTGATGACAAAATTAATGCCACGCACACTTTATGCATACACTAGCATACACGTAAAAACGGACAAAATGATATTTGCAAAGTTGGGCTAACAGCCTCGACCAGCATCTGTTTACTTCAGTCAGACTAGAATTGGCTGATGCATGGTTTGTAATTTTTTTTTTTTTTTTTTAAATATTCAATACAATTTTATGCATTGTGTAATGTATAATTGGACAGACAGATGAAGACTTTAGCTTGAATACTAGCTTGAATTTACACATCCATATATTCTCTTTTTTATTCCACAGCATGTGACATGAGCTGTTAGCTGCTGATTCTTCCATGAGGTTATACAGAAACTATGCTTTGGAAGACGGTGTAATGCATACAAACATTGTCGTCAAGTTTTGAGTCACTGCTGCACCTTTTAATTTTTGCACAATTTTTTGTTTTGCTAAAAAAGCACAGCCTCAACTAGCTCTCTCTTAATAACAGTCTCCGTAGCATGAGCGCTGTACAACGATGTGCTATTTATGGAAAAGGGCGGTATTTGTGGGTTTACTCTCTGCATGTATGCTGATTACAAGGCAGCTCTGACACACGACACCCTGCTGCTTGGTCTGTGGTTCAGTCCAAATATCAGGCGCCCATCAGCTGTGGCATGGGGGACACCACCTCTGACTTTTTATAGTCTGGGGTCCCTGCCCCTAAAAACCTCAAGTTTACATTGGCAGCACAGTGCAGCGCATGATGCTAGCGCCTAACCTCAGCTAGAACAACCCATTACGTATTGGTTTGGAAGTGGAATAGAGTGAATTTTCTTTTCTTGGTCCAATATGGCTGTATTTCTTGGCAACGTATTGTCAAGAGTCACAGAATAATTTTTGCCCAGTCTTTTTTTATTATTATTTTTTGTTTTATTATACATAAAGAAACAGCTAACACAGTTCTCTTTAAATGTCTGCAGTGCAACAAGTGGCATGCTCAATGTTAATGTCATCATTATATTATTTCCTTTATAGCATGTGTACCCCTTTCACTGTTATTTGTATGGAAATAGCAGTATGAACATTATTCTAAACATCTCCTTTTGAGCTCCACCTAGGAAAGAACATATTACAGGATTGGAATGACATGAGGCTGAGTAAATAACAGAATTGCCTTTTTATTTGTGACTCTTTTGAATCTGATGGTAAATGATGTAATTCTGCTTACAGTCAAAGATGCACATACTTCATCACTGTTTTCAGATTGGTCCTTTTCAGTCGGCTAACAATGCTTCAAAAATAGACCTACAGCATTGCCTGTAAACACTGTAATCAGAGTCTCCCTCTACAGATATTTGTAGCGATAACATTCTGCCTCCCTCTCTTGGAGACTGTTTTCTGACTTGTTTTTGTCCTCTCTATCCTACCACCCATCTTATCCACATTTCTTCTTCTCCCTATGAAGTGTATAGCTGACGCTACGCTCCACCGAAAATATTGTACAAGTCTATATCCGTCTGTGCCTGTTCCTTTCATTCTCTCTTTTTATTCTTTGAACGTCCACACTGTCCCGGCTCTGGTTCTCCCAGATGGTTAGGATAAGGGACACCTGCCATGTTCACAATCACCTGTTTTGGTTCCTTCGGGTTAAGCCCTTTGGGAGAGTGCCGCCTGAACTGTTTGAAGACAACTTGAACAAGACTTTTTAAAGACAAAGCAAAGCACTTTCAGGAGATATCTCATATTAAATGTGCTTAGTATTTGTGCCTGTTCAGTACTAAGAAGCATGTGGATTCTTTCTGTTGTGTCTGGACAGGTAAAACCTTTTTTAGTTTTGTTTTTTAATCAGTGACTCACTCGCTGGCTTTTGTGTAGTATAAATCTTTTGAAACGTCTGGATCATCTGAAATATTTATCTGTGTTTAACCAAGGTTTTGTCGTAAACCTTGACATATCAGCACATTACCCAAACAGATTGATCACCTTCCACTAATGATTGTCAGATTTTAACAGGGTCATGCCCTCATCAGTAGATTAGGTAGTCATTAACATTGTCATTAACCCAGACTTGATCTCTCCCATCCCCAGGTTTGATTTGTGAGTTGTTTGAGGTTCCTCCTTTTTATTGTTGCTTTGTTTTTTTCCATTCAGGATGTCAGAGGCCAGTGGGTCTGTCACGGGGCAAAGCTAAAGTTTGCTCTTACAGCGGCTGGTACTACTGCCCAAGTTGTCACCAGGACAACCTCTTCCTCATACCTGCTCGTCTACTGCACAATTGGGACACTAATAAACACAAGGTATGTGTACAGACCTGTTAACCCAATCCATTTCTTCAATATCGTTAATAATTCCGTAAGTTTCCTTTTGAGTTTAGAAATCAGCTTTTGCATCAACCAGCAAAACAAGCCAAACTAAAGACATCCAACAAAAGCTTAAATGGATTACCTTTAACAACATTGTTGACATTGTGGTTCAGGTGTCGAAACAAGCGAAGGAGTTTCTGGAGTTTGTTTATGAGGAGCCGTTGTTAGACGTCCAGCAGTTGAACCCGTGTCTGTATGAGCATTGCGAGGCGTTGGCGGCCGTTCTCAAACTGAGACAGCAGCTCCAGTCTCTCAGGGCCTACCTCTTCAGCTGCCAGGCCACAGTGGCAGAAGACCTCCGCCGCAGGTGAGCCATGCCTTAGAACAGGTAGAGGAGGGATAGGAAAAGTGAGGGCAAAACAGATTAAAAATGACAAAATGGTATATTTTGATAACGTACATGTACCATCTTTTGTTGTGTTTGAATCAACAACATTTTGTTTACCAGCCCCATTTTGCTTTATTAACCACTGTGGGTACCGAACCAGCAGTTTATTGAAAATGACAGTTACTGCAGTACACTCTTAAAAATAAAGGTTCCAAAAGGGGAAGCCATTTTGGCTCCCTTTCAGTGAGCAGTTCTGAAAAGAACCATATTTTTCTTGATCCAAGCACCTTTTTTCCATTATAAAGAACATTTTGTGCAATGGAAAAGTTGATGCATGTTAAAGGTTGTTTTTGGAACCATTATCAATGCCAATGAAGGATAAATTATTTAAATTATTAATTATTTTTAAGAGTGTATAGTGGTCAACCAATAAGGATGTATCAGTTGCCAATGTGACTATATAACACAATTTAATGATTGTAGGAGTCATGTACTCCAAATTGCTGAAATTAAATGCATTATAAATATATTTATTTATATTTACTTAAAAACATATTTACTCAAAAACAAGTAAACAAACACTGTTTTATTTGTTTTTGAATCCATTTTAAATCAATTGTTTTTCTTATTCTTATGATTATTTTAATAAAAAATGGCAAAGTACTTTGAATTGCCATTGTGTATGAAATGTGCTATATCGTCCTGAGAACCAGATTTTTTTTGTGTGTGGATGTAGTTTTTACATTGTTTGGCGCATAAGAAACTAATGGTTTAAAAAATTATTTAAAAAATAAGAAGACATGAAAAGACATGTAGGCAAAAATAAGGATTTTTTTTTTTTTTTCATTTTTCAATCAGTTTTTAGGTTTTAGGATTTTCTTTAACCAAACATTACCAATGTTTCTCAACTATGTTATGAAAGAAATAACAGAATGATTTGATATACTATTTTACTTTATGCGATATGTGTGTGTAAAATAGCCATAAATGGTATATGCTATGCATCTATACATTGCATCTAATTTGCATATTAATGTGTTCTTGGGGCAACATGTAATGAAAAAGAAGTGTAAAAAGGGGAGCAATAATTGGCAACTTTTTCATAAAAATATCTAATATTTCATAGGAATATTGATATATAATTTCTTTCCCTATTCACTTGTTGTCTTCAAAAATGCCTGATTTACATGCTTTAAATCAATGTCCTGTTTCGTAACAGAAAGTCATATTCTGATTTGAAACCTCATAACATTTTCCTGAGTTGTTGATTTATGACAAACAATTTGAAAATTGGTCAGATTTAAATGATAGTTACAATATATTATCATATTTCCATATGAGTGCTAAATTTGATCATTCAGTCAATGTTGATCATTTAGTCATTTTTAAAGACCAAGGAGAGGGATTTGTCATTGTGAAACCTCCAAACATTTGGTATCTCTGAAAATCCCTGAACGTGCTCCTTACAGGACATCCAGACTGTGACATGTACGATGTCAGAGAAATTTGCTAAAATGTAATGCCCACTACAGTGGACAAAAGTTTATGCTTGGGTCTCAGGAGAATATAAAAAAACTTGCTACTATAATATATAATAAGCTTGTTTAATTTTATTAAATTTTTTGGCCTTGATATTGGTTGACAAACTGTAGTATTGTTCCTTAGTTTCCAAGGAATCAAACCGTCATTTGCTACCATTTTAAGTGAATGATTTCTTGTAGTCTGTCTGTGAAAGTGTCAAGGTGAAAAGTTTAATGTTGCACAACTTCTGCTTAAAAAATGACAGGTTCAGTGATCCATGATCTGTGGAATTAATGAAACAGATCTCAAATTGGCTCCTGCCTATTGAAAAAGGTGTTACAATAACTTGAATCATATACACATGTAATAAAATGTGCAAAGGCCAATTATTGTGTTATTATATAAAACACATGACCATGGAGCAAGAGCAAAAACTCACTGGGGAGACCAACGCATGAGATTATATTGTTGTTAGTGACATCAAAACGGTTGACTTATAAAGTCAGTAAGATAAGCTTAAGTTCATAAATACTTCATTGATATCAGTGCATGAGTGTATAAATATTTCCTGGTTGTAGTAGTCCAGTGATTCTGATAACAGTGTTTGATTTAGGTTTTCAGGGATACACACAAAGCTTTTCCTCTCTCTGTTTGAGAGAGATTTATAAGATGGGACTGGAAGTAAATCTATATTGTGGAACAACTTATGTTGTTTCAAATAGAAAATTACCCTGTATTTGAAAAATAAATGCCTACCTGTAATAGCTACACCTTTTTCATGATAATAGCATCATCATTATGCATTTGATGTAGGCTACATTACTGTGATAAATATTTGTAGAGTCTTGCAAGGCGCATAAAATAGTGGTTGACTGCTGCTGGTCGCATCTGGTTTGTTGCTCTGCCCATGTGTACAGTAGAGGTAGCTTAGTCATAATATAGGCATATATTTCATAGTAGCACTGTCAAAGTATGAATTTTGAATGCCATTTCGAAGAATGTATTTGGTTGTTAGGAATAAGCAGATGTTTAGTGGATTCCTAAGGGCCATGTTCAGCAGGAATGTGAAGGAGCTGTGTTTATGCAAAGGTTTCGGCACTAAAAGGCTTGTCTATGTGATGAATGCTTTTTGCTCTTACCAGGGTCAGTGTGGAGACCATGAGATTGCGCTAAGATGCCTTAAACATTCACACCATGGGAGACGACAGCTCTGTAATGAAATATCACATAATGGAAAGCTACCACCAGCTTTTCCCCAACAAGTGGCTCAGCTTCTTTTATATTAACAGTTAAAGGGTTAGTTCACCCAAAAATAAAAATAATGTCATTTATTACTCACCCTCATGTTGTTCTAAGCCCGAAAGGCCTTCGTTTATCTTCGGAACACAAATTAAGTTATTTTTTATTAAATCCGATGGCTCAGTGAGGCCTCTATTGCCAGCAATGTCAGTGAACTTCTCAAGCGACGAGAGAACTTTTTGTGCGGCAAAAAAACAATAACGACTTTTCAACATTATCTAGTGATGGCCGATTTCAAAACACTGCTTCGAATCTTTTTTTCTCGAATCAGTGATTTGGATCGCATGTCAAAATGCCAAACTGCTGAAATCATGTGGCACTCCGAATCACTGATTCGAAATACAAGATTCAAAGCAGTGTTTTGAAATCGGCCATCACTAGATATCGCTAAAAAGTCGTTATTTAGTTTTTTTGGCACACAAAAAAGTATTAAGATATTAAGAATGAACCACTGTACTTGCATGAACTGTTTTAAATATGTTTTGAGTTCCTTTCTGGATCTTGAGAAGTACATTGACATTGCTGTCTAGAGGCCTCACTGAGCCATCGGATTTAATCAAAAATATCTTAATTTGTGTTCCGAAGATAAACAAAGGACTTACGGGTGTTGAACGACATGAGGGTGAGTAATAAATGACTTTTTTTTTCATTTTTGGGTGAACTAGCCCTTTAATCATCAGAAAAAGATAACTGTTTACTGAATTTAGGGTTAAATGGAGGTTTATATGGTTCACCCAAAAATCTACTGTAAATTTTGTGATCATTTACTTTTGTGTGGTTTTAAGCCTGCATCACTGTCTTTATTATTATTATTATATATTTTTTAAAATATATTATTTTGCATTCCATAGAAGAAAGAAAGTCATGTTTATAACATTACGGTGTGTAAATGATCACCAAAGTTTCATTTTTGTGTGAACTATCCCTTTAAGAGGAAACTGCAGGTTATTTCTCCTAGTGTCCATGAAACATCCTCAGCTTGACATTGAGCTTTTTTTGTGGTAAACTAATTTCCATCTTATTCTTTTTTTCCCCTATTGAAATCAAGTATGGCATAACAAAAATGTAAAAAAACTTCAGATGTTGACTTAATGGTGTTGCCTAATGCACTCTTAGCTACACATTCAGAACACTGTTTGTTGTTTGAATCACTGAATTATTGAATGGGCCAGTACCCTTTCCTATGTATTGGCTCCTTTGAACTCCATGGTGACGTAGAAACAGGATGGCCGTTTGAAGTGCAGACGTGAGGGCTCTTGCAAAGGGAACCTCAGCTTGAACTGAATATCCTCTCCGAGGTTCATCTCCTTGGAGCGGTCCCAGCTGCCTACTGAGCGGTGACTTTATCTGGCCGCTGTGTTTACGGGGTGCAACAGCGGTGACCCTAGCAGGAGGCAGCTCTAGATGGCTAGTGTTTATGGCCAGGCTATTAGCAGGCATCAGGCTAATGCTTCGCTTTTCCAAACAGTGTAGGATTGATGAGGGCGGTGGCGCTAAAATATTACCTTAGCCATTCATCGCCCAGCCCGGACGCTCATCAGTGGTTCTGAAGAGGCCCACAAGTGTTTACACTAAGCCACGGAGAGAAGGGGGAGAGCTGTCATAGTCCACACCGTTGAGTCTGATCTAATGCACCTCGCTGAACTACAGGGGCATCCACACACACGCTTACTACCTTAGTCTTTACCTTTCATTAGTTTTCCCTCTTGGGAAATAAGAGCCAATTTTGATTTGCTCTACTATTCAGGGGCCACTGTTCCACCGCTACTGGATCTAGTGTCTAGAGTATAGTCCGTTCCCCAAACGAATGACCATTATGAGCCAGATCCTTTTAGTGAATCATAAGCATACAGTGTGATCAGTATAGTCTGATTCTTGAGTATATCGTTCTTGAATCAAAACCACACAGGACGGCCAGTGTAGTTCATTAGATTCCTGAAATAATGACTCCTATTAACCAGTTCTTTTTGGTGATTCAAACACATACAATACAGTACACCTTACTTTGTAGTGTTGTAGTGCTTAGGACTTGTGAGACTTAAATTAGGGGATTGTATGATTGTTCATATGATAATGTGTAGATAAAGATACAATTTCAGTTTTGTAAAATGGTATTTTATAAAAATAAACTAATGAAATATACACTACCGTAAAATGTTTGTGATCTGTAAGGTTTTGAAAGAAGTCTCAAATGCTTACCCAGGCTGCATTTATTTGATCAAAATAATTTAAATGATAAAAACAGTAATTGTAAAATATTATTACAATTTTAAATAACTGTAACCTTTCTGTATTTATATATGCAGCCATGGCTCCAGTCTTCAGTGTCCTTCAGAAATCATTCTAATTATTCTGAATTGTTGCTTAAGAAACTTTTCTTATTATCTACGTTGAAAACAGGTGTGCTGCTTCACATTTTTGTCGAAACTGTGATGCATTTTTTTCAGGATTCTTTGAACAGAAAGTTTAAAAGAACAGCGTTTATTTGAACTTTTGAATGTTAGTGTAGTGCACTTTTTTTTATGTTGTTGTCTAATATGTCTTATACAAGGCAAATTACTGAATTGCATTTATGCTGCCTTTAAAAATTATTTATTTAATAAATAATCTCGTCATTTGTCAGTAGAGTCTCATTTCTTTTTTCTAAATAATTATATCTCAAAAGTGCTAACATTTTTAATGGAACCATTAACGAACTAGAATTCTTAAGAATCATAAACCAAAAACATGTTGTTCCCAACCTTTATAATTTTATTCCATGGAATGCTGTCTTTCCACTTGTTTGAATACTTATATACAATTAGCACAATTCTCTGAGTAACAACTACAAGAAGTCTGTTTACATAAATATGGTGCCTGCTGACTTTTCTTCTTCATCTACTTCCAACCTGACCAATCACAGGTTGCTTCATGTTCACATAATCACAGTTCTTCTGCCATAAGAGAGTACCTATCCATCCATAGGCGGTTGAGGGAAAACAGCAAAATCAACATATATCCTCTTGCTTATGTGCCTGCCACCCTCTGTTTACGGTGGCTGGATTTGGTCGTCTTTTGTTTGACAACAAGCCACATATCGTCCGGTTACCATCACTGCAAACACTTGTATGTATTTACCCTGAGAAAGGAAAAAAGATTGAGACATGGAGCTCTCCCATGAGCAGAGATTAATTTATGCTGGAGGATACTGAAACAGGAAATGACCAGAGGTAAATGAACACCTAGAGAGAACCAGGTTTCTTTTCACACACTGTCCTGACTTGAACACGCTTGACAAAGGCAGGAGAATCAGCGCAACAACACATCCGCAGGGATTAAGTTAGGATTTCATCTTGTCATACAGAAGATAGCGCATTAGACCATGGAATCTTGTCAATGCAATATCTTTTCTTTGTCAGCCTTCCTAAGATGTTCAGTAATACCTCACTTGTTATATCAGATTTGTGGGTATGTAAAGCTTTGAGCTCTGTGGTTTCCAGACCCTTTATTAGGCGTTCATACCTCTCTAAGGCCGCAAATCTGTCAGGAGTGATCTGTAAACGCTTCAGTGGAAAATTCTTTATCATCAAAATTTAAAAATTCTGGTTTAGGATTCCTCTTATCGTTTCTTAATATTCACATTAATGATTTTTATAGTACTTTGACTTTTTAAAGGCATTTAGCTGTATGTGTTAATTCACTAAAGAACAAACTCATGCATTGTTCACTCTGTTTTTTTTTAATTCACTAAAATCAAATGGTTCATAAGAGTCATTAATTTGGGTATCAAACTACTTTGATCATGCTGTATTTGATTCACTAAAAAGAACCGGATCATAAAGCCCAAAATATAGTTAACTTTTTTACACATATGCGAGGGTCAGCGTACAGTTCACTTGACATGAATTTCGTCATCAGAAGAGTACGCACCTACTGTACGCGCACCTTCAGATTTTTGTAACTGCTCAAATTTGCGTAAACGCACGTGCAATAAATTTTTTTTTGTTGCAGTAATTCGTTTATCCACAAGGTGACAACTGTGCCCTGGGGGCATCATTTCACAAGGTAGTCAAAGAAAAACTGCATAAACAGAACAGACCGGAACGCATGCAAGCTACAGCGACAATGGAGGCCTACATAGACGAGAGATTGTGTGAAGAGGTTAGAAAGTACCTTCATTTGTACAACTCTAGCATGCAAGAATACAAAGATGTTAACATGGGTTGTAACTCGTGGCGAGAGATTGCTCAAAACTGCGCATGCGCTGAACACCTGTGTATGCGTATGAGTCATGTGAAGTATACTTTCCAAGGCTGTGCGTTCGACTGTGTGCATACACTAGCGTATGTGTAAAAACGTATACCCAGGGCTTAAGTCATTTTTGTTTGAATCAGTTAGACTATGCTGGTTTGGCGCTATTTACATTAAAAAAAAGATTTATAAATGTAATTTTTTGAACAGTCAAACTACACTGTCCGTGCTGTACGTTTTGCACTATAGATTTAGTAGTGTTGTCATTTGGTTGCAGTATTTATTTATTTATTAAATGGATCTCATTTACCAACCTTACTCAACATGCATCGTTCTTTTTCATTAATGAGTTTAAAGAACATGTACGAGAACAGTACAACATGGTCAAGACAGCACATTTACACGCTCTCTCTTTGGGTTTTAACGCATGTATTTCTTAAACTTAAGACAACACGTTCACAAATCTTGAAAGTATCATTTCTGAAGTGCCATACATCAAGCCCAAAACAAAGCAGCTGTCATCAGCTCTATTTGTACTAATGACACCTGCTGCAACTCTTGTCTATTGACCCTTAAGCCTTCCATAAACAAATGAAAAGAGATTTCATCCTCAGCTTAGTAAACATCCCACCCCCTGCCTCCATGCCTCAGTTTAGACTAAGATTAGTGCTGTAATGATTGCTTGGCCTAATGAGGTCTGAGGGATGAGCTGTGAATAGGGCTGTCTGGAGTACCGCCATGCTTCTCTTCAGCCAGCAATGAGATTATGGCAGTGAATGAAAAGCTTCACCACAAACCCTAAAGCTGAAGACTGAGATGTCCAGCGAGTCTCAAGACACACGTGCATTTGTGCAACATGGGCCACATGCATCAATACAAACTATTTTTAAATCATATGCGACTCGGTCTACATAATATAATAGCTAAATTCACTCATAAATGCCCCATTATAGCTCAAAACTACCCAGCACGCTTTCCTCCAATGCCTTAATGCCGTAAATTCCCTCTCTCCTGTCTCTAGCTGTGTTTGTGGTCTGCAAGGCTGTCTCTAATTCCCAACATCTGTCTGACGGGCTGCTAATGACGGAACCAAGCCACTGAGGAAGCAGAGTGGAGGAACTATTAGTGGGCAGGAGTAAAGATGCACCGGCTTCCAGTGCCAAACTACCTAATAGATCCAATTTTCCAGCCTTTTGTGGTAAAAAAGACAGAATGCTGTTCAAGTAGTCAGCTGTAGTGTGGCTACACCAGTAGCTTGTCTGAATGAATTGTTTTATGCATCTCTAATGAGGATCATTTCATTAGACTGAATCGTCTGTTCTGCAGGATCAGTTGTCGGAGGATATTCTGGACTAACTAGTTAGTAAAAGATGAGATCAATAAGTTTTTAGTTTCATTTTTTTTTCTCCCTACCTAACAGTATGCCTGTTGATTTTCCCTTCCCCTCTTTTCTGGATGATTCTGTGGGCCCTTGAGTTTGTAATGTGAGCAGGCGTGGGTGAATGAGAGAGGGAAAGAGCGAGTGTAGGCTCATGGGAGGAGAGAGGTGAAGAGGGCCATAATAGCCAGCCAGATGGAGAGAGAGAGAGACAGAGCCGCCCCACTTCACCCATAATAAGGGGTAGTGCTTTTAAATGCCTATTTTACAGCCTTTTTCTAATTCAATTGAATTAACCCCTATTTCCAAGCAGTTTGGACCCACGTTGTCATGGATACAGAGGCGGAATGGCGGGATACTAGCGTTCCCCCTGAAATAGATTTGTATGTATATGTGTGTAAGCTATTGCAGTTATTTTTCTACAGATATGATCAGGCTCAGTTATGACTTGTGGTAATATTTATATGCTTTTCATGCTATTTTTAATGTTATTTTTCTTACTTTTTTTGCAGGATCTTTCCAAGAGAATACCTGTTACAGCACGTGCACCTCTACTCATTGGCAGACCTGCAGCAGGTGAGTTTCTCTCTCCTTTCTTAACCATTTATTTTTTTCTTTATACACCTATATACATGCATGTAGGCCGACACAGCATCTTTTTCATACTTATTGTTTTGTAATTTATGAAATAATCTACGAATAAAATATTGTAAAATGTGTAATCAACTAAGCTGAGAGCGGCCAACAGATTGAACGAACGAACTTGCAGATGTGTAGAACCTTGAAAAGATTTTGAACTCTGTCAACACATAACAAATGCTCCAAAAAGTAGTTGGCCACATTTAAAATTAAATGTCATTAGGAAATATCGATCCAAATGGAAATGATTTGGCAAACAAATTCACTTCTCTGGGCCTTTTTTACAGTCTCAACTGGTGTATAGGTTATTTTTTAGTGTATGTATGTACAGTATCTCACAGAAGTGAGTACACCCCTCACAATTTCGTAAATATTTTATTATATCTTTTCATGTGACAACACTGAAGAAATGGCACTTTTCTACAATGTAAACTAGTGAGTGTACAGCTTGTATAACAGTGTAAATTTGCTGTCCCCTCAAAATAACTCGACACACAGCCATTAATGTCTAAACCGCTGGCCACAAAAGTGAGTATAACCCTAAGTGAAAATGTCCAAATTGGGCCCAAAGTGTCAATATTTTGTGTGGCCACCATTATTTTCCAGCACTGCCTTAACCCTCTTGAGCATGGAGTTCACCAGAGCTTCACAGGTTGCTACTGGTGTCCTCTTCCACTCCTCCATAACAGGATCGCGGAGCTGGTGGATGTTAGAGAACTTGCGCTCCTCCACCTTCCGTTTGAGGATGCCCCACAGATGTTCAATAGGGTTTAGGTCTGGAGACATGCTTGGCCAGTCCATCACCTTTACCCTCAGCTTCTTTAGCAAGGCAGTGGTCATCTTGGAGGTGTGTTTGGGGTCATTATCATGTTGGAATACTGCCCTGTGGCCCAGTCTCCGAAGGGAGGGGATCATGCTCTGAATGAACTGTAGCTCCCCAGTGCCGGCAGCTCTCATGCAGCTTGTCTTCAGCAAACTGTTTGCTGGCTTTCCTGTGGATCATCTTTAGAAGAGGCTTTCTTCTAGGACGACAGCCATGCAGACCAATTGGATGCAGTGTGCAGCGTATGGTCTGAGCATTGACAGGCTGACCCCCCACCCCTTCAACCTCTGCAGCAATGCTGGCAGCACTCATACGTCTATTTCCCAAACACAACCTCTGGATATGACACTGAGCACGTGCACTCAACTTCTTTGGTCGACCATGGCGAGGCCTGTTCTGAGTGGAACCCTGTCCTCCTCTGCAGCTCAGTTTCAGGGTCTTGGCAATCTTCTTATAGCCTACGCCATCTTTGTGTAGAGCAACAATTCTTTTTTTCAGATCCTCAGAGTTCTTTGCCATGAGGTGCCATGTTGAACTTCCAGTGACAGTATGACAGAGTGAGAGCGATAACACCAAATTTAACACACCTGCTCCCCATTCACACCTGAGACCTTGTAACACTAACGAGTCACATGGGCCCAATTTGGACATTTTCACTTAGGGGTGTACTCACTTTTGTGGCCAGTGGTTTAGACATTAATGGCTGTGTGTTGAGTTATTGTGAGGGGACAGCAAATTTACACTGTTATACAAGCTGTACACTCACTACTTTATATTGTAGCAAAGTATCATTTCTTCAGTGTTGTCACATGAAAAGATATAATAAAATATTTACAAAAATGTGAGGGGTGTACTCACTTCTGTGTGATACTGTATGCCATTTCTCAGCATTGTAACCACAGATATTCATCACTGTAACTGTGAATATGATCCAGAAACAATACTTTTTCCTCAGTGTACATTGTCGTTAAAAGAGGTTCATTTCATTCTGTAAGGATGCATTACATTTATTTAAAAGTGACTGTAAAGAAATTGTTACAAAAGATTTCTATTTAAAATAAATGCTGTTTTTTTTAACTTTCTATTTATCAAAAGTTGCATTTCCATAGAAATTACCTGGAACAATTTGTCCCAGGAACTTTTTTTACCCCCAGACCTGTTGCTGTGTGTTTCCATCGTGGTCTGAAGTACTGTGAAGATTAGGCAAATTAGTTTGGTGACGTAGGACTGCATGTGACTTTCCAGTTCCCGCTGTATTTCATCCTCCGCATATAAGCCTGAACCTCGTCATCGGTCCATTGGTTGTATTTTTTAAACTCCATTGTTGATCCGAATAGCAAACAATTCTTACTGCATGCACCGCAACAGACTTTTAAAAATGGTGGTTGAAATAAAATGCTGTGTGCACTCATCCAATCAGCATGTTCAGTGCCCAAGTCCCACCCCCGAAAGTTCCTGAACTTTGAAAAAGTACTACCTTTGCGAGCAGGGACTTTCTGAGGGGAGAATTTTTACCCGGAACTTCATTTAGACTCTGGTCCCTGCAGTCAGAACACACTGAGTACCACCCCAAAGTTCCTGCGGTGGAAACGCAGCTAAAGACTCCTGAAAAAATGTATTACAGTTTCCACAAAAATATGAAGCAGCATGATTGTTTTCAACATTGATAATAATAAGAAATATTTCTTGAGCATCAAATTAGCATATTAGAATGATTTCTGAAGGATCGTGTGACACTGAAGACTGGAGTAATGGCTGCTAAACATCCAGCTTTGCCATCACAGGAATAAAATATGTTTTAAAATATATTCAAATAGAAAACGGTTATTTTACATTGTGATAATATTTCACATAAATGCAGCCTTTTGGTGAGCATAAGAGATTTCTTTCAAAAACATTTAAAACAAAACATTGCCAAACATTTGAACGACCCCAAAAATTTGAATGTAATTGTTTTTTAAATGCTTTACTTTGTGCTTGTGAATTATTTCTTGAACATAAATTCCACTTGGTTTTATGTTTTGTAATAAACAAATGCAATTCATACATTTTTAAGAGTGGCGAAAGTGATTATGTATGTAAGTGACTGTAATATGTACACATACCTCCTCGTGCGATTCTGATAAAAGACTTCATGGCTTTCATAGACACACACCTGTAGCACACATCATCACCATGCGGCGTGTGTCTGTTCAGTGTCGTCTGGCAGTGGATGTTGAGAGGCTGTGAGAGTGAGGGTGTTTTTCACACCCTTCCCTCGCAACCCTGACATTCAGGGAGTTACTGTAGATCAATGTGCAGCCTCAGTTTCGCTGACACAATAACCTTCTGCTTTTCACTTAGTTTTGGTAATCCATGTATAATATGGCCAACAGCTCATATTTTGATAGCACTTTATTTTGCAGTCCTGTTTCGCATATACATACTAAACCTAATCTTAACCCATGTAGTTACCTTATATTATTCAATACTTTCTTGGTAAGTACACTGTGAGTACATTGAAAGTGCATATACTGTAAAATAAAGTGCAACCCATATATTATTATGCTTGTAAGCAGGGCTTTACTCACCTTTTTTGCTCACCAGCCACTGTGGCTAGTGGTTTCCAAAGTTACTAGCCACTCAGCATTTTAACTGGCCACAATTTTGATGTCGGTAAATTACATTTTATATGATTAAAGTTGACTTTGTTATGCTTAAATTACTTTATTTTGAGTCATTTTACTTGATTTAGAAGATTTAAAACCCTTTCAAACTTTTAAATGCAGATTGACCACCCAAATCAAGACTACATTGTATATCATTGTATACATTGCAGGTATGTACAGGTGGGCAAGAGGTGGACAATATGGGCTAATATGAGAAATTTTACAAGTTATTTGTGTTAGGCTATATAAAAGAACATAGAAGCAAATTACAAAAACAATAGTAAATTGAAAATAATCTTTTTTCTGATACAGTAGGTTTATTTAACATATAGCCTACATTTATTTAACATCTTTTGTTGTTTGCTTAACATTAATGACAGACGGGTAGGCCTATTTTGGGCTTTTTATTAATTAGCCTAATTGGGCTGCTGAATGCATGGACGTAACTGACACATATCCAGTTATTACCCACCTGTTTACGTCCACTTAAGCCATAACCGACTGTATTCACGCGAGATACTCAACACGATGGACATTTAGACATCTGTGTGCACCACAGTCTATGGTGTGCATGTGTATTTGACTATTCAGGCGCGAAGACAACTGATCGCGCGCGCGACAGAGTGCTTCTGTTGTGTGTCATTCAGCGCAATTCCGCCTATCCCTCCTTCACTAACTGCACGTATATAACGAATTGTGTGATTGGACTGTAATTTTGTGCTACGACGATCTTCGACGATCATTTGGCTGCAAACTGAAATTATATTCAACCCGCCAAAGTGGCTAGTGGGAGTGGCTGTCTTACCCGCCACAGCTGAAATCTACCCGCATTTGGCGGGTTGGCGGGTGTTAATGTCAAGCACTGCTTGTAAGTAATTTGCTCTTCTTTTGGGCTTTTTCTCTTTGTTCTTGCTTAGCTAAAAAACTAAATTGAACTAAAACTAAGAAATGTACATCCTTTAATTGAAATCAGGCCTCAAAACATCACAGGTTACGATTTAGTCTTTCTCTTTGGAAACAATTGGAAAAGAAAACGTTTTCTATTTAGTCCATTGTTGTTAATTAAAAGATTGCTGTTTGCAAACTTTTAGCCATGACTATATCAGGGATATAGGAAACAGTGTTCTCATCTCCCCTCTTTTTCTCATTTTGACCCCCCCAATCCCCCAAACCCTTGCTATTGTGCCTGAACTTTTTGTCACTCCTCTGTTTCTTAGGAATGACCCCTGCCCTTATTTTTTTGTTGCTCTCAGAACATCTATTCTCCTGTCCCACATCCCCTCTCCCTTCTGTCTCCTGGTGGGAGGCTGGAGTCCCTCTCCACCCCATGTTCCCCCACCCAGCTAACTAATTACTGCCATTCAGAAGCAACAGGCAGAAAAACAAAGCGTGACAGTCCTACCTCTGCTTCCATTCCATTCTATTCTTCCCCAACATCCCATTGCCTGACACTGCCTCTTTAGCTTTTTTTGTTTGTCTTTTTTACATGTCTTTTACATTCTACGTGTCAATTACAGCTTGCTTTTTTTTTTATTTCATTTATTTATTAATTTATATTAAATTCATTATTATTTTCTTGTT
>RJVU01002418.1:0-74303 GCA_003731715.1 Anabarilius grahami | reverse complement strand
GTAGTCACAAATTAACACCTGTGTTTTTTTTCTTTTTCTTTCTTTTTTCTGTTCCATATATTCACTTTTATCACCTTACATGTGCAGGAAAAAAATAACCAGGCTTGTTTAATATAGTTTTGCAAACCTTTCCCGATTCTTGTCTGAGTGATGTCTCA
Organism: Anabarilius grahami; assembly: GCA_003731715.1. Taxonomy (NCBI): domain Eukaryota; kingdom Metazoa; phylum Chordata; class Actinopteri; order Cypriniformes; family Xenocyprididae; genus Anabarilius; species Anabarilius grahami. Next base: position 74,145 of record RJVU01002418.1, on the reverse strand, counting down.
GTTAAGCTAACGGCCGGCCACCCCAGACGCTTCCTCTTTGGTTTACTTTTTCAACACTTCCCTCATGTTTTTTCCTCCTCCCCTGCTTTTTTCTTCTCTTGAAAGAGAACAGTAATTTGTCCAGGTCTTAGAGAGCTCTAAAGCCTTTCTCTGACAGAGAATAATCCACAAGGATCCAACCACTGCCGATGGGCCGGAACATGCCAAGTCTTTCCTCCTTTGTGTGTGTTTTTTGTGAGAATGTGCTTGTTCGCTAACTCTTAAAGCCGGTTTTCGGGCCTCGGCTTAAAACTGAGGCGTCCTGCTGATCCCAGACTCCATTATGGTCTTAATGTGTGACAGCTCAATGCTGAAGATGCCTTTAAGACGGGTGTTTTCACACATATCTGGACTTGTTGCATCCTTTTTTTGGAACGGTGAAGATTTTTTCGTGTCAAGAGGATGTTTTTAGGGATATTCTGTGATTTTGTTGTTCACACACAATGAACAATAGATGAATTATGCTGAAGTTGTACCTAAAAGAAAGAGAAATAAACACTTTAGATACTATGTTTATTAAGTATCAAAGCAGAATTTTTATCAAATCTTTTTTACATCACTCAAAAGAAAATAGCTTTTGTGAAATTTCCAATCCGTCTGGACAAGCTGTTCTTGTTTCACCCTCCTCACAGTATGAGTCTCCTGCAGTATGTCCCTTCACAGCTAACATGAACACGCTGAAGGGGTGGGAGCGTATATTTGGTAGTTGCGCTATGCTTATGAGAATAGCTGTTATTTTAGCAGGGCCGTGTGAATGTGTGTGTGAGCTGTGTGTGTGCACGGTCTGACTCATTTGCCTGTGATTTGTATTGAGGAGTGGGCAAATTGAACCTGAGTGTTGGTCGTGCTTAATTGTCGTCGCCAATTAGTACATTGTTGAATGCCACAATGGCTCCACTGTAGCGAGGGGAACGCTCTCCTTTGTGCTTCTCCAGTGGCCCACAGGCCAGTCAAGACTCATTTAGGACTCTGACAACAAGGGGCCAGAAATGCCATCAGAAAAAGACAACAAAAGGGCGGTTTAAGGAGAAAACGACGATGGCAGAATGGAGGCGGGAGGGGTGGAGACAATAGTGACATGGGATGGAGCGCCAGGGTCCGGTTCTTGTGTAAAAGGGGTTAGAATGTCTGCTTCAACCCCCTGGTCTCCTAACGTCCACCTGCCGCTTTAAGGGATAGTTCACCCAAAAATGAAAATTCTTTAAACACATAGGACCACTGAGCTATAACACTCCTCGACATCAGCTGTGTTCTGCTTTTTCATGCTCATTTGTTTGGGATCTTCTTATGAATAGTAATGATTTGCCCTTAAATGCTGATGTTTAGCAAGCAAGCTATAACTTAAACTTCATATGATTACTTTTATGATATATACAGTAAATGTACAAAACAGTACGTTGTGAGTATATGCAGGGGCCCACAATATATTAAAGCCACAAATGAAAATGTATTTGCATTTAATAAAATATCAAACCAAGTCCCATTTGTTTTAAATTTAAGAAAAAAAATGTTTTTAGGTTTTATCCAAATATATAAAAAATACACTATGTTCAAAAATGTTTTAATGTTTTTGAAGAAGTCTCTGCTCACCAAGGCTGCATTTATTTGTTAAAAATACAATAAAACAGTGTCACTGAAATATTATTACAATTAAAAATAATGGTTATCTATTTGAATATATTTTAAAATGTAATTCATTCCTGTGAAATGAATTCTCAGCATCATTACTCCAGTCTTCAGTGTCACATGATCCTTCAGAAATCATTCTAATATGATGATTTGCAACTCAAGAAACATTTCTTATTATCAATTTTGAAAACATTTTTGCTGCTGAATATTTTTTGTAGAAACTGTGTTTTTTTTTCAGGTTTATGAATAGAAAGTTCACAAGAACAACATTTCTTAAATAAAAATACTTTGTAACAATGTAAAAGTCTTTAATGTCACTTTTGATCAATTTCATGCATCCTTGCATGCGGTCCGTAACTTTTTTTTAAGTTAAAAATGATCCAAAATCAATTTTTGAGCAAGTACATAAGCAGCCGTTGTTCAAAACTATCTCCTTACCTTAGCCCGATTCACAACGGTAAGCTTGTAATAATGTTTTCTAATTCGAGTGGTACTGGTAGGTTTCTGCGGGGAAATCGAGCATGCAGCCGTTCGTCTTTGCGTCATTACGTCATGTCTGTATACACAAAGAACGAGTCCCAGCTAGTAGGCTAAATCGAATGAGAGGATCTTATACAGTCTATGGTGAGGATGCTGCAGTTGGCGGATCATTTATAGCCTTTTCTCACAGCAGCTGGAATAATTAAACTTGTCATTATTTACGGCGGATTGTATTGTATGACAAATGGACAATTAGAGATTAGACTGTACAGAAATTTAAATCTACAGGCAACGCTAATACCTGATGTTGTTAACATTAACAATTTGAGAACAATAATAATTTGCACAGTTTGATGTGATATGAGCTAAGCGATCATTAGATTTAATCACCATTGGTGGCGTGATTTATTGTTTGTTTTTTTTTCTCAGTTGGTCAGAACAAACGTGGCAGATTTGTTACTTGTTCAGATGACATTTTCCGGTGAAAATTCTTATTTTGGTGATACTTCCAAGGCTACAATCTGTGATTCCAAAGTACCTGTACAGTGTCCAACGGTGTGGTGACTGACAGCCACACATTCTCCTTAAAGCATTAGATTCATCCGCGCTGAGGAGTCGTGCCGATGCACAAAGCACGTAAAGATGATAATTCCGCAAATAACTGCAATTGCAGGTTTCGAACAGAGATGGCGACAAAGAGCCAAAACTTTAATTTGAAGTATAAATAAAAACATTTTACTGACTCCAAACTTTTGAATGATAGTTCTGTGTCTAATATAATTATAAATACATTGGCCTACTATAAATATCTTTTGTAAAGATCTTTTTTATTATTATTTTGACTGCTGCATTTTTACACTGGTACTGCGTTACATCATCCTGTTGTTAAATGGACCGATTTTTAATATTGCGCTGCCAATATAACTAACAAAAGCTATTTCAATACCATATCCTATCAGTTTACTTCTCCTAAATACAACAACAGCATCCATATGATATAATCCTCTCGTGACAGAGACAGAAAAGCAAATGAAGATGAGATTAGGTCAATTTGGCAAGATTGCATCATGTTGTCATTGTGTATGAATTGTCCATCCACACAGACAAAGAGTCAGGTATCAGATAAAAGCATGTGCCCAAACACATGTTCAGGCATGTAAAGAAAGAGAAGAGGGAGTGGATAAGAGAAAAAAAAGAGGAAAACCCAACCACCATGGGATGTTTTCATGCCCAGGAGACAACACAACAGACGGCTAGTGAGCACCACACCTCATCACGCTTCAATGTCATTTCACATTGCTCTACAGCTCAAATAAAGAAAATCCAAGCTCGACTTATCTAAAGCATGACTGAGACGGATTTTAATCAGGTCATGTTTCCTCCCCATATCACCATTCAACAGACTAGCTAAGTACTTTCGATACAAGTATGACTAGCAATTTCTCTTGCAAGGCCAAACTACTATGGACACAGTATTCTGAAAGGCGTTTGTGTGACTCCTTAAGGTTGGGTTCTGTAATCAATGTGTGACAAAGTTCGTAGGTAACCTATGAAACAGGTGCACAAATGGCTGGCAAGATTGATTCGGTTGCCATAGCATTTAAGACACAATCAAACATCTCGAGCGTTACAAGGAAAACAATGTACGCGGCCATTTGTGGCTACGTCTGTCTCAATGATTGATTCCTAAGCAAGTCTGTGGCATGTAGAGTTCTGTTTACTCTCGTCCTCTCAGACTTTCTGTGAGCTGATGTCATCTAAGTGTTAATCGAGCATTAGAAATACCTGACGGAGCAGGCGGATTGGTCACTTGCACTTTTAAACACACATGTATACTGGCACACACCCTGTGAGAACTTTGGACTTATAGAAAGCTGTGAGATTACAGAATACTGAATCAACAATGAGAGAGAGAGAGAGAGAGAGAGAGAGAGAGAGGGAGGGGGAGAGAGAGAGATAGCCACCCGTCTGTGAAGAATTCCAAAACATGCTTCCTGTCTGAGTAAGTGCACGGAGGAGCTTGTATAACGCCAGTGCAAACGTGTAGGAAATGGGCAATAGTTGGTCACACTTTTCTCTTAAAATAGCACAACAATTTGACTGTACTTTATCAGTAATATATACTATACTTACAGTTGCCCCCAGTAGTAATTTCTGAGCCATTTTTGCAATTTAACCTGTTCCTAAAGTGATTTCTAGAGGATGTATGGTGTCATTTTTCCTCAAGTTTACACAGGTCCAATTCATCACAATTACTATGAACATGATCCACTGTTTGACAACCAGTAAGTGTTCACAGTCTTAATTTTTTATTGTATATCTTAATTGTATATCTATTATTTAAAACAACAACAACAACAAAAAAATATATATATATAATTTTTTGTGGAATATTTTGCTTGGAAAGTGTGTTTGTGCAGTCATTCAAGTACATGCCACATATTTTATCTAATGCAATGCTATATTCACATTTCTGAGTGTGGCTGACTGTGTTATTTTAGTATCCTTTATACACTATTTATTAGTATTTTAAATTAACTTTTATTTTTAGTTTTCATTTTCATTTTAATTTTTAGTCATTTTTATTATTTTTTAAATATTTTTATTTAGTTTTAATTTATTTTTATTTTAGTTTTAGTCATTTTAGTACTTCAGTTTGAATTTGTCAGTTATTTGCCAAGGAAACATTTTATTTAAGTTTTTTAGGTTGAAGTTTTTCTGTCTAATATTTATATTTGACTTCATTTAAATTACATACAGTTTTCATTTTAGTTAAAGTTTGCAAATACAACACTATCCTCCCCCGGTTTCACAGACAAGGCTTAAGCTAGTCCTAGAATAAAATGAAAAATATGTCACTGCCATAGTTTTGTCTCAAGATGCACACCAATAATGTTTTTTCTAGTGAACGTTTATAAAAGCTACTTAAACGCCCTAATTGAACAAAGACCTAATCCTAGCTTAGGCTAAGCCCTGTCTGTGAAACCGGGCCCAAGTGTGGCAAAAGTGTCCAATTCGTTCACAGGATCTTGCAACCAGAAGTCAAAAAGATTTACAGATGTATGTTCAGTGCTTCACCACAAAACAGAACAAAAACCTCTCCTTGGGTTGACAATTCATAACATTACAAATGAACTCTGACCTAGAGATGGCATCATAGTGCACGCTAGCTGTTCACAAGCAGAGTATCAGTGTGGTAAGGTGCTCCTCTCTGTTGCTCTCATTGTCTCGTTGAGGCGTGAGTGATTAAGCTTGCGTTAGGAGTCATTATCTGAGTGTTTGCACAGCTCCATCTGTCCTGAATGGGCCCAGAGGGTAAACAACAAACGTAATACAGGATACACTTGCACAAGAGACTCAAGGCCTTTTCATAGTCAAACACACACACACACACACACACGCCAGTGCCATTCACTTCCCCCTAAATCTCCACTGACTAATTTAAACATCCTCATCACAGTTAGAGGAGTAACTTGTGGCATCTTGCTGGGGTTTTTTTGACTAACATGAATTTTCATTGTGTTGATCTGTTAAGCCATTATTATAGTATGCCTAACCCGTGTAACATCACATTTTTTATTCAAATTAGGGTGGATACCATGTCATAGTTCAAGACTCATTAGGTGATTAAAAGCTCAATGTCACAATGATATGAATGACACAGGTTATATCAAAACGATAGATAGATAGATAGATAGATAGATAGATAGATAGATAGATAGACAGACAGACAGACAGACAGACAGACAGACAGATAGATAGATAGATAGATAGATAGATAGATAGATAGATAGATAGATAGATAGATAGAGCAGTTCTTTTCACACAGATGATTGTCTGTCAGTGGCCCCTGGTAAAAAGGGGTTGGGGCCTGAAAGTTGTGGGCGTGTCATTGCGGGTGGAGTATTTTCACTCCACTGAACCTCTACGGAGTGAGTAATTACTGGCTCGGCAGCCAACAGAGGGAACACACGCTCTGCTACACAGAAAAATACGTTCTCAACAAATTAGTAAAAGAGTTTTGTGTGGAATTGTGGAGTTTATACATGTTAAAGTGCGTGAAAGGACTCCAGTGGACTGCTGGGAAACACACTGAAGGAAATGGCAGGAAGCACCTGAAACCTGTTGCCCTGAGCACTAGTGCGAAAGGTGATTTTTATTTTTTATTATTCACCTTTATTATACTCTTAAAAAAGGATTTAATTTTTGAACGTCATATTTATTTTCCTTGTTTTCTTCTCGCTTTTTCGGCGTCTTTTTTCTTTTCTTTTTTTTGTGAATCCGCCGGATTGCATTCATCGGATGCATTCACCTGCCATGTGGAATTTAAAGCAGATAAGAAAGGAAACCGACGCTTAAAATGTTACTTTGTTACAAAGTATCTGCGGGAAATGAACTTTCGACCTTAACACGGTTTACTTGGTGAATGATTGACCATTCAGTCCACGGTTGCGCGTGCTTTTCCACGGTACGTTCTGACGTTCAATTCTATGTTTATGATTTTCTGTCGAATTATTAATCTATTGTTTGATTTAACTACAGTTGTACTTTTACTCTTTCAGCCCGTGTTTAGAATCATGGTCTGTTTGAAATGCACTCACACAGTTGGAAGAAAGTGTCCTCGGGATCTGGAATGAAACTTCACTGTGATTTACAACCTTGTGGACTGTGGACATGCTGCTGGAGCAATTAAGGTTTCCTTTTGGGATTTCTTCTTTCCGAAACACAGCAATAAATTAAAAAAGAAAGAAAGGAAGAAAGGGGGGGAAAACCTGAGCTGAGAAAATACTCAAGAATTGAAATTCATAGTTTTCCAGTATGAGGAAGCCTGCAGATAAGCATCATTTCACCATGGAGACCTCTGGGATGCACCTGGTCGGATTTTGGCTTCACGTTCTGCTGCTGCTGCTGCAACTGTCTCGGCTCGGCGATGCTGCCTCTAAGGATATAGTGTGCGAGCCCATCACCGTACCGATGTGCAAAGGGATCGGATACAATCACACCTACATGCCCAACCAGTTCAATCATGACACCCAGGATGAAGTCGGCTTGGAAGTGCACCAGTTTTGGCCACTTGTCCGAATCCGTTGCTCCCCGGACTTGCTTTTCTTCCTGTGCAGTATGTACACCCCAATCTGTCTTCAGGACTACAAAAAACCTTTACCGCCTTGCAGGTCTGTGTGCGAGAGAGCTAAAAGGGGTTGCTCCCCGCTCATGATCCAGTATGGGTTCGAGTGGCCAGAGCGGATGAGTTGCGAGCAGCTGCCCATGTTGGGTGACACCGATAGGCTTTGTATGGACAGGAACAGCACTGAGACTACAACTTTATCACCTCCTTTCTCCAAACCCACTCCTAAGGGAACACCACGACATAGAGCCACTGCAAAATCCGCTCCGCCGCAGAAGTGTGAACGTGACTGCCGTTGTCGAGACCCCCTGGTGCCCATCAAAAAAGAAGCACATCCTCTCCATAACCGTGTACATACTGGCTCTTTACTCAACTGTGCTTTGCCTTGCCACCAACCATACTTTTCCCCTGATGAGCGTACCTTCACAACCTTCTGGATCGGACTGTGGTCGGTGCTGTGCTTTGTCTCGACGCTCACCACCGTGGCCACTTTCCTCATTGACATGGAGCGTTTCAAATATCCAGAGCGGCCGATTATCTTCCTTGCTGCTTGTTATCTGTTTGTGTCGCTGGGGTACATCGTGCGACTGCTCGCGGGCCACGAGCGAGTAGCTTGCGAGGGCTCCGGCGACCAACAGCACATCCTCTACGACACCACGGGTCCGGCCCTTTGCACGCTGGTTTTCCTGCTCATATACTTCTTTGGAATGGCCAGCTCCATCTGGTGGGTGGTGCTTTCCTTCACCTGGTTCTTGGCGGCAGGAATGAAATGGGGTAACGAGGCCATTGCGGGCTACTCTCAGTACTTCCACCTTGCTGCTTGGCTCGTTCCTAGTGTCAAGACCATCGCTGTCTTGGCTTTGAGTTCAGTGGATGGAGACCCTGTTGCTGGGATCTGTTACGTCGGCAATCAGAGCTTGGAGAGCCTACGTGGCTTCGTATTGGCACCTCTGGTCGTCTACCTCTTCACCGGCTCCCTCTTCCTGCTGGCTGGCTTTGTTTCCCTCTTCCGGATCCGTAGTGTCATTAAACAGGGCGGCACGAAGACAGACAAGCTAGAGAAGTTAATGATCCGGATTGGGCTCTTCACCGTCCTGTACACGGTGCCCGCAACTATTGTGGTAGCATGCCTGGTGTACGAGCAACATTACAGGCCAGGTTGGGAGCGGGCGCTGGCCTGTTCTTGCCCATCCGAGCGCCAGCGGCTCGGCATGGGCCCGGACTATGCCGTCTTCATGTTGAAGTACTTCATGTGTCTTGTAGTAGGCATTACCTCAGGTGTTTGGATCTGGTCAGGGAAGACTCTGGAGTCCTGGAGGCGCTTTGTGGCAAGGTACATGCCCTGTAGGACCCGGAAACCACCTGTATCGGGCTCGTCCATGTACAGCGAGGCCAGTACTGCTCTCACAGCCCGAGCTGGAACAGCACCCACTGGGACCTATCACAAATCAGCACCCTCATCACATGTCTGAACATTGGCCAGGAACCCCTTCTCCTTTATAAACCCTACAACAGTGACGCATGAAGTGTGCAGGTCATGACTCTAAATGAGCAGGTGTCTATTCGACCTTCCACCAACATCACCAGATTTGATGGACGGCATGAATATAATATTATGAAGGATTTTTACAGACTATTGGTTTTGTTGTAATCAAGCTCTTTTCATTCACTGGTCTAATTTAAAAAGCAATGAACATGTTGATACTTTGTGAGGAAAAAATTTCAACTTAAAATTGTCGCAAACATCTCAGTTGTTGTCTGTGGCTTTTAGATCATGAATGATGGAAAAAAAGATCTGAGAGGTTAGTACTTGATATGAGTCAAGACAAATTGATGTTTTTGGAGATATTTTATTTATTTGTGTATTCTTGTAAATATGCTATTCAAGAACATTGTGATATCTCAGAGTCGCTCTGTTGTGTTTGTGACTTTATCGGCATTTTACAGGATGTGGGTATGTTTTGTTCCATCATTTTAAATACCATCTCAAGTCTTCTAATTTACAAATGTGTTTTAGGTTGGACGTGAGTAGATGCTTTCCTGCGCTCTCTGTAAGCAACAACACAGTTCCAGCTTAGTGAAGTATAGTGAAGCAGCAGTTCACATTCACTTGAAGTTGTTGCAGGCAGTTCTACATCGGTTCATGCTCACCGTATATTCTTCAGGGTCCCTCAACAGCCCCTTGCCAGGTTGTGTTTCAAAGATTGTCAAGCTATCTCTCCACTGATAATAGATTGTTGGTTAGCATCTATTAGGCAGTGTTAAATTATAGGACGTGTATGTACCATCAAAAGACTTGTTTGGAAAGTCTGTAGCTCTATAATGTGAGCTTGACTTCCCTCTTGTGGTCAAGGGTTCAGGTGTTAACCAGCAGCCATACTAAGTTTGTTGAATAGAACTTAAAAGGCCAAATATTAACTGGTTTCAAAACAATGTGGAACATTAATTTCTTCTGGTCTGTTTGAAAGACTTTTATTTACATCAATTTGATTGTCGAGCCTCATGATCCTTTGGGAATTTTGTTTGTCATTTCACCTTATTTGTGTTTTGAATCAGAAAACCAGTGTTGGGTATGCACTTTTAGCAGACAGAATCTGTAAACCTGTGTTGGTTTCGTAGATCTGTGTGAAATCTTTCAGTGGAGCATTAATATGTAAATGGTTTCTGTTTACTGTCCAAGCTGTTGTAGAAACTTTTCCTGTGTAGTCTTCAAAATGCCTCACAATTTTGCTGCATGTCTGGTTGAGTGTACATACTCGTTTGGCTCTATTCATATGTAAATCTTGTAGAAGACATGTCCTTTTAAGAGTCCAGACTGCAACTTTGTACATATGTTTTGTAAAAGATATGAAATTCAGTGCTACAATTTTAAAGAGATCCTTAGATATTTATGAAAAGTGTCTTTTACATGTTTCTTTTGTTTCTCTTACTGGTAGAGAATAAAAGTGAGGAGCAATTTGTGAGCCTGCAAGTCAAATGTTTGGTCAATCATTTGTGCTTTTTATTTTTACTGCTGTTTTGGAAAAAAAAAAAAAAAAATTCAACCTGTTGATCTAAAACAAATCCTACTAAGCATGTTTTGTTAGAGTACTATCAATTTCAATCTTTTTTTTTTTTTTTTTTACATTGTTTAAAACAAATACAGTTCTAACATGGTTCATTAGCACTTAAAGAAAGAACTGTATGTGTTAAAATCCCTGGATTAATTTCAGTGTAATGCAACAAAACCACTTAAACCAACCTTTTGACAGTTTGGAGTGACCTTGTAAAACATTCTTCAAACATAAATTCAGACGTGTTACATGATTAGTGTTTATTTAAAATACTCCATCTGCAAATGATTTCAATTAAAAACTGACAGTTCACAGCTAGTAGCCTACATAGTAAGCAAAAAACAAACAAAAAAAACCCATTCAGTCTGTTTTTGTCTCTATGTTGTTCTGCATTGGTTGGGTAAGGTGTAGGATCGCAGCCAAAGGAAGGAGCAGAGAACGAGTTTTGTCCATTGAGCGCCGTCTTAGAGTGGTGACTGTTCCGAGCAAAAGCTCTAAGAAAGAACAGCGTTGGATCTGCGGATGCCCACAAGGTTATCTGCGCTGAATGATCTCCTCATGGCCACTCTGCTCAGATCCTTGTACTTATCCTCACATAGTCTTGAGATTGCCTTTGGAATAAAAAATTGAAATGAGAACTTTTGTATTTATACATTAACCCATTAGTTAAAGACAAATGACTTCATGTCCCAAAAAAATTGGTCAAATTGTTTAGCTCCCCACCTCTAGTTTCTGCGCTCGTTCATTGCTTAGTGGCTCCAAAGGAAAGCTCAGGTTGTTGTCGTCTGCTAAAGAGCGCAGATCAAAGTAATACTTGGCATAGACGCTGGCCGGTACGTTAATGTTAAACTGCAGCAGCTCCAGAAAATGTCTTTCCATCTCGTTCCTGAAAAATTGATATTGAGATTAAATTAGTCACGAACGTGTTAAATCAATGTTAATAAAATGTAAACCGATTAGAAAAAAAGCAACATGACAACTATACGATCCACCTCAAGCATTCACAATGTGACATACTAAACTTTTTGCTACATCCAACTACTTTAAACAGCATTTTAAATTTTTCAATCATTCAGAAGTTTGGGGTCAGCAAGATTTTTTAAATGTTTCTGAAAGAAGTCTCTTACGCTCACTAAGGCTGCATTTATTTGATCATAAATAAAGTAAAACAGCATTATTATGAAATATTACATTTTTAAATGTTTTCTACTTAAATATTTTTTAAAATGTAATTTATTCCTGTAATGGTCAAGCTGAATTTTCAGCAGCATCATTACTCCAGTCTTCAGTGTCACATGATTCTTCAGAAATCATTCTAAATATGCTGATTTGCTCAAGTAACATTTCTCTCTTTTTTTTAAATCAGTGTTGAAAACATAATATTTTTGAGGAAACAGTGATTGTTTTTGTCAGGATTCTTTGAATAGAAAGTTCAAAAGAACAGCATTTATTTGTCTTTACAGTCACAAGTACTGATTTGGTTAAAAAATACTTTTGAACAATAGTGTATAATTATACATCTAGGGCCAGATTTACTAAACACGGCAAATTAGCGTGAGAGCGCAATTCCAAAAAAGCGCAGATGGGACTGGAAAGTTCTGCACATGATCTACAGTACTGATGTCACGCAAATTAAAGAACTGGATGAAGCCGGATCATTTCCATGATGACCAATGCAATCTACGAAGAGCAGCACAAATTAGCATCTAGTTTAAGACCTTCTTTTTTTGGGCGGTATAATGCGCAATAAAATACCAGTAAATTGATTAGAGCAAACCTTAGTAAATCACCTTGCATGATTCATTTAAATACTGTCCTCCCATGAATTTTGCGTCTGAAAGGGAAACTCCTACAAATTCATGTGCAATAAGGTCAGCCGCAAAAATAACTGTCCACACCTTTTTAAGTGCTAATTATTCATACCGTGTCTTTAGTAAATCCTGACAGTAGTTTAACACCAAAAGAGGGTTTGCGCTGGAACAAGCTGTTAGTAAATCTGGCCCCTAGTCTGTAATCTCATATTAAATGAGAAAGAATACAATAATTGTCCTTTTAAAAATTTTACTATTAACTTTGGGCTATTTAAGTCACCTGCTAAAAAACCATGAAATGTAAAGATAATTTTAAATGAGGAGAGGCCTAAATTCGCCATTTTTAATCTAATATCATAAACTTGATATTACAAAACAATCAAAACAAAAAAAGTTTATTTTATTTGTTACCTATGATAATAGTAATATTATAAACCATAAACATCTTTTACACCCCCAAACCATCATAGCTACAGAGACTGTCATCGTGGAGACAGTGACCCGAATGTTTTGGGAAGAGCAGACATTAGGTTGAGGTTGGTATGGGTGGTGTAGGGAGAGGGGGAGGGGGGAGGTTCGGTCGCTAGGGGCAACAAATGGAGTGGGCGAGAGCCTGGACCATTGTAGAGGAGTCTGAGAGCACTTGAAGCCCGCCAGCCCAGAGGCTCACAAAGACTGCTTCAATGAAAGGGATGAAAATAGAGCGAAGGGGCAGAGAGGAGAGAAGAGGGACATGGCCTTTAACATACACAATCAGGTAGAACAGCACAAAAACAGACACGTACACACACAAACCCTGTCTGTGTCATTTATATGGATATTGAGACATGAGAACAAACAAAAAAACAAGGTTTTGAAGTGTGTCGCTTCATTTTTTTTGAAAATCTTGTTCCAAGGGATATGGGAAGTTGTGGGGTATGTGGGAGTTGTAGACTGGAATGAGTTGGAAGAGGAGTGAAGCAGTACTGTCTCCTTCCTGCAGCACATACTAGATTTTGGATGGTGCATTGATGTATCACATCGGGACGTTTTGTTCTAGATTATACACGGATGGTACAAAGGACCTGTAGCATTTCGGCAGGAACGGACAGTGATTATATTATCTCACTCACATGTCCTCAACAGTGATGTCTTTGAGGATCTGACAGTAATCGACGTTCCACACGGCCTGATCGTCCCAGACTTTTGAGGCCAACAGGATGGCTCCAAGAACAATCCTCTTCCAGTTAGATGGGCAAATGTCCAGCTCGGCATATGTCAACAGCCTCTCCAAATATACCTGCAGCAAAGACAGTGGAGAAGTATGTTGTCAGAAAACGCTTTTTAACCCTTTGTAAAAATATTAAAATCATTAACATTAGCTAATGTGTTCATTACAAAAATAACAATTACTAATACTTTTAAAGTATTTGTTAATCTAGGTTAATGTTAATTTCTACATACAGTAAAGAGTAAAAAAAAATCAAATTTTCAGTGTCACATGATCCTTCAGAAATCATTCCAATATGCTGATCTGGTGTTTAAGAAACATGTCATATTATCATTAATGTTGAAAACAGTCGTGCTGCTTAATATTTTGGTGGAAAGTGTGATATTTTACCCGAAGATTCTTTGATTAATAGTAAGTTCAAATGAACAGCATTTATTTGAAACAGAAAATTTTCATACCATTATAAATGTATTTACTGTCACTTTTGATCAATTTAATGCGCCCTTGCTGAATATGAAGTATTAATTAAAAAACACTTGAAGATAGTGTATACTAATACATTATTTCATATTTTATAAATTACCATTAGTTCACGTATTATAAATTAATCTGCATGAACAATGAACAGCAGTATATTTTTATAAAATGGCATTACCCAGTTTAAGAAATGCAGTAAAACATTTTATTCATTGTTTCTTCATGATTTAACTAACAACTAACACCACATTAACTGGTTGTGAAATGGGTGAGCAGTGCATAACATGATTTTCTTGAAGATAAAAGAAAGAACTGATTTTGGACCAGTACAGGTTAAACGGGCAAATGATGATTCATTCTCTGGTGTTCTGCTGTCCTCTAGTGGACGTCAGGAATATGTGCCTAAGCAACTCAGTCAAAAATCAAAGCAACTGCTTCATGGAAGCCTCTAATTTTTCCCTCATTGTACCATCTTTTTTTCCTCATTGTATTGTTTAAAGTGTACCAGACTAGTCAGACAGGCTGGCATTCTCTTACCAGAGTGACGATTGCACACTCGGCCGTGAGCTGTGCCGCGCTGAACAGCGTCCGGACGAATCGATAAATGAGTTTGTGTTCGGGGTCTGTGCGGGAGTAATCATCAGGAACCTGCTCCCTCTGTCAAAGGATATACATAATATGCTAATATGTTCACAATTTCTAGTTCAAATTTAAGCTCAAACGCCAGTATGATGCCAAGAGACCTTCTACTATAACAGAGTTCCAGTGGAAAGTGCGAGAACATAAGGAAAAATGACTGACTTCTTGCAGTGTTACAAGTAACAAAAATAACTGACTGTTCAGAAATACATTTCCAAAAATCCATTTCAGCTGGATTTTTAAACCACATATGGATCAGATAAAAAATTTACAAATCGGATTGCATAACATTTTTTGCTGCTCAGACTAAATAGCTAAACAGATTTGGTGCACACAAAAATAGATATTGCAGCCTGTCTGAAAAAAAAAGAAGAAAAAAAAGAGTGAAGTTGTCCATCAGCTGCTGATGAAACAAGATAAATAAGGGGTTAACTTACAGATAAGGGGTGCATTTTTTCATCAAAGATGTCCAATGACCTATTGGAATCCCTAAAATGGATTAATGAAATTGTTTAAAATCACAGAACACATTTACATTTTATATGAAGTAACTTAAATTATACATTTGATGAGGTATTTGCTCATGGTAAAGAACATAATGAAACCTACCTGTTTTTAATGTGATAATATATTGCTAATGTGACACTGGAAACAAAACAGAAATGTGTCAACATGCAAACCAAGACAAAATAAAACAACCAACAGTACTCAACCTTTTCATTTTGCAATTTTTTTTTTTTTTTTTAAACATGAATTCAATAATATGTACTCAATGTGTATATTTAACTATAAACAATAATGTAGAAATGATGCAATAAAACAGTGAACCTTCACTGACCATTTGATTGTGCTTTTCAGGTTGGGCTGACTAACAGTACTGTCATCAATGAATATTGTAGAGCAGGAACTGTACTTCTTAGAAAGGAGACCAGGTGAGACCTTCGGAAAGGACCAACATTTAATACACTTGCGGACGTTCCAACAGTATAGGCAAGCACAACCACAAAACAAAGTCCATAACACGTTCACTCACGTGGTTTATGTGATTGCTTTTCCTCCTATCCCGTACTGAAAAAGAGAAAACCAAGGGTTTTTGTTAAACATTTCTTTAACAAATATTAACAAGCTGTGCCAGTGGCCATTTAACAGTAATCTTCCATCTATTAACAGTACGGGTCAGGACACTAGTTAATATGCAGCTGCTAACTAGGAAGTAAAATGAAATAATTAACTGATGACAATTTTTGGAAACACTCACCATCCGTCTGTGACTTGCTAAGGAAGATCGTGCTGGCGCGGGCATGATCTGAGGGGTTGGACTCTAAAGCCAGATCTAGAAGACATAATTACAAACATTAGGAAAAAACACTTAAAGAATGGGTGGTATGTACTTAAATAATCAATGAAATATAAAACTTCAAAAAAAGTTAAAATTTCACATAATTTAATAATAATAAAAAAAAAAACTTTATCTTCATGTATTTTGTATTTTTATGTTTGTTTCTTGTAAAATGTAATTTATTCCTGTGATGGCAAAGCTGAATTTTCAGTAGCCATTACTCCAGTCTTCAGTGTCACATGATTCAGATTCAGAAATCATTCTAATATGCTGATTTGGTGCTTTAAAAACATTTATTATTATTATCAATCTTGAAAACAGTTGTGCTGCTTAATACTTTTATGGAAACCATGATAAAAATGTTTTCTTTATTTTTTTTTTTTGATGAATAGAAAGTTTAAAAGAACAGCATTTGATGCAGAAACCTTTTAAAAAAAATTCTAAACCTCTTTACTTTCACTTTTATGTACCCTTGCTGAATAAAAGTATTAATTTCATTCAAAAAAATTAAAATAAATAAAAATCCATACTTGCAGTACAGCATAAGATTCAATTTTCCTGCTCACTATATCAATAACAAGGGGAAAAAATATCAATTAAAAAGCTAATGTGCTAGCAAAAGCAGTTGTGGCAGTGGTGATCATTCAGAATAAATATTCAAATCTTTAAAAGTAGTCCTATTCGGCACGTTCAAACTGACTGGCAGGAACACGCTGCTACCCGCTCTTGCCACAGGAGCGAGAGGAGTGGTGGGCACAATGAGCCTATTGTATGGGCACTGCAATACAACGCAAGCTTACACCCATAGCTCCGCCCACACCACCATGCACCGTAGGAACCGTGCCAGATACATTACAGGACGAGCACATATAACAAACAGAACCGACTCCCCTGGCCGAGACACAAATTCAACTGTACCGAGATGGTGTTGTTTGTCTGTATCGTTCAAATTAGAGCTGCACGATTAATCATATCGCAATCGCAATCGCGATGTCAAGCTTGTGCGATTATATGACGCAAAATGCTGCGATTTTATGAAATAAAATAATAATAATAATTTAATAAATAAATAAATACATGTGTGGACACGACAACCCATTCTCTGAGAGCTGTTTGCCCATTTTATACACCGCTAATAAAAANAAAAAAAAAAACTTTATCTTCATGTA
Source organism: Anabarilius grahami (assembly GCA_003731715.1). Lineage (NCBI taxonomy): Eukaryota > Metazoa > Chordata > Actinopteri > Cypriniformes > Xenocyprididae > Anabarilius > Anabarilius grahami. The sequence goes on along the minus strand of RJVU01002418.1, from coordinate 57,171 downwards.
TTTTGTATTTTTATGTTTGTTTCTTGTAAAATGTAATTTATTCCTGTGATGGCAAAGCTGAATTTTCAGTAGCCATTACTCCAGTCTTCAGTGTCACATGATTCAGATTCAGAAATCATTCTAATATGCTGATTTGGTGCTTTAAAAACATTTATTATTATTATCAATCTTGAAAACAGTTGTGCTGCTTAATACTTTTATGGAAACCATGATAAAAATGTTTTCATTATTTTTTTTTTTTGATGAATAGAAAGTTTAAAAGAACAGCATTTGATGCAGAAACCTTTTAAAAAAAATTCTAAACCTCTTTACTTTCACTTTTATGTACCCTTGCTGAATAAAAGTATTAATTTCATTCAAAAAAATTAAAATAAATAACAATTTTCCTGCTCACTATATCAATAACAAGGGGAAAAAATATCAATTAAAAAGCTAATGTGCTAGCAAAAGCAGTTGTGGCAGTGGTGATCATTCAGAATAAATATTCAAATCTTTAAAAGTAGTCCTATTCGGCACGTTCAAACTGACTGGCAGGAACACGCTGCTACCCGCTCTTGCCACAGGAGCGAGAGGAGTGGTGGGCACAATGAGCCTATTGTATGGGCACTGCAATACAACGCAAGCTTACACCCATAGCTCCGCCCACACCACCATGCACCGTAGGAACCGTGCCAGATACATTACAGGACGAGCACATATAACAAACAGAACCGACTCCCCTGGCCGAGACACAAATTCAACTGTACCGAGATGGTGTTATGTTTGTCTGTATCGTTCAAATGCAAAAAAGTTCTATCCAAAGTGCAGTTCAGAATGTTAGGACTGAGGATTTTGCCCAGGCCACTTCATGAAAAGGTGTCTTCACCAGCCAATGAAAAGGCATTCTTTTTGGAATTCAGTGGAGACGGGGGTCAAAAGATTTATGCCAGTGCTGCTAAGTTATACAGTAAACACACTCCAAGGAGATGTTTGGACAGCTGCAACCATGTCATGGGAGCTACAAAACTGGCAGGAGGTGTGCAGCGCAGGTGCAGGGCAGAAGGATTCTAGACGGAGTTCTGGGTACCCAGTTTTAGATGACTTTACTCTACAGTCTACAACCCAAAATGCACTTTTACAAGTATGTGAAAGCAATCACATAATTTTGTGTCCCAACGGATCAAATGTGACCCTGGACCACAAAACCAGTCATAAGTCGCACGGTATATTTGTAGCAATAGCCAACAATACATTGTATGGGTCAAAATGATAAATTTTTCTTTTATGCCAAAAATCATTAGGATATTAAGTAAAGATCATGTTCCATAAAGATATTTTGTAAATGTACTACTGTAAATATATCAAACATCTATTTTTGTGAGTGGATATGTATTGCTAAGGACTTCATTTGATCAACTTTAAAAGGCGATTTTCTCAATATTTAGATTTTTTTGCAACCTTAGATTCCAGATTTTTAAATAGTTGTATCTCCGCTAAATATTGTCCTATCCTAACAAACCATACATCAATGGAAATATTATTTATTAAGCTTTCGGATGATGTATACATCTCAATTTCAAAAAATTGCCCCTTATGACTGGTTTTGTGGTCCAGGGTCACAAATGTCAAATCATAATGCATTGTCAGCAGTACCACAAGGGGCACTATGCCTGCAAGTGGGCATTAGCATAAACTTTTCTCTTGCAGGTCAACAACTATGAAGCAAGTTTGAGAAAATCTTGCTAAGTTTATAGCAAGCTACAAGAATAACAACATATTGATTCTGTTTAATGGCAAAGATATTTAAAGGTAACTATCAAAATGTCACTCAAATGTCCAATTCCTGTTGCAATTCACCTTCATGTTAAATTATGATCACTGCATAGCATAGATAATTTCCAAGGACTTAATTCAGATATATCCAAAGACATACTCTAGGAAATGAAAACCTCAGAACCTGGCAGTACCAGTCTTGACAGCTTTCTTCAACACAAATAATCACAGCCATTTCCTATCAGAGAATATGAATGGCATGGCAAAGTAAAAATGCCAAGTCCAGTTCAGTTGGGAAAACCTGAAGATTTATTTCTCAACCAAATGCTTGTTAGAGCTGAGGCACAGAATCCTTCCCCTGAGAGATCGATGGATATGGGTGAGAGAGAACGCTGACCGATAGGAAGGTGCAGGAACGCCTGGTGACAAGGCAGCTTTAATTAACATATAAGGGAGGCAAACCAGAGCCAATTATCTGTTCGCCAACTCAGTGTTAAAACGCAAAACTAACGTCACAATGCAGAAAAATACAAATGCGTTCTTTCTTGGTGGAGCACAAATAAAGATTAGACCAAAAGCAACAAGAGGCTGTTACACAGTGATTTTACTCCACCTCGCTTTGTGCATAAGAACACTCCTTAACCGTGGTAAAAGCCCTGCAATGACCTCCCATGAATTACTGCTTTAAAGGATTAGTTCAACAGAAACCTAAATATTTTGTCATCATATACTCACTCTCATGTTGCTCCAAACCTGTGTAACTTCTGTGGGAAAAAGGGACACCAGACACTGTCTTCCATGCAATTACAATGACTAGGGACTGGAGCTTCAAGCATCAAAATGGACACAAAATCATGAATGGTTTTTATGAACAATTCATTGAAAAGAATGATTCATTGACCACTCAAGCATCGCTTCTTCTCTCATGAACTCTGATAAACATGCAAGTGACTAGCTATTGTACGGTTTTGGAAGATTTGAAAGTCAATATAGACTACTTTTTTTTTTCTTTTTTTTGACTTAACAGACCCAGTCCTCATTCACTTTCGTTATTGGAAAGGCTAACTAGGACAATCTTCAAAAATGTATCTTTTGTGTTCAACAGAATAAAAGTCAAACAGGTTTGGAACGACGTAAGGGTGAGTAAATTAACGACAGTATTAGTATTTATGGTGATCTATCCCTTTAACATACATAGTTGTTTAAAGTTTGGGGGTGGTAAGATTATTTTTAATGTTTTCGAAATAAGTCAATGCTCACCAAGGCTACATTTATTCAATAAAAAAAATACAGTAAAAAAGTAATATTGTGAAATAGTAGTACAATTTAAAAGAACCGTTTCTGTTTTAGTATCATCAAGTAACATTTCTTATCATTGTGCTGCTGCTTAATATTTTTTCTGAAAACTGATACATTTTTATAGGATTCTGCATGGAAAGATCAAAAACAGTATTTATTTTTTTAACTTTGTAAATATCTTTACTGTCACTTTTGATCAATTTAATGAATCATTGCTGAATACAAGTATTAATTTAATTTAAAAAACAAAATTCATACTAACCCCAAACTTTTGAACAGATTCATTTATTCATCCTCTAGAGCTCATGTACTCAATTGACACTCCCATTCCCCCACCAGTAATGTCAAAAATAAGCCCTGGGGGTAGGGCAGCCATCCTCACTGAGGAAAGGAACACGGCTGTAGTGTCGTGGAGCACAGTGATTCCTAACAAGGGTATGTGTACCTCACAGACAGATTTTGTTACTTATAAAAGAGAATTCACAAAATTTCAGTGCTGTCACTACAGTGGAAATAAATCACAAATGACATTTTAATGAAGATCTCAGCAGCAGTGCTTGTCTTTCTTGCACTTCTCTTTTCTCCTGGTTTGGTGGTTATTAAAGGGTACATAAGGCCTACTAATGGGTAAATAAGACAAAAAAGATTGGTAACACTCACATAAGACACCAGAGAGAACTGCGATTCTGTTCATGAAAATGGTGAGACAGTTCAATACAGGAAAACTAAGTTCATCCAAACTCAACCTCTAAGCCCCAAAGGGAACAAAACATGCCTCATTCAGATTCCCAACGAGAGAGAGAGAGAGAGAGAGATAAGGAGAGAATGCAGCTGTCCCAAAGATCGACATCACTGGGATGCCAGGGATACTAAACATTTTTGATAATCTATACCAGTTAAACTTAGAATAAGTTCACTAACAAAATTCCAAATTAACCATGACCTGGAATGTCCCAATCATAAAGGATTAACCACAGCCGAAGTAGTGGAGTTTACACTGCTGTCATAATGTGCTTTGAAACAAAGATGAAGACATGTTGCTCTAAATACAGCACTGGACATCAAGTTGTGTGTGTGTGTCTATGTATGTCTCCCCTGAGGGTAAAATAGCTCAGGCTAAATAAACGGCAGTAAAGACTGCAAACAGCCCCAAAAGGCTTCACACACACATCCCAAATTCTAACAGACATTCTTCGATAAATCTCCATAAACCTCTTTTCTTTCAGTAACAATAGCTGATTTTTAAATCTGCAACTGTAATTTTGACCAAAAATGTCATAGGCTGTCCATTTTCAGAGCTAACCAACAGCACTTAAAGTGTTGAGCTCTTAGGAGAAACCTGACCCATGAGATGAAGAGGTCAAGGCATCGGATCTCAGCTCAGTTCTTCAAGACGCTGTGGCGCACAAATTCAGAAACACGATAACAGAAGAATAAAACAGAATAGAATAGTTTTGAATATAACAAAATATTGTTGTTTTGTGGTGACAGTTGGTGACATGGATCAACCCTTACAGGGTTCAAACATACAACATTTCAGTTAAAGTTCTAGATTTGGTTCTTAAATCCGGTCCTGGAGAACCTCGGAACTGCACATTCTGGATGTGCCCTTATTGGACACATCCATTTCAGATCTTGAAAGCTCTTCAAATAAACACATGATACAAATCAGGCTAAATAAAGAGACATTCAAAAAGTGCAGCTGAAAACCACTTGTCTGGCTCAAGGTTGCTCAGTTTTGCTAGTGGGGATCCACCTTCCTGCAAAGTTCATTTGCAACTCTGTCCGATAACACCTGTCAGATATTAAGACATTGATGAGCAAGTTCAGGTGTGTTCGAGCAGGGTTGGTCCAGATGGTTGATCTCCACTAATGCAACTGTGGTCTAGATCTTTTATCAGGAGACCACAACACCCACTAGAACTTACCATCGGGCACCTCTCGGTCACTGATGTGCTGCAGGTATGGACCGGTGTCATCGCTCAGGTCTGTGTTGATCTGATAGTCCTCCAGACGTTCCACCTGCCGGGGTAGTTTGGGGCTCCCACTGGGAGACACGCAGCAGGACACTGTATTCCCCATGATGACACACACAAGCACGTGCTCTACCTGCTCAGGTGTGTTGGTCTATGACAAACGCCTCTGAAACTCACACCTGGGCTGATTCTGTCATCAGATGTGAATCAATGGATCCAATGAATGAACTCAAGCTAAATGAAAGTGCATGAAGAGCTGAAATGGACAAAAAGTCAGCATTTACTGCTGTGCTGTCTTGCTGCTCCAGACTCAAGAGGTATTTTACTATCTGTGCCAGTCATATAACGGGACTCCATGCATTTAGACACAGTGCCACAGATAACCCAAGGCATTAGCACCCGAGTAATCAATACAACCGGATACAAGACACGTGACTGAAAACATATCACTACAAAATATCGGTCTGAGATTATCGAATGCGGATTTATTCCTTTAAATTAGCCGTACATGCTAACTGCTAACGGCTAATATTGATTCATTGTGAATAAGCGAGTTATTAGCCGCCGAGCTAACTGAGATAAACAATCCCTTTAACGCTGATTTAAATGTCCGAATGAGGCCTAAATTAAGCCGGTTTGGCGGTTCAAATCGGGAACAGATGAAATAGCCCCTAAATAACAGACTTCCAAGCATTTATCCGTCGTTTATAGGGCAGATCTGTGAGCTGGCTGAAACTCTGGATCCAATGATCACTCAAATCCTCAGGCCTTCGGCCCGCAAGGGGAGAAAATTAGGCTTTTAACGCAGCGGATAAATAAAGTCCTGTCCATTTACGTGCGCCCAATTCAAGCGCCGGGGTTGTATTGAGTTATTAGAATTTGTCCACCGAGTCTCGTCGGAGAGTCCCCCCGTTATCCCCTCCTCCTCGCCGGCCAGTGCAGCAGCAGCAGCGATCCGCTCCCCGCCACCACCGCCATCTGCTCCGAGTGACGCAGCTAAGGACCCGCCCCGTTTCGACATTCCATCAATTGCGATTGGATGGGTTATCAAAACAAACTAAATATCTGTTCAAGGATTGGTGTTTAGAACTGTCAATCGACGCCGTTAAGCTAGATATTTAAACCCCGCCCGTTTACACACCTCTTTGTGAATAGAATAAAATGGAATACTAGAGTACTGCATACTCCACAGTGTGTACTGTAGAATGCCTACTATTCTTTTGAATATGTGAAATGTTATAAACTATGTAATGACAAACATTTCAAACAGTAGTATGCATGTTTAATTCAGGGAGTGGTGTCCAGTTGTCATTTCTGAAATAAAAACGGTAGGGCCATTCTTCATTTGCAGGGTCAAGCAGTGTTCCCCTACTTTGCAAAAGTGCCTGAGGTGCACCCTCAGTTAATGCTGTAAAAATATAATGACGAAACAGATTTGCCCAAGTGCGTGTTAAAATTTACATCTTTGTTTTATAATGTATATTTAATTAAGTTTGAGAGATTTCACAAGTAACAAAATCAGCATGTTCCCACCACAAATCAAAGCGACATCTTGGCATGTTACTTCTAACACAAATAAAGAGATTATATACATGTTAAAAATTTTATATGTTAATATACATTAATGTGTGTGTGTGTGTATATACAGGTCCTTCTCAAAAAATTAGCATATTGTGATAAAAGTTCATTATTTTCCATAATGTAATGATAAAATTAAACTTTCATATATTTTAGATTCATTGCACACCAACTGAAATATTTCAGGTCTTTTATTGTTTTAATACTGATGATTTTGGCATACAGCTCATGAAAACCCAAAATTCCTATCTCAAAAAATTAGCATATCATGAAAAGGTTCTCTAAACGAGCTATTAACCTAATCATCTGAATCAACTAATTAACTCTAAACACCTGCAAAAGATTCCTGAGGCTTTTAAAAACTCCCAGCCTGGTTCATTACTCAAAACCGCAATCATGGGTAAGACTGCCGACCTGACTGCTGTCCAGAAGGCCATCATTGACACCCTCAAGCGAGAGGGTAAGACACAGAAAGAAATTTCTGAACGAATAGGCTGTTCCCAGAGTGCTGTATCAAGGCACCTCAGTGGGAAGTCTGTGGGAAGGAAAAAGTGTGGCAAAAAACGCTGCACAACGAGAAGAGGTGACCGGACCCTGAGGAAGATTGTGGAGAAGGACCGATTCCAGACCTTGGGGGACCTGCGGAAGCAGTGGACTGAGTCTGGAGTAGAAACATCCAGAGCCACCGTGCACAGGCGTGTGCAGGAAATGGGCTACAGGTGCCGCATTCCCCAGGTCAAGCCACTTTTGAACCAGAAACAGCGGCAGAAGCGCCTGACCTGGGCTACAGAGAAGCAGCACTGGACTGTTGCTCAGTGGTCCAAAGTCATTCGGAAATCAAGGTGCCAGAGTCTGGAGGAAGACTGGGGAGAAGGAAATGCCAAAATGCCTGAAGTCCAGTGTCAAGTTCCCACAGTCAGTGATGGTCTGGGGTGCCATGTCAGCTGCTGGTGTTGGTCCACTGTGTTTTATCAAGGGCAGGGTCAATGCAGCTAGCTATCAGGAGATTTTTTTAGCACTTCATGCTTCCATCTGCTGAAAAGCTTTATGGAGATGAAGATTTCGTTTTTCAGCACGACCTGGCACCTGCTCACAGTGCCAAAACCACTGGTAAATGGTTTACTGACCATGGTATTACTGTGCTCAATTGGCCTGCCAACTCTCCTGACCTGAACCCCATAGAGAATCTGTGGGATATTGTGAAGAGAAAGTTGAGAGACGCAAGACCCAACACTCTGGATGAGCTTAAGGCCGCTATCGAAGCATCCTGGGCCTCCATAACACCTCAGCAGTGCCACAGGCTGATTGCCTCCATGCCACGCCGCATTGAAGCAGTCATTTCTGCAAAAGGATTCCCGACCAAGTATTGAGTGCATAACTGAACATAATTATTTGAAGGTTGACTTTTTTTGTATTAAAAACACTTTTCTTTTATTGGTCGGATGAAATATGCTAATTTTTTGAGATAGGAATTTTGGGTTTTCATGAGCTGTATGCCAAAATCATCAGTATTAAAACAATAAAAGACCTGAAATATTTCAGTTGGTGTGCAATGAATCTAAAATATATGAAAGCTTAATTTTTATCATTACATTATGGAAAATAATGAACTTTATCACAATATGCTAATTTTTTGAGAAGGACCTGTATATACACACGCGCGCGCGCCACTTTCTGTGTGAAAGGTCATGAGGAGTGCATGAGGCGTTCATTCATTCTTATTAATTTTCATACACTTTGTTACACTTTATTAGTCTTTTGTTACACGGTTAACAATCCTTCCATTTTACTGAATATAGTTTAAATTAATTTTAAATACATTTTATTACTTTAAAAAAACAAGTAGTCTAAGAAATTCAGCCTATTGTTTGCCACTCCAATTGAAGAATAGCCCAGTTATTTTATATTTTAAATCCAATTTTGTTTAAAAAATGTCTTAAATATTGGAATGTATCTACCAAATTACCATTTAATCAGACAATAAAAACATGAGTAAATAAAGAGAAACAATTTGTGCATACTCATTCAGCTGGGCTCTCCACTTGAGTACGACGAAGTTAAGCACATTGCATTGTGGGAAACATTTTATCCAACTATAAGACTCATTATGCAGTATTAGTATTTTATTAAAGATTTACATTTGTGTACAAAAGGGAGGTGGGGGAACAACAACAAGTATACACAATTGTATAGTAACAGTAATAGAGTGCAAAGCTTCTAAAAATGTAAGCCAAGTCACAGAGTATATACAATACACTTCTAAACTTTTGAAACACTATAAAATCCTAAAGGTATTGTACATAGTGTCCAAAAGGTGAAAGCTATCATACAAAAAGTGCATGATGTGTTTGTCCAAAATGAGTGGAATCAAACATTGCTTTAAATTGATTGGTCTTTTGTATGCATGAAGGCAAACACGCATATTCGCATATTTCAGAGTTCACTTTGGCCAGCATGGCAGTAGATCAATCTCATTGCATACAGGGTAAATACAAGAGGGAAAAAAAAAAAGTTCTATTCATGTTGGTTCAGAAAAATACATAAAGATTCTATCACTGGAGACAGACAGAATTTGCATTTCTCTGAAAGCTGAGGTCAGTCTGTCCTTCAATGAGATTCTTGTGTCGGAAAATAATTGGTTTTGTAAGGGAAATCAGGTTGCATGTCAGCTTGCATAAGCAGTTAGACTGCAGATCTGGACCGTGAGTGCCTGCTGTGGCGAGATTGCTTCCCTAATTTGTCACGCTTGAGCACGTAAATGACACGTCAGGCAGACGGTTCGACGTTTAAGAGTAGCAGCAGATGATGCACTCGCCAACAGATGACAAAAGGTACGTTTCGGAACACACTGGAATTGTTGACGGGCATTTTTAATTCAGTCTGCTAACATCTCATTTAAAACATTCAGTCCTCACTGCAGAGAACATGCAAAATGTCATTCTCCAACCAACATGTGAAACCTTGAGCTGGTTAAAAGTCCAATAATTACCTGATTAAAAAAAAATAAATAAATAAAAAAAAATCATTATTCATCAAAAACTTTAAAAGTTGGGGTCAACTGAGACAACTTTGTAAACAAAATACAACTAATGTTGATAAAGGCAAACTGTAACTTAAGTTACCAACTGTTCAGTTGTTTCTTGAACTTTCAGAAGCAACTGAATGTAGACAAAAAGGAAAAATGAAACAAGAGAAATCCTTTAAACAAGTTTTTTTTTATGAAATAGCTGCCAAAATGCATATGCCATAATAGATTGATAACATGTACTTTTTACTTGTGTTATCAAATACAAAGACACCGCCTCCATAGTTGTCGTTCATAGTGTTGAAATAAAAAATTGACCATATAATGATATCAAAGCCAAAATATTGTAATATTGATAAAACATGCTTTGGCCTATAATGTCAGAGATAGAATGTATTGGACTGTTTTTCATCCAGTTATAGCTCTATAATATACAAGCTTAACACAAAAGTGATCTGCCGAATCTGATCAACATAAATGGGAAGAAATGTTTGAACCTGGTAAATATTTTAAATTTATGTCTGTGCGTAATTTCTGACATAATTTTGGTGTATCAGTGACCTAATGTCAGCAATAAAACAACCGTTTTATTTTGTGCAACTGTTGCTACTGCAAAGGCAGGATTTTAAGCAATTAAATCATTTAGGTAAATTTTTTTGTCTTCTGAAATGAGCAAAATGTCAAAATTGAAATGTACATGGGATATAATCTTGTTCTGTATATGATACACAATATTTCAGTTTATAAATGGCATAGATTCTGTAAATCAATATTCATATTTGTATATAGTTTGTTCATAATTAAATGTAAAAAACGTCAACTTAAAACACAAGAGCACTATACACCAAAAAAACAAAACAGTCAGACACGTTAAACTTTTTGAATCTAAAGAGGGAATGATGCCAACTCCAAGAGAAAATCTTTCTTAATGATGTCTACCATACTATTGAAATGTCAGTTAAATTATTATTATTATTTTACATTATTTGTAACTCTTTTAAAAGTTATTGACGACTTATACAACAGCACACTGGAAAAAAGGTAAACATTTTCCTACAAACCCCTCCTCTGAGTTTCGGTTTGAGTCCAGGAGTAAAGATGGCTGAGAACGTGCTTCTGTGTCCAGTAAAGTTTTCAGCATTTTTTGTCTATTTGTCATGATCCAATATTTCTAGAAGAGATTTGTGTTGGCCAGGGGGCTTCTGTTCAGTTCCCTCACATACTTGTGTGTTCATACAGGCAGTCTGCAGCAATTTTAAAATAAGAAAACATTTAGAAAACATGCGTCCGTGTCGGGCTGATTTGCCCTTTAGTCTCTGTACACATAAGTCCGCCGGAACATGTGGTACATCACTCTGATTTGTGACAGTACAGGTCTTTGAGTGCCTTGAGTTCCTCGATGAGCGTTTTGTTCTGGTTCTCCAAAACGGCCACACGGTTCTCCAGACACTTGACATATTCCTTTTTCTTCCGACGGCACTCACGAGCAGCCTCTCTGGAGGAGAGAAGAAATTTGAAATCTATTTAGCAGATGTATTGATGACTCTTTTTGGTCCAAAATGGGGTAAAAATATATGTTTGAACCAGTAACTGATTCAAAAGAAGAAGAGCGAATTATACAGTCAGGCCCAGTTCTAACACCCTCAAACAAAAGCAAGAGCACCCTCAGTTCATACTGTAATTATATTATATTGACAAAACAGATTTGGAAAACGCTTCAGTGCATATTTGTGTTTGCGCTCTGAAGTTTCTATTTAATATGTGTTTTTGCAGCGGTGAGCAATGTAGGCAATCACAGACATGTCTGTTGATCGCTTCAACGCAGTGACCAATCGGATGTTTAATTTAGTCAGAATCAACTCACCGGTCAAAACGCTGGAGTTTTTGTTCAGTGCTGAGTTCTGCACAATTGTGAATCCTCTCATTAACAGAATGTAGACACGATGTAAATAAGATTCATTGTGCAGTGTAGACAACTTAATTGATTATAACGCAACTTTGTGAGATGAGTGACATCTTACAAGTGAAGCGGTCTTTGCGGACTTTCTAGGATATATGTAATTCATTCATAATTTGAATAAAAGTTGACACATAATGGTAATTGATATGATTAGCCTTTGACTTGACTGTTATCAAACAGCTAATAATGTGTTGCTAATGTTATACAATCCATGTTCCCGTTCGCCATCTCAGAGTCAGCTGCCTTCTAAAAATCTTCCGTAAAACTAATGATATGAAAGCCCCGCCCCACACGTTTACAGGATTGGTAACATCCTTGTGATGGAAGAGAATGGGGCAGTTTCAAACCGCATTTTTGAGACATCAAAAATAGCATCTTTGGTAAACTGCAGTTTTAAGGAGAAAATACTCAGCAATGGTCTTGACTGATGAATTTGCACATGGTTTGTCTTAAGGCCAATTCACACCGCCCCGACAACAGCCAACAAACGCCAACAAACTCGTCTGTTGGACTTTGTTGGATCGGTGTGATACCCCTGTTGGCGTTTGTTGCCGTTGGTCGGAGTCTGTTTTCACCCGACTGAACATGTATAATCGGCGTTTGTCGGGTCGTGGAATGTCTGCGCAGTGTGAACAGTTTTCCAACAAACTCTGACGTAATCTGACCTGTTCACGAACCGTTGCCATGACGATGAGGCAAGTCCCCTGCAAAGACAGCTGTTTTAATCGCGCCCGCGCCTCACGCACACACAACAAAGTACTGGAAACGTGACATCGCAGCTTGTTCGTTATAAAAAATAAAATATAGTTAAAAATAAAAATATACAAAAGGTACAATAATAGTCCATAGTGCAAATCCGTGCTGTGGCGACCAGGGCGGGCGAGAGCCGTGAGGGAACGGCGCGAGGCCGGTTGCGCGAGAGGTAACGAGCTACACCTGGGAGGCGCACCGGCCTCGAGTCTCTCACGGAGGAGCTCCGGGGGCATAAAAGGAGGAGCGACGACAGTGAAGGACGAGAGAGGACCAGGCCTGGACTTTATTTTATGTTTTATTATGTTTGTGTGGCCGGCAGACGTCCGCGAGGGTCTGCCGGCATTACTTTCTTTTGTATTTGTTTATTTTGAAATTAAAATTTATGTTGAATGTTCGCCGGTTCCCGCCTCCTTCTTCCCGTATTTACGAACTACGTTACACGTGCCATTCAGCAAGAGCAGATGCTCCACTTCACCGAAAGAGAGAGGTAACGTTATAACCACCATGAGAGCAACGCAGGTTTACCTTCAGTTTCGTTTTTTTAATAATTCGTTTTGGCTTGTTTAGCTACATGGTTGTATATGCTTATGGGTCTCGTTAATAAAAAGTTTAAAAACCGGTGTATACCAACCGCAGCGCAATAGGTTACAATCAGATCGACGGCGCTTCGGATTTCAGGTTAGTATTTTTGTTTTGCCTCAATACTTTAATACAATGAAAATATATATGATACTATATTATTAATGTAATAAACTTGCCTGACAATATTGTTAACATGGTTACACGTATGTAGTTGTGGAATTTTCCCAGTCAGACGTCACTCGTTTGTTGGTGTTTGTCGGGGCGGTGTGAACATGACAGTTTTTTTCTCATAGAATTCTAAATCCAACGGCCAACTTGTTCGTCGGTGTTTGTTGGCGTTTGTCGGTGCGGTGTGAATTGGCCTTTAAAGCATATTAAAAACACCATATAGACATATAAACAATATTTACAAAACTTGATTTTCACCAAAGGGGGTCTATAACAAACTAATTTAAAACAATTGCATGTATCCAAGTATTATGTTTTTGATGCATATTATCAATATAATCAAACACATCAGGTATTTTAGGCTGTATTTACTACGAGGTCTAATGCATAGAACCAATATTTTGACACATTTATTTTTTTGTTGTCTCGACTGTTTACATGAGATTGGCTATATTTACATTATCTTTACATATTTATATTCACATGTCTCGCAAACAGCTCTCGAGTATTGAGATTACTCTGTACGCTGTGCTATTGTAGAAAGACTGATGTTGTGTTCACTACTGATCAAAAGTTTGGTGTTAGTAATTTTGTTTTAAAGAATTTGATGCATTAAATTGACCAATTTGACAGTAAAGACAATTAAAACATTAACAATTCTATTTCAAATAAATGCTGTTGTTTTGAACTTTCTATTCATTGAAGAATCCTGAAAAAAAAAAAAAAAATCCTATCACTGTTTCCACAAAAATATTAAGCAGCAACTATTTTCAGCATTGATAATAAGACATTTTTAAGAAATTCAGCTTATTACAATGATTTATGAGGGATTGTGTGACACTGAAGACTGGAGTAATGGCTGTTAAAAATTCAGCTTTGCCAACACTGCAGTAAATTATATTATTTATGCCCAATGGTGATAAGGTTTACTATATTTTTACTTGTACCAAAAACATTTTTTGTTTTTACCTGTTTTTCATGAGGCGGACTTCCCTTTTGCGCGTGGCCTCTTCAGCACCTCCTTGGCTTGGCAGGGCCGGGGAGGATGCCATGACCACACCTGGAGCAATCGTGCTGGTTGGGGCAGTACGAATTTGATAGGCCTGCACATCTCCAGAAGCAGCTGTGGGACAGACAAAATGCAGCCCACAAACAATGAATCAATAGCGAGTTTGATTCAAAGCACAACATCAAACCATAGAATATGAATGTCTAAAGAATTTCGTACCAAGAACGATAACTATAATGTTAACTATATTAGCGTCCACACCAGCGGACGATAATAGTTCTGATTATTTCAAGTGCGCTGCAGTTTTCTCGTCTGCCACTTTAAATACTTCAGCTCTGTACAGCAGGATGAATTCTGATTGGCTGTCATTATTTTTATCGTTTATCAGCTGGAAAAAAATCATCCTAAAAGTGATTCCAACAATATCTTTTCTCTGTGCCATTAACTTTATAGTTTTAGTGTGGACTCTGCTATTCTTTTGTATTTAGAAAGATTTTTAGAACTATATCTTTATCGTTATTGTTATAGTTATCGTCCTTGGTGTAAACGGGCCTTAGCAATAACTATATTAGTATCCACACCAAAGCACAATAACATTCTGTTTAATATAAGCACATCCTGCAGTTTTGTTGTCATCTGCTTCAAATTCTCAATGATTTTGTTCCTCCATCTCATTATTGTTGTGGTATGAACTTTATTCTCATAGAATTAAAAAAAGATTATTCATATTTTGTTTACACCTGGTCACTTCATGCGTTTTTACTGATCGGATAGCTATCTGATTTGTTAAAACGGTTCCATTTACACCTGGCCACATAAATGTGTCTCCACAAAACAAATATAAATCCGATCTTCAATTGCCAATTGTATGCAAGTTCATGTCAACGAAAGCAACAGATATGCGCTGCATTTTATTTATCAGCAGCTAATTTTAAGATCAAAGACCACAATAGGAGAAAGAGATGCATTAGCACTGGTAAGTTCATTTAGTCACACTACTTTAATGAAGATGAATGTGTGTCAAATTTACATATGTGGTACAATCAACAACCAGATGCATTTACACTAGCTTCTCAAACCACCTCCTGAAATGATTTGAGTGATCGGATTTAAATCCATCTCGAAAGCGTTTCGGGGGGCATTTACATCTGGTCTTTTCATGATCGGATAGCTATCCAATCAGAGAAAACACATGAAGTGACCAGGTGTAATTAGGCCCTGAGTTATCATCCTTGGTGTGAACGGCCCTTACCTTTTGCAGTTGCCCAGAATAACAAAATAGGTCAACAAGTTAAAAACAAAATCAAATCAATATTGATACTATTTACTTACTTAATAAATGTCCTGGTTTATATCCTTAAAACTGATTTGTATTCTTCTGAAAAAAATTAAACTTACCTTGTACCACTACTTGATTGCTGGGCACCAGTATCTGCTGACCATCACTGGTCTGGGCGTATTGCAGGATGGTGGTCCCTGGCTGGGCTGCTGCTGCATTTGTCATGGTGAGAGTCTGCAATCCCTGCACTCCATCTGTGCCGTTATTTGCAAGCTGAATGGCTCCACCCTGTGTAATGGCGACTGAAGGAGAAATGGCAATTAAGAGGTTGTCACTGATTTGGTGAGAAGGTTCGAACATGGCACTATATGTCTTAGAACCAAATATGTTGGAGTTATGGTCTAATGGTGCTCCAGACATGTTGAGCAGTGATGTTAAAGTGGGAGATGCAGAATCCCAAAATATCTCAATACTTCAGTCATGGGCTTTAACATACTGTACTGGCCGCTGCTGGTCTGATATATTGGGGTTGGCACTGTCACTGTAGTGATGGCAGGCGCAATGTCCTCCTCAGATTTCTCTTCTTCGATTCTCGGAACTCCTGGAGCGTCTGATGACAGGTCATTCAGGATTTTCCTATAGATCACAAACAGCTGTAGACTGGAAAATTTCCTTATGTAATGCAAAACCTTTGAAGAAACTATACGTACCTATATGAGGGGCGTCTAGAAAGAATCTCTCTTCGTTTTTGACAGTCGGTCACGCTGTCCACTGACTCCTGTGAGTCCTCACTCTCCGCTACTGTAGAAATCTGAGCAACAGACAATTGTGTCATGCGTAGGTCAAATTTCACATAATTGCATGTTAAAGGATTAGTTCACCCAAACTTGAAATTTCTGTCATTATTTACTCACCCCGATGTTGTTCCAAACCTGTAAGACCTTTGTTCATCTTCGGAACACAAATTAAGATATTTTTGATGAAATCGTAACAGTTTTTTTATACCCCATAGAAAGCAATGTAATTAATTCAAGATTCAGAAAAGTAGTAAAGAGATTGCTAAAATAGTCAACGTGACTACAGTGGTTCACCCTTAAAGGAACACTCCACTTTTTTTGAAAATAGGCTCATTTTCCAACTCCCCTAGAGTTAAACAATTGAGTTTTACCGTTTTCGAATCCATTCAGCCGATCTCCGGGTCTGGCGGGTCAGGCATAGCTTAGCATAGTTCATTGAATCTGATTAGACCGTTAGCATCTCGTTCAAAAATGACCAAAGTTTTGATATTTTTCCTATTTAAAACTTGACTCTTCTGTAGTTACATTATGTACTAAGACCGACGGAAATGAAAAGTTGCGATTTTCTAGGCCGATATGGCTAGGAACTATACTCTCAGTTGGAAAATGAGCCTATTTTCAAAAAAAGTGGAGTGTTCCTTTAAGCATCGAGAATAGAATTAGTTTTGTTTTTGGCACAAAAAGTGTTCTTGTTGCTTCATAACATTAAGGTTGAACCACTGTAGTCACATGGACTAAGTCTTTACTACTTTTCTGGACCTTGAATGTGGTAATTACATTGCTTTCTCTTGGGGATCAGAAACCGCTCGGATTTCATCAAAAATATCTTAATTTGTGTTCCGAAGATGAATGGAGGTCTTACGGGTTTGGAACGACATAAGTACTTAATGACAGAAATTTCATTTTTGGGTGAACTAAACCTTTCAGAACTAACCATGTGGACTAACCCATGTGAGGTGAATAGAATAGAATACATCAGGGATGAATGCATCCTGCCAATCAGTCATGAACATCTAGAGATCTTGGATGTGTTAAGCTGTCATACCTGGACAGTTTGCACCTGTGGTGACTGAATGACTGAAGGTTGAGCTGCCTGGATAACTCCGTGCACCTGCACTGTCTGACCATTGGGCAGCTGCACCAGGGTGACAGTGGGCCCTGTGGCACTTGCGTGTCCGGCAGCCATCGTTACCTATCCAACATCACACACAGAGTAAAACATAGATGTTCTGTCTCTAATGTCAGACTCTTGACTCAAATTACGATTTCCTAAATTCATTTGACGTACTGTATAGTAAACAATCGATTGTGTTCTTACCTGTGCAAGAGTGGCGATTTGGGCCTGTGTGAGCTGTTGGCTCTCATTTTCAGAGACCGCAGTGTCTGCACCCTGCTGGGCATCGGCTCCCGACTCCATGGTCATTGAGTTAGCTGGTGAGAGGCCGAATGGAATCCAAAATCATTAGTGTGAATTTTTGCCACACGAACAAATAAACAAAGTGGCATTAATTTTTTTTTTTAATAAATACTCAATAATTCATTCAAAACAAGAACTGTACATTTTGATATCATGGTGACTTTCAATTACATAAATTATTAATATGTTAAGCAAGTTAATTCCTGTTTATTAACACTACTATCACAGTCTCAACCTGAAACTTTGGATGTGGCATTGCAGATGAAGCATACATACCTATAAGAGGGGAACCTAGGCAGAATCTTCACACCGTCCACTGACTCCGTAAAGTCCTCACTCTCTTCTACTGTGGGAATCTTATCAGACAGACACAAAAAAGTCACTATACTAGTCAGCAACTTTGACATTTCTACTTTGAAAATCATCCTGTTGGTATACAGTATCTGACAAGACTACCAATTGAGATAATGAGGTCAAAGTGGCATTAAAGCTCAAGTGTGTAATTGTAATACTTTCTTTTATTACAGCTTAATATGAAGACGCAACTATAAGTAATTAGCAGGTTGATTCCTCAATAAAGTATAAAGACTATGGCTGTGTGGTGCCACCAGTCCAAGTAATATGAGATTAGACACAGTTCCTTCCTTCCTTGTAACTGTGACTTGTATAAATGAATGGGCATTAAGTACTATTTTAAGTACCAGTGTTGCATGGCATCCTGCTGCCATGATAGTATCACAGTCATTGACATGCTATAACAAACATATACTAATATACTACTTGGTATTTAGCTGGTATAGTACTGTAACATGATTAAGACATGACGAAAACCCAACCCAAACAAAGGCTAAAAACCACTACAGAGTTTTTTTCTAGTTTTAGAATACAAGCAAATGAAAATGAAGCTATAGACTTTCTTGGAAAGGGAGCTAATTTTAGAATATCCAAATATAGACACACATTAGTTAAGTACGGCTAAAGCGTTCCTGTGCTGCAACTCTATATTGAGTTTTAATTGAATCATTTGACATTATGTCGGAAATAAGGGTGCAGATTTCCTGCACTCGAGACGAGCAGTTATGAATCAATACTATGGTCGTTTGGACTAAAATCTGAGACTGCAACACTGCATGTCCACTGATAAACATTCTTCCCAGAAACATTTCCTGTCCAGGGAACACATTTTTTTAAGTGCTGCCTTTCTTGGTCAGGGATTTGAAAAAGAGACTATAGTTTAAATATGACTTCCCCTGGTTAAATAAAGGAATAATAATTATAATAATAAAAAAATATGCCTAGTCTGAATTTAAGATACAGAAACCAACTGCTTAAACCTAGCTGAACATGTTTACAGCCAGGATTTTGATGCTTACGCACAGAATATTGTCAGGTCTCTCTCTAAACTTATGCCTATAAGCCACACTAAGAGATGCAATGCATTACAGTGCACAACGGAAATTAATCGAAATCCCAGGGTGAATGTAAAGAGTTTGTAGGTTCTCATTAAAGAAAGTCCCAGTACGCAACCCCTAGGTGCTCTGAAAATCTTTATTTCTGCATTAGTCTACAATAACATCTAATATGAGAGTTTAAAATTACTAGTGCACTGGCCAGTGATAAAAATTAAGTACTGCAATAAAGGTGTCATCATATAGCTTTTTCTTTAATAGAAACCATCCAAATATGCTGTGAATGCAGTCCTGACTTCCCTTGACTGTTCGGCATGTGTAGATATTGGAGTGCTTGACCTCTAAACTGTCTGGAGAGGAAGAGTTGGATTCATTTACACCATATACAGCTAGCCAGGCTATATGGCTTTTAATAACTGGCTTCAGCCCTCTTGGATGCTAGAGGCTAAAATATGCTAACTTGCACTAGAGTCTAAGATATGCTAACTTATGTCTAAGATAAAAAAAGTCTAAGTTATGCCTACACAGTTGACTCAATCAAAAAACAAACAAAAACTAAAATACTTAAAAAAATAAATAAAGAAAAAGCAATTGAATTTTCAATTTCAAAATATAGATTAACAGGTTTTCTGAACACCCCCCTCATCAAACCAACTGATAATGAAATTGTGGAATTATACTCAGTTTTGTTTTTTAATTGGGCTTTTATATCATACTGTTTGTACCATATGTTAGTATGACGATTAAGATATAAAATAATATAAATACAATATCAAAAAGTAATGATAAAATGCATAAAATAAATACAATATATATATAAAAAACAACACAATGTTTTATTACCATTAGTGGCAGTATTTTTGTGCATGATGTTCGTGAAATAAAAAGACAAACAGAGCACTTTGAAATAGAAAAAGTTGAGAAAGAGAGCGCGAGCCCCGGCATGACAGAAAGCGTGAACCGACAGTAATGTGATCTCATGACGCTCAGAGTCTATCTGTGGTTTGATTGGTCATGCATAGCTCTCCCTCTACTTTTCAAATCCTATTTTCTGCCAGACAGCTTATTCTAGGAAACGTGTAGATATTGTGCATTCATAGATCTTTATATCTAAAACTGTAAGCATGAATCCAAATGACAGCCTACTGATATTAATATAAAATACTTATTTGCATTGAAAAAAAAGTTGGCACTGTGGACAAATCAGGAGTAATGCCTCGAAATGCATAATCAAAGATCACTTGTATTTGAACAGGTTTTTGCTATTTAAAAATGCAATTATGCAATACAATATTGCATTTCTTTATTAGTCGTGTGCAATGTACAGGGGGTAAAAGGTTTCCTATATTGTGCATAAAAACTGTATTTGCTTAAGGGCGTGCGATCACAGCCCTTAGAATAATATATAATGAAACAATGCAATAATAAACCAGTCCTAAAATATTGCAATATCATCAGGGCGTGTCCAATAAATCGCACAATGCATCAAGGACATTAGAGAAGATTAAACAATTCCTGAATGATATAAGAGTATTACACCCTGATTCCACCAGGCAGCACACATTTTGTCTAACCAGGGTGTGAAAGAAGCCAACAAAAAGGGGGAAACCCCACATATATGAACTGCGAAGATGCATAAAGAAAACCAGAAATGGTGTGCATCCATATTTCGTAGCATTTTAAATGATCAGCCATGCATCAAAATTTCCCACCCTGGGTTTGTGTTGCTCTCCGTTTGCCTCCCCTCCCTCTGCATGCAACAACTACAGCCGCCATGATCTCTTTGTTTCCAACGGGCCGAACCCAAACCAGACTTATATGCCATTCGGGACGAGCCCTTTCCCTCCGGACACTTGTCTCCTCTTACCGATACAGACTCCCTCCGTCACTCTCGAGCCCTCGGAGCTCCACTTTTATTCAGGCCGACACGTAAGAGACCGCGTCAGGCTACACCTCCGTCGCGTCACCGAGAACAACAACACAGAGAACGAGACGAAAATCCGATCATCAACCCCACTGCACTGGGCGAGAACGGCCGAGAGCGTGGCGGAAAAAGTCGAGTGGTGACGATTACAGACGAAGCGTGGCCGAAGCTTGCCGAAATAGTGCGAATACGACACACTTACAAGATTTTGTGAATGAATCTCGACAAATGTTTTTAAAAAGAGAAAATTGTTTAGTAGAGGCCTACATAGAATATCAAATAAATATAAAAACACCAAAACTAGCCTAACAGCCTGGCTAAGCTGGCGTTCAGCTGGTTAGTGCCCTCAAAGCCTTTAAAGCCATGCCAGCCATCAAACCATTTCACCAGGTTGGTTTAAGCTGTTATTTATAGCAGGGTATTTTTTGCCAGAAAGCTTTAACCGTGTAGCCTATCTGTAATCCATTATACGCAAAATTCTGCAAAACGTCATGTTCATCAATAAATAATTAATTCAACATAAATTATCAAGACAGCAAGGTCAAATCACCCCTATTATTAGCATTATGGTCGACTTCAGCTTTTCCAAATGAATATGCAGAGGGTTGGCAAACACTGTTATTGTAGAGGTATTGAGGGGGAGAGGAAAAACGACAGACAATTTTATTACGATTTTCTTATTAAATTGATATTGATGTGAATCCATAGTATATCTTAGAAAGGCATCAAAGTCTGAATAAAATTATTTATTTTATGGAAGTGGGCATGAAATACAGTGATTCATGGAGCCATAGTGCAGAACATAGGCCTACCCTATATTAAATATTTAAAAACTGAATGCTCCCCTAGCAAATTCCTCTATTTTACTCTATTCTAGGCCTACAGATTTAGTGCCTTTTATAGACACCATGCATAATAACTTACAGGTATCAGATAAGACGTTGAATGTGTAGCTAATATGAAGTGTCCCCCCTCCTCATTTTTTTTTTTTTTTGAAAAACTTCTGATCCTATAAAAACACTCATCATAAAGTAAAACATTTTTTAGTCCAAAACTAGAAACAGCAATTATATTAAAATGCAATTATGATGGTAGATGATTGTATAATCTTAGAGTCCATACATAAAATGCATTCAGGCAGAGTGTTTTGTGTTATAATATTTTTTTGTATATGATGTTGATTCAATTTAATAGATTGGATTTTGACATAAATGGATGACTGTTTTATGGGGTTTGAAAAAATCACTTCCATGGGTCAAAAATTGTCTTTTAATAAAAAAGTTCATTTTTAACACTGCAGGTGCTCAAATAAAATGTATCAACACACTACAAATAATATACAATGTGCTCAATACACAATATAGCAATAAGCTTGATATATGCAATACCATAGCAGACAAGCCGCACAAACAAAACAAAAGAAAGTCAGCCTTTTTGTCCACAGCAGAGCCTCTGCCAAACCATGAACAAGATGTTGCTTGACTGAATGCTCTCCACACAAGTTTGTGGTGCTCATGCCGTTTTGAATCTCCTTAGGAAATAGGCTATTGGGCCTTATTCAACATGAGGAGGAGTGGGCCAGTGGACACTTTATATTGATTTATATTTTGTGTTTACCTCAGACACAATTACATTTCTCTTAATTTTCTGATATGCAGAAAGCTACGATTTTGAGAGGTTACATAAGCTACTCTCTTAAGTTAACACATGGAGGCAGCAGTAAACCTCTTTTGAGAGAACACACAATTTTCTCTTCAATTGACATGGTGTTGTAGCCGTCCTAAAGTCATCCTGAAGGGGGCAGCATTTACGCATTTTTTTTGCAGCATGCACTCAATAACCCCTCTCTCTGAATGGCAATGGGTTTGGGGTGTGTGAGTTTATTCGTGTGGCAGCCCTTTTTATAATCCTCCAGATGCCCGTTTGGTGTGCTTTATCTGTTTAATAGCGCTTTACTGCAACAAGCCATAAAACCTGCTTTTTATTGTGACATGAAGCACATTGTTTGGGGAATTGACCGTCTCGTTAATGAACAACCATGAATTTGTGCTTTGTAGATGTCTTCAGGGAAAAAGTGACAAATCTGTGCAATATGTGAAATTATCTTTACAAGGCTGCGTGGGCTGACAGTAGACCTATAGAGTGATGATAAGAGGAAACTCTTGTGATATACACCAAAATCAATAAAAAAAAATTTGCTCCGTTATCACAACGCCAGCACGTTAAAATTGCCCACGTCTCAATGATACAGCTAGGCAATACTGGTGTTATTGAAAACATAAATCTAAAAGAAAGCATCTTTTGTAAAGATATTCTCACTTTCCAGTGAAAGTGCACATTGAATGTAGCCTGTTTTTATTCTCTTTTTGTATAACCGTTCACGTGTATAAGGTTGACCTTGAGAAAGAACTACATTCAGAGTTGGCCATAGAGATTCTCTTCCCCTCCTCCTCCTCCTCCTCCTCTTCACTCCCTCCTCCCTCCTCCACCTTCTTCTCTCTTTGAGCTCCTGCTGCGCATCATCCCCCGAGTGAACGCACACTCTCGCTCAGTCTCTTGTCTGAGTCTGGCACGGTTGTATCTCCTCTCAGCCTAAGAGGACCCATTAGGATAAGCAGGACTTACTGTGCTTGAGTTTGGGGGAACTGTTCCATTGATGGTGCAGTGAGGGTGCTCAAGGTAAAAAAGAAAAGAGAAAGAGAGAGAATGAAAGGAATATGGGATACATTAAAGCCTTTTCAATACTGCAAACCATGCACATCACAAAATGAAAATTCATCAAACGTTGTCAGAGGAAGTAGAGGAGCCGGTGGCTAGTTGTGCTGTGACATACAGGACTTCAAACATTACTACTTGGTCTGTGATTCGTAAAGCTATATTAATGAACGGGTAACAAATTAAATCTGTGATCATCCTATTTGCATCTTATAGAATATTCCCTTCACTGTAGTCATTCAAATAGAATCAGAAAAAAATGCTAATGTGTTTAGCACTTAATGGCCAATCGTTGGAATTGCAGATTGTGTTTTATTCACTGATTTATATTCAACTAATTATGCAACCCAAACAATCGAGGTAACAAGCCTGAGCTCTCCCAGTCGAGCAGCAACCCACACTGAATGGTGATTTAACACAGATTTGTGGAAGGTGGTGACAGCTCTGAATCTGTGTCAGAAATGATCTTTTCTGTTAAGGGGCAATATTTTCCTTTCAGAGGAATTTTATACACTTTGTTTGCATCGGATCCATAAAGAAACGTTAATTTCTGCAGAACCTTTCCATCGGACAAAAGGTTCATTGTAATGGAAAAGGGTTATTTAGATTATTAAAATCTTCTTCACACTAAGAAAAAATAAAAAAAAGGTTCACTGAAAGGTTCTTTGGGGAACCAAACCCCCCTTTTACAGCCTTTATTTTTAAGATTGTACATTTATGTTTTTATTTTAGTTTAATCAATTGCCAAATTCTCTAAAAAATTTGATTTATAGAAAATTGGTTACACTTTAGGGTCTCTTAATTCTCACTATCTATAACGAACTATTAACAATGACTTTTGCCTCAGTAAACTGCTAATTACTGATTATTAATAGTTAGTAAGGTAGTTAAGTTTAGGTAGGATTAAGGGATGGTCATGCAGAATAAGTAATTAATATGTGCTTTATAAGCAGTGTTGTGGAAAGTTACTTTTAAAAGTAATGCATTACTAATTGCGTTACTAAGTTACTTTTTATGAAAAGTAATGTTACATTACTTTTGCGTTACTTTTTCTCACCTGGGCTTGCTTGTTTGTTTTTTAATAACAACAAAAAAGTTCTATTTTTGGCAAATGTAAAGACCCTTTCACACCAAAAATGAAACGAATAAGCCTCAGGCTGAAAGAAATGCATATTTACACCTGTACAGTAGAGGGTGCAGCTCAAACAAACCTTTCAGCTGTGCTGCCATTTTGGATTAAAGAAGAATAGGATACAGGAGAAGGAAGTTCAACACTCTTATTTCTAAATCTAATCTAAAGTAATTTTTGCTTGTTAGTATGGTTGAATTAGATTATTGAAGGTCAGCAGCAAAGACATTGGTTAACAAAGTGAGATTAAAAAAAAGTATATTTGTGTAATTTAATATAGTTAATTATTACAGGTTTGCATAAAATTCTGAGATTGCATTTCACCATCATGTTGACACACAGCGCACAAAACGCCTCTGCACTTACCCTATTTCTCTCAACATGGGGACAGGAGAGGTGTAAATCAATGAATGTGAAAAAGTAATTTGCATTACTTATTTGAAAAAGTATTGTTACTTTACTAGTTACTTGAAAAAGTAATCTGATTACGTAACTCAAGGAACTTGTAATGCATTACCCACAACACTGTTTATAAGTACTAATAAACAGCCAATATCCCAGTAATATGCATGTAATAAGCAACTTAATAGTGAGAACTGGACCCTAAACTAAAGTGTTACGATAAAATTAAATCAACATCAACTCAATGTAATTTTTGCAATATATATATTAATAATTGAAACTAAAGAAAAAGGCCAAAAATGGTTGCTACAGGGCATTTGCTAAAGTAGTCACTAAGGTGTTGCTATAGAGCAGTGCTAGGCAGTTGCAAAGTTCTGTGCAGTTCTGTTATCGTGCTGGTGTAGTAGAGATGAGGCGAATACAGAAATCCACAATAATAGGGTATTTATTCAACAACGAAGGAGCAGACAAACAACCATACATGTGAAACTAACATTAGCATAACAATAAGAACGGACTGGGAGTGCTAGGAGTGAGTCCAACTTAAAGGGAATGCTACTGTGCTAATGACAATAAACATGTACAGGGAATCCAGGAGAAGCAGGAAGGCTGAGGGAAGTGAGTTCAGGTGAGCAAACAAGGAGGATACTGGGAACTGGAGTCCGAGAAGGCATGACTGTGACAAGTTCCAACTAATTAAAGACTATAAATGTCACAAATGAAATCAGAGGAACATGTCATTTTCTGCCCCAAGCTCCTGTTAATTTCTGACTTCTGAATACACAAAAGAGCTTCAGAGATTAAATTGTTCTAGTGCACACAGTAGAATCACTATAAAATGATAATGAAAAAGATTGAATGTTTTCATATCAAAAGTTTCTTCATTCTATCATTTTACACAAGCAAAAGTTTGTTTCTATCAATAAGCGATGGACTTTTACTTTCATTCAGCGGGTATGTACCCCAGTTCTCAGTCATGTCTTTTTCTCCCTCTTGTTTGTGTCTGCAGTGTTGATAGACTTAGAGAAAGTAAGAGCCACAGTTTTTATTGATGCGTGGGCTCAAAGGCTGCCTCAGTGTAGCTGTCAGTGAAGCTGCACTCACTTTTTATATTGTGCTGTTCTTTATAATAGGCAGTAGAACTGCAATGGTGACAACAGTAAACAGAGTAGATAGAGATTTTGTATACCCGGAGGAAATCTCATTGGCCTTTTCTGTTGTTTAAAACACAAAGTTGGTAGTGCAAGCAAAGTTGCCACTCACAACCCCCACAGAAACATCAGCTTGAATATGTAATATGGAAATTTACCAGACAAAATATGTATAACAAAATGTATCAAGCACTGGGTGAAGTATAGCCTCATGCAGAATGGTTTGCATTTATTTTCCTTCCTCTCAGGCAGCGTTCAGAGAGGGAATATGAACAAAATGGTGTTTTTAATAATAAGTAAGACATAAAACGCTCTGTGGCTTGGGATCTTTGACATCTCAGGATGATGTTTCCTTGTGCAGCCTGACCTCTTCTGATCTTAATATCTCTGGTAAGGTGCCATGTATATGGGTGTTTGAGTAATAACGTCTGTTCTCAGGAGAGAAGAAGGACGGCGCAGTCGTAAACAACAAAGCATGAGCACAGAGGTCTGCGTTTCTATTTTTACTGCTGCGCAGGAGGAAGCAGCATGGAAATGCAATCGCTGCATAATGCATGGCCCCTGTGGAGCGGCACTGGGGTGTTACACAACCAGGTGCTCTCTCTAGACCTGAGCATCACTCTGTGCTGTCCGAACCCTTGCTTTAGACCCAGTTTACATCAAAAGTTAGCAAAGTGCGAACCTCACTGGATATTAATTCACAATTACAAACCTCAGTAGATGTTTATTTTGTCTTAAGTGGATTAAGTTGTCAGAAGCAAAGCACTATGCTCTCAGAGGGCAATAAGAGTTTGTAAAAGTCTGCAGCACTGACTGAAGCAGACACAGGTGATCTTATTGTTCACAAGGGAAATGAACCGGTAATAATTGGTTAGCTTCATACGATCTTATCAAAAGGTATTCAGTCTCCTATGCTGTTGATGTAGTAAATGCAGTGCAGCGCTTCTGAAACGCTGACTCATTATTGGCCGGCTCCTGCGTCAGCATCACACGCATGCGTCGTGCTGCTCACATGATTAGCGCCGACCAATACTGAGTTAGCGTTCTGACGTAGAACCCGGAAGCGCTGCACTGCATTTACTGCGTCAACAGCGTAAGAGACTGACAGGGAAGAGAAGAAATTTTAGAATAAAGTCGTTATTTTTGTTTTATTTTAGCGCACAAAAAGTATTCTCGTATTTTTATAACATTAAGATGGAACCACTGTAGACACATTGACTATTTTAACCTTTTCAAGCATGAGTTTAAAATATTCTAGTTGACCCCTCAGAGTGAGTTTAAGGCGACCATTATTTTACGTTTGCCCTTATTGCTTCCATGGCGATGCGTCATGCTTGTCACGTAACACACCGCAGCCACAATAACACTGTGACAGATGTATATTATTTTGTTTTTCTTGTTTTTTTCTTTATATTCACAAACTTGCTTACCATGTCATCAACTATCTGATATTCCGATTCTCAAATATGTGTAAGTGAGTGTGTTTTGTCGTTTTAAAACCTTTATAAATGATCTTGATCTTGATCTTGATCTATAATGCTAGATGGGCGCCGCCATCTTAGTTCGCGCCGCGGTTCGCAGAGTCCTGTCAGTCGGATTTACAGCAGGTGAATTCATCAGTTTCTCCTGAAATATATGCAAGTAAGTGGCTGGTGAACTAGAAAAATAATAGAGTAAACTTTGTAGATACTTGGGCCCATTATGTGTGTCTGATATGAATAAATGTCGGCATATTGTATATGAATGTATTGTTATTGCTGCTTCCACTGATGTCTGACATCAGTGTGTATTTTACAAACTCTAAATGTATTGTTTTACTGGTGCTTATGTGTATTTAAATGTCTGAAACCTTAAAAAAAAAAATTATGTTGCTGAAAACACTGCATAGTTGTGATATAAGTCAAACGCTGAGCGCGTCCATCTCGCAGCCAAAGCGCGAAAGCACAGTTTGAATGAATGTCTTATTAGGCTACGCTATGGGTTTGGAACGACATGAGGGTGAGTAGCCTAATTAATGTCAGAAATTTCATCATTTAATTTATCAAAAATGATAGGCCTAAATCATTTTCAGACAATACATTGGCTAATTAAATATTTTATGATTATTTCACTTCTTTAGTTTTATACATGTAATAATTAGTATTTTTATAATAGCCTAAAATCATTGTGGGTCTGGGATAAAAGGGCAAAAACAATAAATAATGAAATAAAAGGCCTGAAAGGACTGACGATAACAAAGTTTGAAAAAAACCCCAACAACTTTATTTTTAAAAATCTGGGACATAAAAGTGCCCAAAGAATAAAAATCATCAAAATACATGATCCCCATTTCCACGTTGAGTAATTGAAAAAGCGTAGGGTAATATTCGTCGGTTGAATAAACTCTGTTGAAGCAGTCGCTTATGTTATATTGTCTCGCGCATACCGGAAGTTGGCTTGCTTAAGGTAATTAATTCGAATTAAATGACACGAAACTTTCAGAAATGGTACACATTTACTTTGTCTGTTGCAAGGAAACTCCACGCAGGGTGAGTTTTTGTTCTGGTAATAAATTTATGAAGTGTTGATTGATATTTTTTATGTCTCACAGGCTCTTGTCATTCCTGTTTATAGTGTTAAATCAAGTTAGTTCATAAACCGTGCGGCATTTAAAAGAGCTTGAAAAGAGTGCATTCTGTAGCAAAAGTGATTGCCAGCAAGGTGCATTTGAGAGCAAACTGAGTTGTTCATGTGGTTTCAGGTGTATAGCGGGAATTCATCCAGACAGCATTCATTATATTCTTGTGTTTTTCATTGGAAAAAAGTGTCCAGTAGATTTTAGTTAGTCAATTTAAAGTAATTGAACCGACTGAAAATAAAATAAGACATGCAGGCAATTCAACAAGTTAATCTATGATATCAGGATTTGTAGGTTTGAAGCATATTTTTAAGCATGTATTTCTTTCTTGTAATAGCTTATTGGCTATTTCTCATTTCCCCCCTAGAAATGAATAAGTAACTATGGAAACCTCCATAGTTTCTCCCCACAATAAACAACACCTCCTGTACATGATGTGTTGCCGATTGTGTCTTTCTATGCCTGCAGCACCTGCTGTGGTTTTCATTACCTATACTGTAGGGCAGTGTTTCTCAACTCCAGTCCTCGGGACCCACTGCTCTGCACATTTTGTATGTATCCCTTATTTAACGCACCTGATTCAGATCATCAGCTCGTTAGGAGAGACTCCATGACCTGAACTGAGTGTGTCAGGTAAGAGAGACATACAAAATGTGCAGAGCAGTGGGTCCCGAGGACTGGAGTTGAGAACCACTGCTGTAGGGGTTTATGCTTGAGTTTCATTTTACTCACAGGTTTTTTTTTTATTTGGTTGTGCTTTGCTTGTGGAAATTTGCTTTGGCTAAGAATCATTTGTTATTGATTGATTTATCGCTAATGTGTTAATAAAAACCAGGACTTTAATTCGCTGAGTTATAGTGAGTCTATATACCTTAAGTGAACACCCATAAATCCTGTTTTCCGTCTGAAGGTTGTTTGTTCTGGTAATGGTTAAGACCAGGACTTTGTGAAAGCAGATCCTAGATTAGCATATTATGGGCATCTAGATTGGAGGTCATCTGGATCATAAGCTTGATATGAATAATGTATTAAGTTGTGCTACTGAATGTGATAAAAATCTGCAGTAACTCATGACTCATAAAAATAAGAAAGAAATAGTTGTATTCATGTGCATCTCAATAATTCAATGCCTATTTGGACATGACTGTGTACCATTGATCATTTGTCTGTATATGAATTCAAATCAGCACCTTGTGAGTGTGACCTTGTAACAGATCAGTCATTCATGTCATGAATAGTTAGACCCAAAAGGATTTGAATCATAAATTTTTCTATTCTCTCAGTGACACATGCTGAAAATCCCTCCGACTACAGCTATTCTTCAGCTAAGCTGACAAAAATGTCAGATTTTCTTCTGAGCGCACCACCCTGGTAGAGCTCATTAAAACCCGATGTGTTTATAAACAGCGCAACTTCCGTGCGGTACGTAAAAAAAGATACAAAATGCACAGGTCTCAAAAGCAACATAGGGCTCTAGACAAAAAATGACGAAGGAGCATTGACTTTTGTCAAATTACTTTTTTAGTTGAATGATTACAGAATCACTCGATAATTTGTTCAGAAGTGCTTCAGTTCATTGTGTACAATAACATTCCTGGCTCATTTTAAATTGGACATAAATGGAAGATGAATCATTTGTTCAGTGAAGAAAGTCACTTGTGAACTCTAATGGCTCTGAATGATTTACTGGCTGACTGAGTCTGATTCAAAATGCTAATCATATTCAACAATGAAATCCCTGCTTAAAAACTACATTACCCATGATTCAGCAGAGAAATCTCCACCAATCAGAAAACTGCGATAAGTAAATCACAGCAGAAGAACACTTTAGCGCCCACCCACTCCCATGAAGCACTGCAAATGATGTAGAGTCAGTTTATAATCAGCATCTTTAAATTAATAGTTATATATTTCTCCATTGTTTTAATTAGATTTTTAATGGTATTGTAGTTCTTTCCCTCATTAAAGCCGTTTAGTACACAGTCTTGCACCTTTGACTTTTTGTCCGATTTTCAAATACTTTTTGCTTCAAATTACAGCTTGTAATGTTGATTCATGACCTATAACTCTTAAAGACTTTTTAAAAATGCCTATGGGAAAAATTAATAGGGGAATATACTTACAGAACCACGACCGCTAAAATAGTGGGTGGGCACTGTTGCACTCTATTGCGTGTAGATAACTCTGGTGCGCACACTATCGAGATAATGTCTGATGAAACCGCATAGGGACAAACACTCAATCTTTCTCAACAGACTAGATTTTAAATTATTGTTGCTCATTTTTATTTTAGTTACAGTTTGATGCTCTGCAACAGGTAAAAATGCATGAAAGGAAAGGAAAAATCATCATTCACACTGCCGCTAACAGGTTATTTATCGCAGCTTCATATCAAGATAAAAAAACAATTAAATCTGGTAGCAATTACTGAGCAGGCCTGCAGCATGTGCAGTGGTGACCTATGAGAGCGCTGACTATCTTCCATGTCAACTGGGTTTTAATTACCACAGGTATGCCTGACACTTTGTTCAATAATTGGAAATATTTAGACTTTCTCTGCTTCGGGCACTTTGTAAATGAACACATTACAGTCTGCAAGGAAACAATATACAGCCAAAGTGACCTACAAAGAAGAGATCGACTGCATTTTAACTGCCATGCAATGTTAGTTTCATATCCTGTGGCATCTAATATGTTTAGGATATCCCCTCTGGTCTGAAGGAGACAGGTAGCAGGTGTGAGATTCAACATTTCATTAGGAGAAGACACTTGCACCAAACAGATGCTTGTTTTATTGCCTACCATATCCAGTGTCACTAAAATAATAGTTTGAAATCTGCTTCCTAAGGCAGTTAATCACCAGGCTTATATTAGAGGGTCCTTTATGTTTTAATGTCTGTATAGTTAAACATATGGTGCATTACGGCCCAGTGTGTCCGGTGTTATTGGTGCATTGGGATTTGAGGCATTTATGTAATTTTCATATTCCGAGCCATGTGTGCTTCGTTCATGAGGCAAAAGCTGATTTCTCATTCCTAATTAAAGTGAGCTAGAATGAAACATGTAAATCAAGCAGTACATTATCATGTATTGGCACTCAGATGTTCTTAGATCCTTTAATTCGCAGTGCGCCATGTGGCTTCAGCATGCTGTTGTGATGCTATCGCGCACGAGGAGCATTTCTCCAGATACCCCCCTGTAAAGGAACAGAGT
This sequence comes from Anabarilius grahami, assembly GCA_003731715.1. NCBI lineage: Eukaryota > Metazoa > Chordata > Actinopteri > Cypriniformes > Xenocyprididae > Anabarilius > Anabarilius grahami. The sequence continues at coordinate 25,016 of RJVU01002418.1, read as the reverse complement.
GGTTTGCATTATCATCTGTTTTGACTGCAAACTCTTACAATCCCTTTGGCTAGAATATGTAAGATAAAGTGTGCACTGTATTATTAGCCACTTTCACACATGAAACCCTGTCAAATTGCAGTCAAATTGATGCATTAAATGCTATTCACACTTTTTTCCATTGCTTTTTTAAAGGTGTTATATGTAATTTTTTACTGCACTAAAGCATAAAAATACCATAATATATTTGCAGATATTAAGGAAGAAAATGCTAAGTTCACATACAGGTCCTTCTCAAAAAATTAGCATATTGTGATAAAAGTTCATTATTTTCCATAATGTAATGATAAAATTAAACTTTCATATATTTTAGATTCATTGCACACCAACTGAAATATTTCAGGTCTTTTATTGTTTTAATACTGATGATTTTGGCATACAGCTCATGAAAACCCAAAATTCCTATCTCAAAAAATTAGCATATCATGAAAAGGTTCTCTAAACGAGCTATTAACCTAATCATCTGAATCAACTAATTAACTCTAAACACCTGCAAAAGATTCCTGAGGCTTTTAAAAACTCCCAGCCTGGTTCATTACTCAAAACCGCAATCATGGGTAAGACTGCCGACCTGACTGCTGTCCAGAAGGCCATCATTGACACTGACAATTTTATCATTACATTATGGAAAATAATGAACTTTTATCACAATATAATAATTTTTTGAGAAGGACCTGTACTTCTACAGCCAGTAGAATTCTACTTTGAAATGTGCGTTCAGTGTCGAAATGTCTGTTTTTGTTTTGGTATGTGTTATCTTGCCCACTGCCGATTTACCCAATAGTATTTCGACACCCCGGGTTGCCAGTTGGCGAAAAAACACAGAGTATTGTAGCTAGGGGTTAAACGGATCGTTGTTGATCCGTGATCCGCACGGACCAGGACCCACGGTTTGGCACACATGTGATTCGCGGATTAAATTCAAGTTTAACCACCGAAGACTGAAAGTTTAAAATCTGTTGAATGTGTAAACTAGCAAGACAACACGTGCAAATTATAAACAATTCCAGCACTAGAAGAGGCAAAAGAGAATTTAATTTGTTACACGTCTCGTGCACTGTTATCTGTGCGCACGGCCACACACACACACCAGAGGCGCGCACACAGAGAGAGAGAGGCGCCTTTTTAGATAGCGCACAAACTCCGTATTGATTCCTCTTTCACGCCTCCTTGCACTTGGATGGACACATACACACAAAATTCGTTCAAAATACCAGTCTCGGCAAGTGTTCTCATGAACACAGTTGGTTATGTCTCAAAAGAAAGAGAACAAGAGAATCATTTTTGATCCGTGCGTTCGGTCTTAAAGTGACAGTTGCCTATGAATACCTACTGTTGTCTATATGTCATTAATGTTAATCAAATTTAAAAAACACAGACTCAAAAACCGTAATACAATCTGAACCGTGAGTTTTGTGATCCGTTGAACCACTATTTGTAGTGTTGGGTCAGAGATCGCAGATTATACCCGACTAAAAAGCCTCACCATTCATCTAAACAGAGGCATATTAAAACACAGATAAATCAACTTATAAACTTAAGTGCAAGGTTTATCGCCTTCCGTTGTCAAGTGAGCTCGTTCTTGTTGCTTGTCCTCAAACTGGCAACCCATCTGTGCGTCGAGTCCGAGGAGGAGGGGAAATAACTCTCCCCAATATTTTGAATTTAGACTGCAGTACCCATTTCAACCGCTAGCTGTCAATATTACATATTGCACCTTTTAATAACAGTTTTTGGATTTGTACTGGTCAGATGAAGTACAAGACAAAGTACAGGACAGATGAAGGGATGATGCTGAGATGAAGTCCATTAAAGACCATTAAAACATATGCAACTAAGATTATGAACCCTGCTCATTTTTATTATCATCACGTTGTCTCCTACTTTCTGCTCTTTCTTGGCTTTCTCAGTCGACATCTTACACCGTGTCTACAAAAGACGCGACTTTTGTTGCATCGCATCGTGCCGCAACAGCTAAAAGATGTCTACACTGAACGCGACGAACCGACCGTTGCAAAGAATCCGTTTACTGTTGGGAATTTGTTTTGTCACGTCGTTGTGTCAAGCCACGCCTCATCCAGTGTAGACAATATCACTGATTGTAATGGGTCCTATTGTCTTTTGTGTCAGGCTGATAGAAGACTTTTAGTTTTGGGTACCAGATAGGACTTACATGTTAACTAGTTTTGGGCACCAGACAAAACTCTGCTGACTGGTTTTGGATACTAGAAAAAACTGTTTTCTTCTGGCAGGATTTTTTAAAGATCTGGATCCAATATTCATGGCATGGGGAGCTGATCTAACACACTTAACATTTAAATTAAGGCTTAGCATTTAAAAATCATGATCCTCTATGGGTGAGTGTTGTATTTGTGAAGCAGAGATCACAGCGAGGAAGATTCTTCAATATAAAGATCCTCTTTTGTCCAGGACTTTAATCTGTGCCATTAATTAATAATCGTTAATGTTGCAGTACATCCCCTGTGAATAGACTGGTGTCTTCTATGAATAGGCTCATGATATTGAACACAGCCCCATCCTGGGCACCTGCAGTGTGTTATGTGGCTATAGGCTTGCCATGTGCTATCTATTTCCAGAAGCTGTGCTTGTAGACCCGACTTGATGCCAAGATAGTGTCCTTAATCTGCTCCCAACAGCCTGCCAGAGATCTGACAGTCCCTACTGATTCTTAAAAGCAGATAGACAGAACGTGTCTGATAGGAGGATACAGTAAATTACTGTGTGCTGTTTTGTCCAGTGCTCCTCCTCGCTTGCTCAATTTATGAAGCTTCCTCCGAACCACAACTGCAACACTTTCTCTGTTTGCTGTGGAGCAGTACTGACAAGGTTTGTGTTCACATTTGATATGGATTTGGACTGACAGTAATGCAGTTTGAAATGTTCCAGATTAGGTCAATGTAACAAAACCTGATCTCAAGAATAATACACTTTATACAGATAGTATCCTAGGGGCCGGGCCTGACTGTTTACGATGGCAGAAATATGTCAAATGGTAGGGATTTTACCGTTTATACTGTGTTAGATCAGTATCAGTGAGTAAAATGAGTCAAGAAACCTAAAATAATGTGAAAATACCAACACACTGACAATTTGGAACAATTTTATGTTTCTGCGAATTGTGAATTCAAATGAATTCATATTCATGACTTTGTACAATCTACTTGTGCTCCCATGAGAGTTAGGTTTAGGTTTTGGGCGAGGGGTTGACCTTCATGCTTATTTTTTTCCTGAAAATAGTTTGTTTTTGTACAAATGAAATTGTACAAATTCATATGAATTCGCCAACTTGTAAAATATTTGTTTTATTATGAGATCAGGTTGGAAAATGAGATGGGGATGTCCTAAATTTGTTATAGGGTTAGGCACATTTAATATAGATTTTAATAATGTACAGACACAGATATGAGTTGGCTGTTTTTTTCCAACAGCTTCGAACATGAGTCAGATCTGTTGCTTTTGTTAATGTTAATTTTACTGTTTTGACTCTTGTGTTTTTATCACAAGAGTTACAGTATGTGTTATTTTTGCTATATTTATTTTTAAGGTTGTGTGCATCAATTTATAAAATAAAAACACAAAATAAGGAAATTTTAAAGTTCTTTTAAAGTACCATTTTTTTCTTTTTGTGATTTGTACTGTTGGCGTGAGAAGATTTTGTTCATACTGAACCCCCCCCATTTTCGTAGGTGCTTTGAAATCCAGTTAAAATCAAACTTCTGGACTTGCTTCATTCTAAATGGTCATGTCAGATTTCAAAGTAGTTGTCATCTGGGAACTAATGTATGTAACATCATAAATAATGCACAGTAGCATCTACACACTGCGGTGCCCAAATTCAATAAGTTAATTTTTTCCCTATAGTTAACTGTTTGCCATAGAGCATGTACTGTAATATTGTCTCTTGCACCCCATGAGATCAGCAACATGGCAAGTTGTCTTGATGGACACAAACTAGGTGAAATTTCCAGTTTCCATGGAAAATGGAAACTGTCCACAGTGTTCGCAACTCTTGGTTGCAGCACAAGAAAGTCTCTAGGCATCATGCTGACGCTTGGGTTGTTACTATGGCAACCTGTTTAGATATAAGATATTGACTTGTTGACCTTTTAAATAATTACAGAGAAAACTGGCCATCATACATTAATCGTCTGAGGATCATGCACTACGTCATTCTGAACACAACAATCTCAAACAGAAACAGATGTATGACAAAGGAAAACAATGTGTTCTAAATTTCTCAAATTATCAAAATATCCTCCAACTAGATAGAATCAGGCAGAAACCAAAAAAGTCTCAGTCTGTGCCCATCATACACTACACAAAATTTGCAGACTGGCTCTGACTTTTGGCAAGCTTTGACTGCAAATCAGGACAAATCAATAGCAAAAATTCTGTAGTGTATTCCAGCCTTTAGTGTACTTCTTATCCTTGTGTGTACAGTATGTAGTAATATTTCACTGTAGTATGCTACATTAAGGTCACATGACCTTACTACACTCACTGCATGTTTAATTCAGCAAGTGACATCGGGCTATCATAAATATGGCCCTATACCCCCTCCCCCTCCAAATTCCATGTTAAATTTAAAATTTAATTTAGTTACATTTTAATATGCAAAAGCATGTCTAATTAACTGAATTCATTAAAGTTTAATAATATAATATTTTATTAAAATTTCAACAATAGGGCCCAATATATATATATAATAATTTTTTTTTAATCCATTTTGTTATCTGTTTCAGTTTTATTGGATATGGAGTTTTGTTATTTACTTATTATTAAAAACTGGTAATCAAACAAATGCATAAAACTTTAACAATGAATAAATTGTATTATCGTACTTTGAGAAGTGCATTCTTCTATAGAATAGTAATATATTTCTGTAATAATTTCATGTTAAATCAAACTTTTTTATGGGTTGTAGTGAAGACCTTTTGAGTTTCTGTGTGTATTAGGTTTTATCTGATGAAATGGTGAAAAGTCAATTAAATTAATTCTATTTTTATGACTATTTTGTTTTCTTTCGTATGTCTAAATGCAGATCATGTGGTATGCGCACAGTAAAATTTTATACAGTGTACATTATGCCATTCCAAAGAAATATTGTTATTCTACCCATTTCTGTCTTTCTCTGTATGATGGGATACAGCTTGTGGAAAATGGAGACAGGAAGACGGCAGGTAAACAGTCATTATCATGACATGTCTTCGAGACGCCCCCATGTGTCTCCCTGTGACATAGCTTGGGAAATAGGCTCTGTGTTACTACATATGCAATGCAAGGTGCACATGGGGCCACGATTAAAAAAAACAACACAGAAGCATCCTCTGGCATGGCTTGCAGTGAGCAGTCTCTTGAAAAGAGAAAAAAACTAAATATAATTGCGTGCGACAAAATCTTGCCGTTCCACCCTCCTGCCACCTCTCACTCCACAATCTGTCCGGAGCGTGCGACTGCTGATGCTTGAGTAGCAGGTGGAATGTTTCGGTGAGCCCCATGTGGTGGACGGAGAGAGGAAGAGATGTGTCCTCCTCCCTCAATCAAATGTGCTTGAGTGCACAGCACAACAACACATCGTCAGGCGGGGGCCTATAGGGCCATCTGTGGGGACGGGGAGGGGACTGCCTGCTCCAGACCTGGCGCAAAAGATGCCGCCTGGTCCACACATGTTCTCTAAGAATGGGCGGAGACCAAGATAGCCACTGTCTTTGAATGAGGGATGGTCTTAAAAGAAGATCTGATACCCGTGATATTTTTGTTTCAGGATGTGTAATATGACGGAGGGTAGAAGTCACACGCCAAGCCCCAGCTTGCCTGGGTGGGGCGCAGCCCCCATTTGCCTAGTGCTCCTCCTGATTCAGATGTTATTTGTGTATTCTCTTTGGATCAAAGGCAGGTCACGTTAATTAGCGGATTTCACACTCCTCTGCCAGCAAACACCCCCGTCTCCCCCTTCTCAGCCTCTCTGTCACTGAGGCATTAGACATGTTAATCGCCTGCACAAGCCTGGGAGCGTAATAGAAACTTGTCTGTGCACACGTCTGGAGGTCATGGTCGAGGCACCTTTGTGATCCTTTATCAAACCCTGCACAGGTGTGGCTCGGTCTGTCCATCCTGTGGGCTTCCCATTTAGGATTGCAGGGTCTTAAAGTGTCACTTTGATCCACACCTGGGCTTCTGTTCCTCCCGCTGGGCTGGCAGGAGAGCCACCATTGCTATAGGGACTGGAGGCTGGAGGCTGGCCCGAGTGCAGGAGCCCTTTGAGAAATTTTGCTCAATCGAGTCATGTTGGCAGTGAAATGTTTTCTGATATCCCACTGCTCACTTTTGTGTATCATGGAGTATTAGCACCATGTTGTGTCCTATGCGTCAGTCCAAGGGCAAAGTAGAGGACACAGAGAGGATGAACAGAAAGTTTCATGTTATCTTGTTGTACCTGGTTGTTTAAATAGTCATTAGAAAACAGTGCTTCAATGTGGAGAAAACGGTAAGAGGAGCCATCAGATTGAGAACTGTGGGTTGGCCCTTTTCAGCTGCGACTGCTATAGGTACCAAGAAGTTATTCCTTGTGTTAAAGTTTGACCACAACATAGTGTAGCAACATCATTGTTGTTAAACCGGTGTTGGGGTCAAGCTTATTAAGTTGATGTGTATATATATTGTACATTATATGTAGATCATAGTTTGAAAATATTTGGTCTCAAGGAAACTTTGATCTAAACTGATATTAATAGAGCCTTGAACTGGTGTGTACTTTCATATTGATCTTGTCTCATTTTGATACAATGCACATAACTGCTCAAATCAATACTCAGCTAGGCAGGCGACATTCAGACCAGCATGTGTGTGATTTGGGAGTCAATCGCCCTCCAGCAGTAATCTGTGAATAGTTCAGGCTTTGAGTTTGCGATAATGGTGCTGAGATGCAGCCAAAGCCCATGAGAACATAGGCCCAATAGAGAGAAACCCTGGAGCCTTCTAATCCCTATTGGAACCTGTAAGTCTTTCTGGACTCGTATTTCCTTCCTGTCAGCGTGAGGAATAGTTCCGCCCAGTGTCTTCATTAGTGGCATCATTTCCATTCCAGGTCTGTCAGGGTGGTGTGAGACTGCCATCTAACCGTTCCCAGCTGCAGGTGAATCAGCGTGGCAATTAAGAGACACAATTAGAGCCCATTCACTTCTGCAGGCTACGGGCACAGAGATAAGCTCTAAGCCTCAGCTTAATTGGATCATTGTCTCTGCAGAAACACAAAATACTAGAGGAAAAAAAGGAATTAAAATGTGATTAGTTCACTGACAAAAACAACATAAATAGGTTTTTAACTTCTTGGAAAACTAGTCATTTCTTTCGGCTTCTTGGACTTTTAGTTTTACCCAAGTGGGTGAAAATGTTCATTGAATTTTGTGTCGCATATCTCAACCCCATCCCTGCCCATGGCATCATATTGTGTTGGAAGATGAAATTAAATAGTCGTGTGTGCCCTGACAATTAGATAATGGAATAATTACATCCTCAGCCTGACTCTCCTCTGCCCTAGCCATTGGCAGCCTGGGATATTTGCTTAATGAACTGTTTTTTTTTTTTTTTCCTTATTGTTTTGCTGACATCCTAAAATTATGTTTATAAAAACAGCTGTAATTGTGTGTGTGTATGTGGTTTTTATGACCATTTTTTCACCTTCTCTGTGCTTTCTTTAAATGCCCTCTTCATATGTGAAATAAGATACAGTGCTTTGCTGAACTTTCTCTCACAGGCTGTGGGTTTGCTGTTGGCTCCAGTATTGTTTGCGCTGCGCAATTCAATAACAGCCTTTTGGCAAACCCTGAATTACATTGTGACAGAGTCACAAAATAAATAATTCACTGAAAATGTGAAGTTCAGACTAAACTGGTAAGGAACAGAAAAGAAACCTTGTGAAAAATACTTCAACTCATTTCTAATGTTGGGATGCTACACACAACCAGTAACAACATATAATTTGGCTGATTTTCATACATTTTACTCTATAATTAGAAGTTCTGGTGTTTTGGACTAACAGCATCTATTAGGGCTGTAAGTGGAATTGCTTTGGCATGGTTCAAATCTTACTTATCTGACCGTTATCAGTCTGTAGTAGTTAATGAAGAGATGTCGTATAGATCACAAGTTCAATANAGTTCAACCAAAAATGAAAATTTGTTGTTTATCTGCTTACCCCTAGGGCATCCAAGATGTAGGTGACTTTGTTTCTTCAGTAGAACACAAATGATGATTTTTAACTCCAACCGTTGCCGTCTGTCAGCCTTATAATGCGTGTCAGTGGGAACTTCGTCTATAAGAGTCAAAAAAACATGCACAGACAAATCCAAATTAAACCCTGCGGCTCGTGACGACACATTGATGTCCTAAGACACGAAACGATCGGTTTGTGCGAGAAACCGAACAGTATTTATATAATTTTTTACCTCTAAAACACCACTATGTCCAACTGCCCTCCACATCCAGCTAGTGAGGTCTGATCGCGCTCTGACAACGGAAGTGATGTCTCACACTCATTGAAGCAAAGCGCGAGAGATCACTTTCGTTGTCAGAGCGCGATCAGACCTCACTAGCCGGATGTGCAGGGCAGTTGGACATAGTGGTGTTTTAGAGTTATAAAATGATATAAATACTGTTCGGTTTCTCGCACAAACCGATCGATTCGTGTCTTAGGACATCAATGTGTTGTTACGAGCCGCAGGGTTTAATTTGGATTTGTCTGTGCATGTTTTTTTGACTCTTATAGATTGTGTTGCCATTGACACGCATTATACGACTGACAGACGGCAGCGGTTGGAATTAAAAATCATCATTTGTGTTCTACTGAAGAAACAAAGTCACCTACATCTTGGATGCCCTGGGGGTAAGCAGATAAACATCNAACCACCTATCTTTTTTCTGTGCTTCTAATATGTAAAGCTGCTTTGAAACAATTACCAATTGTAAAAAGCGCTATATAAATAAATTTGACTTGACTTGACTTGTAACAATATTAAAACAAATTCAGAAATTTATGGTAATAATATTATTGTGATATCTATAATAATTTTGCAAATAAATAAAATTGACCGTTAAAGGGATAGTTCAACCAAAAATGAAAATTTGTTGTTTATCTGCTTACCCCTAGGGCATCCAAGATGTAGGTGACTTTGTTTCTTCAGTAGAACACAAATGATGATTTTTAACTCCAACCGTTGCCGTCTGTCAGCCTTATAATGCGTGTCAGTGGGAACTTCGTCTATAAGAGTCAAAAAAACATGCACAGACAAATCCAAATTAAACCCTGCGGCTCGTGACGACACATTGATGTCCTAAGACACGAAACGATCGGTTTGTGCGAGAAACCGAACAGTATTTATATAATTTTTTACCTCTAAAACACCACTATGTCTAACTGCCCTCCACATCCAGCTAGTGAGGTCTGATCGCGCTCTGACAACGGAATGATGTCTCACACTCATTGAAGCAAAGCGCGAGAGACCACTTTCGTTGTCAGAGCGCGATCAGACCTCACTAGCTGGATGTGGAGGGCAGTTGGACATAGTGGTGTTTTAGAGTTATAAAATGATATAAATACTGTTCGGTTTCTCGCACAAACCGATCGATTCGTGTCTTAGGACATCAATGTGTTGTTACGAGCCGCAGGGTTTAATTTGGATTTGTCTGTGCATGTTTTTTTGACTCTTATAGATTGTGTTGCCATTGACACGCATTATACGACTGACAGACGGCAACGGTTGGAATTAAAAATCATCATTTGTGTTCTACTGATTTTCATTTTTGGGTGAACTATCCCTTTAACTCTTTCTTTTTTTGTTTTCATATTTCAGAATGGCATATAATGACAGTCAAGTGTTCAAATGTTTTTATTTGTCTGATTTCCGAAAGTTGCGTAAGTGCAGAAAAATCTGTTTTTGTAGCTTTGTTTTGATTTGGTCTTTTTTTCAACTGGACAGAAGTTTTAAGTTCTGAAAGTTATGGTGTGTTTTCCATAGTACAATGAACACTTTTATCTCTAGAGATCAAGGAAAATTTTTATTTCACATGATGACCCCTTTAAGTCATACAAAAAGACATCCATTTTGGCCAGAGCCTTCATTATACTTCTTCAAAGGAAGTTTTCTTTTCTCTCTTCATATCGCTCTGGTCTTGTCGTTATAGACTCTTCTAGTGGCAAAGTGTACGCCAGTAGCTTTTAGGGTGCTATTTGTTAGTGGTCGGCCAATTTGGGGTTTCATTTGCAATTTTGCAATTTAAAAATTAAAATAATAAATAAAATGTACAGTATATTTAAAAAAAATATATAATAATAATTTACTAGTACAAAAAACATTTTATTTTTCAGTATGTTTTTTGTTTGTTTGTTTGTTTTTTATAAAACCTGCAGTGTTTGGTCTTGATGCCAAAGATATGCATTCAGTCCTCTAAATTAATCACTGACAAAATCATTTATTCTTTTTTTTACTTAATTCAGCTCCTTGATACATTGGTGGATCAGAGTTGAAGAAGTGTGTGGAGACATTCTGCAGTTCAACAATATGTGTGACTATGTGTGACAGCACAGATTGTGTTCTGAGACTCAGATGTAGCATTTCACCAGGTCCAGCACTGTGAAGGGTATTTGACCTAGCTGGTAAGGGAAAGAAATTGCAGTTTTTGCCCTCTGCCCCACACCTGTGGCCACAACAATACACACAGGCCTTGAGAAAAAGGAAACACATGTGACTGTCACCAGACCTTTCTGTGTGTATGTACTTCCTTTTCCTCTGTCCTCTCAGGCTTGATAAGAGAGAGGGGAAAAACAGGATGAAAGACAAGACAAACTGCAGTGGGGCTTTTCTTTTTACACTTTTTCTGGCAAGGGAATTAGTTCTGAGGTTAGGATGGGGACAAAGGAACGTTTCTACCTCATGCTCGATGAGGCTGTATATATGTGCAGTGCTGTCTTCCCATCAAGAGGAACCAGGTCTTGGGGTATTATAGGTTTTTTTTTTCTTTCATTTTTTCTTTTTTTAAGAAAGGAGTTGAGGCATACTTGTGAGTGGGACATGTTCCTTTTATGTTCATGTTCAAAGGCTCATCTAATAGTTGAAACCTGATTCAAGGGAAATTAATGCCCCACACTCTTTTTGAAGCTAAAGAAGATGGGGGTGTCCATTTCATTGGCAAATTCTAAAAAAGTTTTTACATTTTCTGTTGAATATCTGAGCCGTGTTCTGAGTGGCTGTCATGGGAGAGCCTGAAACTCATTTAGCTAAATTGTATAGTGAGGTTAGATTATAATCTATGTCATATATATATAATTCATCAAAGTAGTGAGAGCTTTTTTAATGTTATGCAAGTGTAAATGGCAGGAAGATTTCAAATCCAAATGTAGTTTGGATGCTTTCATTTACCAAAGTCTGATGGGCTAACAAAAGATATATGCTTTATATATATTGTTCTGCATTCTGATTGGTTCGGTAGCATATGGGGGATTTCATTCGCAAGCAAAGCTGTCTGCGAATTGCTCGTCCAAGTGTAAAAATGTGCTGTTGCTGCCAGATCTCAATCATTGAAAGTCATGTTGTTGACTAAAGACTAAATCAAATGAAAAATAAACTAAACAATTTTCATATTATTTCAATTTCTCCATCGAGAAATTTATTTTTGTTTATCGATAGTAGATGCGTTTGTTAGTCATCAATTTGGAGATTTAAAAAAAAAAAATTCTACTTATATATTTATTTGTTATACTTATATTTATTATAATGAATTAAGTTTTATTTGTATTTTATTTATAATAGGCTACTAAAATTATACTATATTATTTGTANACCCCTACAAATTGCATCCCCTTCCCGAAGTGCCCTTCAAGGGTGCAAAAATGTCATTTGGAATTTGCCCAATATGTGGAATTGTTAGGAGATGATCAACGATATTCGCTTCACCTGTGACTGGTCATAATGTTTTGGCTCATATATAAATATATATATAAATATATAGTCCAAAGGACTGAATGTACAGAAAAGCACCTAATGTAATCAGTGTTGCCAAGTCTGTGGTTTTTTTCGTGGGTTTTTTTTTTTATGTCTGCGGAACACGATTTTTACTGAGGGGCCCCCTGAAATGCGATTGGTCAAGTTTTGGGCTGGTTTTGAGTAGCAATTGGGCAGGTTTTGTTTTGAAAACCTGGCAACCCTGAATGTAATCCCCTGACAGACAACAAGACGGCTATAATGATAACATTAAAATCAATGTGGATTTGCTGCAACAGAGAGCAAGCTGCAGATATAGTGATCCACAGTTTGTTCAGAGAGACAGGGTGATGATGATGATGATTCCTCCCGAGTCCCGACACGGGCCGAATTGATATGCACTGAGAAGGGAACGTGGAAGAACAACAGGCTGCTCTCTGAGATAAGCCTCCTCAGTCCTCTTCAGATGTGCATGTGTTTACCCTGAATAATTTAGGCAGTACACTCCAGCAACTGTCTGATAAAGACTGCGTATGACATTAATGAGTCTGAGCAGTCAGTAGATAGCAATTGAAGCGCTAGTATTGGCTATTCGAAGCTTGTTGATGTGACTACTCAGCAGAGCAAGAAATTGGCCATAATGGTGGATCTCAGCAGATTTACTGAACGACCCGATACATATCTGAAATCGAGCAGAGAGACATGATGAGGTCAATTTAAAGTGGATTTTTTCTTCTTCTTCCATTTCATAGGCTAGACAACCGAGTGAAGTAGCATTTTGCTGACAAAATTAAATAATTTTTCTATATGTGCATACTTTTACTTTATGTAAATAATACAGGAATTGGGTTCAATTTATTAGGGCTTTTTTATTTAACACATTTAATTTTTTTAATACCATAACCATTTATTTTAATGTAACAACCAGTCAGTAACAGTCGATAATAATCGATTTATAATTTTAAATGTACTTTATAATAATATTTTATTTATTTAATTTTTAACGGAAATGGTTCCTGGCTAATTGCGGGCTAACAGCTCATCTAAAATATATTGTTTTCTGTGGTGCTGCAGATTTAGTAGTGGTGTAGGAAACACTGCTATACTTGCACAAAAAAAAACAAAAAAACACAACACAAACATACAAACATACAAACTTCATCCAGGAAGTTCACTGGTCAGAACTGATGCTCAATGGAATCTACAGATGTTTGGTCTGAACTATGGGGGAATTTTGAATGAGCTGAGTGGTTCTGACCCCGTGTAACCCTGAGCGTGAGTCAGTGGACTGCTTTTAAGATTTTCCGTGTGGAAACGGGGAGAAAGCGTATGCAGGAAAACGGGAAGGAAATACTGTGTGTGTGTGTCAGTGAGTGAGTTACAGAATGAATTTAAAAACTAGGGTGAAAGAGGACAATCTAAATCTGCTCTTGAGTTACTGTCATCCACAGATAAGTTTGTATTGTCTTGAATCCTTATACACCTTCTGTAATTGCTTTACTCACCCTGAGCACTTTATATGGATTAATGGTTAGATATGGATAAAATGCTATGCATATGGGACCCCCTCTCTGACCCCTGACCCCACTGAATCTTGACCTTTGACTGGATGGCAAACCGAGGTGTCTGCACCGTGAAGATACCACTACTGCTATTTCCCACAGGAAGACTGGTAGACCACGTGTTGTTATTCACAACAGATTTGTATATCTAGCTTCTAGTAAAATATGCGTTCATAAAAGTTGAACAAATTTTTTGTTCAGGTTGTCCTTAAGACTAGCGAAAAAAATATATAGATTTTGTGATTAATTGCAATCTTCATTTGCACATTCCTAATGTCGATTCTTAAAATCCCAGTATTAATATTTTACCTTGCCTGTTCTGAATGGCTGTGTGAAAATGTATTTTTGTACAGTGCCTCCTGTCCTACAGGTGTCACTGCATTCTACTGAATTGTGTTGTGAACATGAATTTGCAATCTGTATTGAATGCGATGTGATTAAAAGTGCGAGTGCCGAGAAATAATATCAATAACCATCTTTCTATTGAGGTTTCTGTACAAGTTTCTGTGCAATCAAAAACAAACATACAAAGCAACCAGTGTAGTTCGATTTGCAAAAATTACTTATGCAGTGGTTCTTTTTAATTAATCAAAAACATATGATTTAAACACAATTTACAGCATTAGCAGACAATTTTTTTTTCATATATAAGCATCAGCAAAATGGATATTTAACTGTTATATACTCAGATGAGTCGTGCTTGAATCAAAAGTGTGTGAATCAGAATTGAATTGTGGAATCTGTATGGATGCCCTGCCCTTGTCAGAGGGTTGCTAAGGTGTTGTGAGTGGTTGTTCAAAACGTATTGATTTGTGGTTGCTAGGGCGTTCTGAGTGGTTGCTAGGTGGATTCTTACTAGCCTAAGTGCCAAGTGGCTTGGTTTGCATGATTTGAGGCATCATCATTCATGTGTATATACTATAGTACTAACATGGGTCAAAGTTTAATTCTTTGGGTTATGATGTTTATGCTAATTATGTTGTAATCCTCAGATAGTCCTTTTTCAGATTCAAAATTTCCAGACGAGATATTTTTTTCCCCTCTCCATGGTTGGCAGAGGGGTAATGAATAGTATTTACAGCAAAACGGTGGCAAAGGACAGACAGATTTAGCACATTCATATCAGGAGCAATCACAACAGATATTTCGAGAGGGTACTAGAAAAGTGTCTGTGTGTGTGTGTGCTTAACAATCCGGTGGGGAAGTATTAATCATGTTGTGTTTGCACGGCTGCTTGTGAGATCATAGTTTTCCTTCCCTCTATTCTTAGGAGGAAGTCATTTCACAGGGATTTCTCTCACTCTCTTTGTCTGAGCCACCAAGAACGTTGCTTTCCTGTATCTTTGTCAGCTGGTTAGTTCATTTAAAATATAAAAATTCAGTCAATCTGACAATGTTTCAACAAATTACTATCAAATCCAATACATAAAACCTATTTTTCGATCACTCGCAATGTGAGTACCCATAAATAAACGGCATCCGTCAACATGGAGAAGGAATTGTTCCAAACACGTGTTAGTTAAACTGTTTGCCATCATTTCCTGCTTCCAGCCTGTCAGGATACAAGTATTTCCTGTGCTGGGACAACCATGAAACCCTTCAATTTATGCCACATCCCACTCCAAATACCATCTCCTCTGGCAGTTAATATAATTCCCCTCCTCCATGGTTAGAAATAAATTGCTGGCTTTTATGGGAAAGCGCTCATTGTGCCCTAACAGCATATATTTTATGTGTGAGCTAATAAAACAAAAGCATATTTATTGCCATCTTAAGATTAAAGGTTTAACAAAATGTGATCATCCCTCTTCAGACAGCAAAGCAGACATTAAATTATAGCCTAATACAATGAATTTTTTAAAGGGCTTTTGAGAAGTTTTTTATGAGTCCTTTGACATTTTCACCATTTTTAATCAAGTTTGATGTTTCATTGTGATGGCAGTAAAAATATTTTACAATTCAAGACTATTAATGAAAGGTATCATATTTTGGCCTCTTTAGCATTTATAAATTGGAAATCATTTCACATCTTTTCATTTCAGACTTCTTTTTATGTCAGCAACGGCATATATATCTATATCTATATATACATACTTATGCTCACCATAGCTGCATTTATTTGATAAAAAATACTGTAATAAGAGAAATGTTGTGGAATATTTGCACTCCTGCTCGAATGATATTGCCTGTTGCCTATATATATATTATATATTACATTATGTGGATTTTTATATATAATATAAAGCTATATTATATTATAATGCCTTTGGAGTATCATGAAAATATCATGGGAAATGAATATGTTAATTATTCAGTACCAAAGTATATCAAAGTACAGTGATATTATAATTTGATACAAACTACAGTCACAGAAGTTTTGTGTAAGGGTAGCAAATGGAATCATGGGAAATTCCTTGCGCTCATGCCGTCTGCTGTAATGTTTGCTTACATCCCAGAATGCAGTCTTAAGGGAAAATCCAAGCTTGTTTACTACCGCACAATCAAGGGGTTCACACGAACATGTTGTGCACAACAAAACATTGTTTTCCTGTCCCCAGCCACCTCGAGAGTCCTGTAAATTCCTGATTATCTTCTGCTATCACTTCCTTAATTAAGTGACCTTTTGTTAGTTAGCATCAGTTACAGTGGTTTAGCCCTATTAAAGCAATAATCACATCAGTGGCATAATTTCCATTTAATCAACACACTAATTTTAGTACCATTGTCTCGGCGCACAAGGGCATGGGGACGTATTACATTAATAAACTTGGCATGGATGAATGTCTTCTCCGCCACCCAGACGATTCGACCCCTGTGCCAAGAGCAGAGGGGGTGAGCGGGCTGGTGAATGGAGGGGGCTGGATATGCACATTAAGCTACTGACATGGATCCCGAGAGACCGAGCTGGAAATTTGCAGCCTGCAGAATTCCTTTTTTTTTTTCTTGATTAGCCTAGGTGAGATTATTCAGCAGTTACTGACACGTCTATTCCTACAAATTAACAATGCAATTAATTGGATTTACTCTACACAGTTGACACCAGATGTGCCGTGTATCGGGTTGCTTCTGTTGAGATGAAACGTACTGGTGTTTGAGTGTCTGTCAGGAGATAGGCTTGCATCAGGAGGTGGATGACGCATAAATATCACATTTGCTTTTGGTTTGAGGCAATGACAATGTGAATTTCAATTACCAGCATCAGCTATAATGGAGCGAAGCTGATGAAGAAAATCTCACTGGAAGACATTTACAAGGCTGTGAGAATGTGCGCTAGAAGTACCTTTTTCTTTCACATAATTACTCTCTAATTAACCATTAGTTATTCGATTAGCCCTTTTAATCCTTGAGTCATGGGTACGAGTTTCTAAATGGTGGCTTAGTCATTGGCAGCCCTGTGACGACTAATTAAAGGATGTGATGCACAAAGTGGCCCGCAGAGAGAAGTTTGAGAGGCAGGGTCATTAATTTGTAATAAAAATCGAATTATAAAATGGATAGTTCTGGCTTGAAAATCCGATTGGATGAGTCTTCAGTCATTGTAAAATGGCCGATATTCACACACCTGCAAGGCTGCTGTTAAAATTCTCCGTTGGACCTATTTTTATGGTTGAGTAAGCTGTACTAGGGGACCTTTGTGGGCTGCCCTCATCAAAGGATGGGGACAACAGGTCTTCTTTACTTGCAGGAAAAAGTGTATTTCAGAAGTACAGGCACTTGTTAAATGCTTGTAGGCCCAAGTAAATAAGTTCATGCAAACTTCCAATACTGAATGCACAAAGTAGCTGTATCATTAAAGGGTTAGTTCACACAAAAATGAAAGTTTTGTGAAAAATCTCTTCCGGAAGCTCAAATGTGCTGTGTAACACACGAGAATGAACCTTATTGGTTACGCAGCATGTTTGAGCTTCCGAAAGGGGTTTGTTCTTGTGCGTCATTCAGGTTTCGTTGAGCTTTTGTATATGTTTGCTGATCAGTGTGTATATGTGAGTAAAAGCCTAAATTAAATCCGTTCATCATATAAAGCGATCAAGTCTCTTTGACTAAACCACTCAATTCATATGGATTAGTTTTACAATCTCTTTATGAACCTTTTGAAGTGTCAAATTTCTAGTTGTGAAGGCAGTCTATGAAGGGACAGAATGCTGTCAGATTTCATCAAAAATATCTTCATTTGTGAAGATATTTTTTCACTTTAATTTTTGGGTGAACTAGGCCTAACCCTTTAAAGGGTTAACCCTATTTATTTATTTACTTACTTTTTGAATTTAATTGTATAATATATTTTGTTTTATCATAATTTTATATTTTTATAATTTTGATTTATTTATGCTGTGAACAATAGTAAAATCACTGCTTGTTTAAATTTGTTTGTTGTTCTGCAAACAAAGCGTGATAGTCTTTGACCTTCACAGTGCTTCTGTTGGTGATGGTGTTTGGCTTTCCAATTCCAATCAACCGTGGAGACACACACACAAAAAAAGTCATTTTGAGCCAATGTACACAGAGCTATTGTCACAATGTGGTGATTTCTGGGACAAAAATGGTCTCTTAATGAGTCTTGACTATTTGAAAGCACTGCACCAAAGGTTATGAAAGGCTATGAAAAGACAGTGTCTCTCTCACTCGCTGTCAAATATTTCTTCTTTCTGGTCACATAAAACATCAGTCTCAGGTGTTCAGATTCTACCATTTATTACACTTATTACATTCTTAAATAAAAATGCTCCACTGAACAGTTCTTGCATAGATATCTTACAATACCAATTTAAAAAAGAATTATGAAACAGACCAGTAACAAAAATAAATTTCATCTTCTTCCTTAATAAAGAACATTACCATACTAACATTATATCATACAAATAATAATATTTTAAACACTTTGTACAGCAAAAGAACCAATAAAGAAAAACACACAAGGAAAGAACAGAATAGAAAAAAAAAAACGGAGAGGAAGAGTGTGAAGATTACAGGAAGTGAGGGGGTGGAGTGTTAGTGATGTGGCGAGGGAAAGAGAGGACAGTGAATCTGAGGGTCCCTGCTCTAGCGAGAAACTACATGCTTCAGCCTACAAATGGCAAAATGTCGTCCTACTTCCATACAGATTAATCAAGATGGCACATAACTGTTCTATTTTTTCTTTTTCAGACTTGTACCTGCTCTACCAACTGTTGGCCATCTGAAAGATCCATGTTTGGATAAGAGAGAGCACCTGTAAAAGCATTGAGGTCTGTTGTTGGCCGGTTGCTCCCTGGTTAGTGATGTCTAGGGACATTCATAGGTAAGAGATTGCTGACAGCTGGTAACATATAACTGCAGGATGAAACTGAAGTGACTGCGCTTTCGGGAAGTGACCGTGGTTCTGCAGGTGCAGGGTGGGATAGAATGGGGGTGGGAGGTGAGGAACGCAAAAATCCAAAGGGAAAAACCTGGTGAAAACCTTACGTACTGACATATCAAGTTTGGACAAACACGGTTACAGATGCACTTCAAGATGCAGTATATCTCAAGTCAATTGAGTCCTTTAGAGTTCTCATATCTGTTTGCGGGTGATTGGGAACTATATAGATGAGTATTTGAGTGTATACACAGAATAGCAGACTTTATTTTGATGCATCGTTGACCGAAAAAGACCATTAAGTTTGTGCCATGAATCTACAAGCTAAATCTAATAAGCGGAAGTATGAATTGTTCCCATGATCTTGTGATAAGTGCATCTTGAAATGCCACTAAATGTTATGTAGACAATCGACAGCAGTGTCATTTAAACAGACTAAGCTAACGGTAACAATGAAGAGTGTTAGTTATGCAGTGAAATGTTGTTCCAATACGGACAATAAAAAAACGAAAAAGTTGTCACCTCTGACCATTTATCATAAAATCCCCTTGTGGTGTTTCAAGCATCTTTTTGTATAAAATTTAAGCTGCCAAAAGCCTCTTTGAAGCAACAAAGCAAACGGCTTGGGAAGGGAGCTTCACTGGAAGAGTGCCCATATCTAGTACACTTAAAATTGTTCCCTTAGAATGTTTTCAAACATTCTTACTGTCATGAAAACACTCAGCCACAGCATTATCTTCGTTTTGAAGTCATACGGATAACTCGTGGTAGATAAGGTGGACTTCTGTACAGCTAAAATCGTGTTAGGAATTACGTGAACGATCGTTTTAAAGACGATCGCCTGGATGTTGATTTCTAAAGACATGCGTGACCTGCATTGACTATAGAAGCACTAGAACCGATGCGACTAATTCGCTGTTTGAATTTTCAAGGCTAGGTTCTAAACTCATCCTCAACTTCGCATTCAAACCATATTTTACAAGCACACATACTCGAGACCAAGCCAATGGCCACCTAGACTTTAAAGAACGAATCATGGGAAGCTGGTGAAGAGTAGAAGAGATACTGTGAGAATAAAATCGAACACAAAATTCTTCTTTCTCTCTTTCAACACCCAGCAGTTTATTTGCAAATGTGTAAATCTTTGGGCAAAGTATGTATCAGACGCCTGTGCAATTGACTGGCCTGCTGCTGTCGTTCTGAGAGTGAGAGATCGGGGGTTTTAAATGGCACTTGATATGTGAGGGGATATGTATGGCATGTTGCCTGCTAATGAGTCTGATTGGCCTATTACATATTCATTTAGTAACGTCTGGAGCATGTTGGCAAAAGAAAGGATTTTCGTTTGTAATTTTGCATTTAATGTTGCTTTGCATTGTGTTTAAACAGACAATATTTATATGTATATCTTCAGTGTTAATTTGAAGACTGGCTTCATTGTTTGTCGGTGTCAAAGAAAATGATATGACGCTTTTTTTTTGGTCTCTGCATTCCTGCTGTTATATCCCATATGGTGAGTAAAGGAATAAGCGGAATCGTCGTTTTGTCATGGAGCAAAAACAGGAGAGCCGAGCAGTGTGAAACAAAATCTTTTTTACCATTGCTATATGTGAGTAAAGTGGAAATTGAACTCTTTCAAAGCATTATAATTGATGTAACATGTAGAATGATGTACACTGTCTATAGTTGCCCCATTTGTGGAATTGTAGGACATTAGACAATGTTATTATGACACTATAGCAATACATCCTGCTTGCTTGCTTTACAGAAACTCATACATACAATCGCCACATATACGAGCCGCTTCTCACGGAAAAAGTGCCACAAACCACAACTGATTGTACATTTATGGAGATGCACTGATTCATCCCCTATATTGTGTAAAATTTTGGCATGACTTTGCATTTCAATGGAGAAAATGACTTGGAAATAAAAGGAAATCAATTGAAAACGGCAACTGAAATCAAACGTGTAGTTGTGGTTAAACCGAAGTGACTGTGTGTGTGAATCTGTGTATGTGTGATAGAGGAGCTGCCTTCAGCAGGCCTAAAACCAAGAGAAAGGCACCAACCCTTCACTCTTAGGCAGTTCTGCACTGAGAGTTTCGGTATCGAACGTTAAGCTCTGGCGGTCCCCTGAGGGATACTCTGGGATTGTTTAGTAGAGTCTGAGATGACTACGAACATGTTACCGCTGAATCGTAATGGCTTTCAATCTCCCCTCCACCCTTGCAGCCATTAAATCAATGCAGAAGAGGAGGGCCGGCAGGGAAACGCCTTGATTGCGACGCCACGGCAGGCTTCACAACCTTGGGAACGATGATATATTTTTTTGTACCCACTATTTGGAAGCTGATTGTTAACACAGAGCTAGACCTAGGCCTGGTTTAGCATAATTTACTCGAGTGTATCAACAAGTTCTCAATTTAACGTCTGACGTCTGGATGGAACGCAATCCTACAAAACAACAATTGCTAAAACCCTGCTGTGAAGATTTCGGTGCAAAACAAATAATGCTGAGAGGCAAGCTGCGCATGTATGTGTGCGAGTGCGTGTATCTGTCTGAAAGAGGCTGCCATGCAGTGTTTTGTTTTAACGCTGTTCATTAACTTGGTAATTATTGTTCTACTTTTTTTCTTCGAGTTTTTCTCAGGAAAAAGCCAAGAGCAAAGAAACCATTCTGTCTGCATTGTGGTGTGTGTGTCTGTGTGAAAGAGTTTTTTAATGCATTTTTTTTTGTTTTGTTTTCTGCTTTTTTTTCCCTCCAAGTTGTTTTTTGTTTTTATGCTTTTTTTGTTTTGTTTTTGAGTTTTTATTTTTTGACTGTATGAAAAAAAGCACAGAGAACATTGAAAAAATCAGTGCAGACAATGGATACGAAACAGGCAAAGTTTGTCTGGGCTGATGCCACTGAGTTCTTTTGGATCCTTATCCCAGCAGGTGCTCTAATCTGAGAGTCAAACATCCTGCCAACTGTCCCTCCCCGCCATAACGTCTCCTCTGTTGGTCTCCTCCAGTGCACCGGACTACTACGTTCTTACATGTGTGCCAGCATCAACACAAAGCAAAAGAACTCTTTCCAGTGTCAAGAGCATCACACAAGGTCCGTGCCGACGCGCTCTGGTTCGCTTTTCCTGGATCAAGTCTGAGCAAAGCAAAATGAAAAATAGAAGACTTCTGTCCTTTCATACAAAGCCAGCAGTCCCCGTCTTTCTGTTCCCATCTTATGCTTCAAACGTTTCATTTCAGTGCCAGATAGCAGCCACTGAACCTTGTGCATACTGAGAAGGGCTCACAGTTCCCTCCTGTTGCCCGTATGTGCACATTAATGCTTGTGTTCGCAAAGTTTTCACTTTTCAGAAGTTTAAGACATTTCAGCTCAGAAGGAAAACAAACCATCTTTTTAACAGTCTTTTTAAAAACAAAAAACAACAAAACAACATAGGCAAGAAAGTGTCGCTGCGCATCATTTCGGTCGCCCGTGAGTTGACGGGCATGAAGAGCAGAGAAGAGTTCGCTCCTGAGCGAAGAGTACGAGAAATCAGCACACATCCTGAGCGTTGCCGTATTTTTTGTTTTTCATTTATCCCACGCAGAGACTGCTTCGGGGGCCGTCCATTGCGTTTGGCCGCTACTTCCATTGGTCACTCCTCAGAACGTATTGGCAATGTTGTTTTCCGTGTTTGGTTGCTTGCTGTATACGACATAGCTGCAGGTTGGTTATTGTGATGTGTCCTTGGAAAAAGAAAAAGAAGGAAGTTCCAGAATGTACAATGAACGTTGATTCTCTAGTAGAACCATTATGTTAAGTGATGAATGACATGTGCGTTTCGGTTTTGTACATGTAGCGTTTAGTCTACCGTCCCATGCTATTGGTGATTTACTGTACAAAAAGAGAATGAGGGGGAAAAAAAAGGTGGTGTTTGGCAGTGTCTGACCTCCAAGCTAACGCTCGGTAAGGCATGGCTAATCGCTGATGAAAAGGCTTTTGGACTGTCTTGAGAGGGTGTAGAATCCAACAACGGTTGCCCACGCTGCCTCGCATGTTCCTACTGGTGACGTTTGCGGCCAGACCCCTTGTGTGCACCCAAAGTCTGTTGTGAATGTTCCCGAATGGGCGGTGCACACATGTTCTTCTCTTCGTTCTCACTCTTTTTCTCTCACTCTCTCTCTCTCCCGTCTCCCTTGGCCTTAGATATGTCGCTTCATGTGCAGAGCCAAGTGATCAGACCTGGAAAAACATCTGTAAAGAGAGAAAGTGAGAGAGTTAGCTTGGAATCACTTAAGGAAAGAGAGTGATGATTGCGCTAAAGAGGACCACAGTCTAAGTGTCTTGGAAGACGTGTGGCAGCTTTGCAGATGGAACAGAGAAAACAACATTTGGCGTTTGGGAAAAAATGAATTTTTAAGCATAGCCAGCTTTTTGCTCTAAAACTGGTGACAGATCGTTTTGAACGCGTATCTTGCCAATGCAGTTAGCAGCAAAGCCTGTGCTGAGCCTTGCGCAAGAAATAATTTTTTGGGAGTATGACCACAAATCACAGCAAGCCTGTTTGAATTAGGAAATCATTTTGAGGCTGGAGGTGATATGGTATTGTTTAAACTGTGTGGCTGCATTAGGTATGTAGCACTTGAGTCATAGCGGTTGGTTTTTCGTAGTGGGCCATGGGCTTTTTTGTGTCATCATCAATTAAGCTCACATGTAACCGCTGCTGGTAGGAGTAATACATAACAGTGCTTAGAAAATATGGTGTTGTGATGCCATTTCTACTTTACATTTATATGGCTATAAGGATTACTGTATTACAGCCAAAAAAGTGTTGAAAGTGAATCTTAACTGGAATGAATAAAAACTTGGAGAGTTGGAAAGGAGTGGAGAATTATAATTTCAATTTGCCTCTGGCTGTATCCATTATTAATTAGTCGAGAGCCACAGTGTTAACTCCTCTGTTGCTTTTTGGATGGGAAGCAGCCAAGATGTAAATTGGGGTGGGTGGAGGGTGTGTGTGTATATATATATATATACAGGTATACACAGCTGGTTTTCAAATGAGTCATCTTAATGTTTTTCTACATTATAT
This sequence comes from Anabarilius grahami, assembly GCA_003731715.1. Lineage (NCBI taxonomy): Eukaryota > Metazoa > Chordata > Actinopteri > Cypriniformes > Xenocyprididae > Anabarilius > Anabarilius grahami. The sequence goes on along the minus strand of RJVU01002418.1, from coordinate 1,001 downwards.
ATCAGTCGGACGGTTTCTGGTTTTCCCCAGTTGCTTTGCGCAATGCTGTTCTGAACACTGAACAAATTTACCATCATTCTCTTAGCATTTTCTCTCTTTCTTTGTATGGCTCTTCAAGGAAAATCTTTCAAGCTTATTTCCAATGATTAGTAATACTTGTATGCCCAGTGAGGGACTAATGTCTATAGAAGGCAACAGCTGGGTTTTAGAAGTAACAATCCCATATGATTGAGAAACCTTTCAAGACAGACATACCATAAGGTTAAATAAAAAACGCTCAAATATTGCAATTACTTGACATTGTCCAGGTGAAAAACTGAAGCACACTACCCATGAATCTGGAAGAGGCAGAGCCAACAATTGGAGGCAAACAAAACAGGGCTCAGCAGCCGCAGACTTCCATGAAGCATTGTGATATGAAGTCAGTCTCCACTTATATATTTGTTATTTTAAGAATTATATTATTTAAATTAAAATGTATTATGTGCATAACCAATGACTACAAATTATTTTTTTATTTTTTTATAATGTACCATTGTTTTTGCCATACACAGTTCTTCATGGGATTGTAGTTCATTCCCTCATAAAAACCAAAACCACAAAATGTGTAATATTGTAATTTCTTTGTTGGTTTTGTTTTATTTTTTTAGGATTTATTTATTTATTTTTAATTGTGGAAAAGTATTCAGATCGAAGGCCAATGAAAATGCGGGTGGTTACTTTTGCATTGCGTTGACCTTATTTTCTTGACAATTAAGCACATTTATACCTAACCACTACCAGCACCCCAGTAGCAGTTTTCTTTATTTCTTATATTGTTTAGTTTAATACAGCTGGACTGCAGTATTGACCAATCATCATCTGGCCGTGGTTTTGCATTATGTGAATGACAGATGTACATTTCACTTTAGGTATGTGAATTTTTTTGCAGAGCCTATAGACACTGTATATTAGGGTGACCATATTTTGATTACCAAAAACCAGGACACTCGGCCCGGCAA
>RJVU01002272.1:528659-563999 GCA_003731715.1 Anabarilius grahami | reverse complement strand
ACTGTGAAAAAAAAGCACTAATAAAACATCTCAATACAGCCAGCCTAACTTAGGCAATAGCCATCCATTAAGAAACTAGCCTGGCTTTGACGTAAAATAGCGCCGTGCAAGGTTGGCACTGCCACCAAGATAGTAAAAATGCCCCCAAAATGCAAGAAATGAATTGCCCTTGTATGAGTTCTAGTATTTTGTTTATATTCAAGCAATATCACACAAGCAAGAGTGCTATTTTCTCAAATAGCACGATTCAAAATATTATATTCATTTTATCCAATGGTTAAATAAACATTAAGCTGATAACATGAAATTAATTTTTAGACACAACATTGTAAATTGACTTTTTTTTCCCCTTGCCAATGGTTTCAAACAAAGCATAAAAGTTGCGTCTCCCTGCAACACACTACAATGTTTTGTTCTTGAATGATTCACTGTTTCTGTCAATGTCAATGATTCAACGACCCATTCATGAAGTCAATGGGTGCTTCTTAATACTCAAATTGATAGCTCATTGTAGTTATACTTTGTTCTCAAATTGTTAATGTTAAAGGATTAGTTTACTTTCAAATAAAATTTTCCTGATAATTTACTCACCCCCATGTCTTTTTGAAGAATACGAAAGTGCGGTTTTGGTGGAAGAAAATGATCACCTTGCACGTGCTTCCACCAAAACCGCACTCAAAAAAGCATACTCAAAAAGCATACGCTGTATGTCCTACACCTTCCCTATTCTACTTACGGAACGAACGCAGCGGCAGTTCCGTTTTTTCTGTTGAATAGGGAAGGTGTAGGACATACAGCGTATGCTTTTTGAAGAATAGGAAGTGCGGTTTTGGCGGAAGTACATACAAGGTGATCATTTATTTATATAAAGCATATACATTTAAAAAAAAAAATTTAAATTTCCAAAAACGGCAAGCTTGAATTTCCCGCAGGCACCCACTCAGGGGTGCGTTTCCCGAACAACAATGTAACTTGCTGCTGAACTACCAGGGGAGCGTTTCCCGAAAGCATCGTTGGTGAACCATGGTCGTAAGTCCCATTGAACTCTATTGGTAACGATGGAACTTGCGACAGTAGTTCGCTTCGGGAAACCCACCCCAGTACAATGCATCGTTGAACAAATCAACTAGCTAGTCACGACTGTTTCCCGAAACCATATTGTCGCAAAACTGTAGTTCAACCACGTTGCTGAATGTCGTACTAGAGCACGTACGCACATGCGCACTCTTCAAAAACGGTGCTTTAAATCTTTTGACAAACTATATACATTTATATATATATTCATTTTGTATATATTCAAAATAAAAGATATACATTGTACTTAATGTCAGCTTGCTTATTTTGCTCAAGATAACAATTTATTAAGTCCACGTCATAAAAACAAGAAACTATGCTTCTAACCACAGCCCAAGAGCTGTCGTTCCAACCACATAAGTTTGCGATGCAGTTTGCGAATGTTCGTTTGAACGATGGTTTTGGGAAACACCAGATCGTTGAACTATGTAAGTAACGACAGAACTTGCGATGTTAGTTGGCTAACGATGCTTTTGGGAAACGCACCCCAGATCAGAACACATTATTACAAGCTTATCATTGTGAATCGGGCTATGGTAAGAAAATAGTTTTGAACACTGACTGGTTATGTATTTTTAACCCCAAAAAGTTGCGGACTGCTGCTTTAACTGCAAAGGTAAAACATATTAAAATGATTGTGACAGATGTGAAGGGGAGGACAATTTAAATGTGCATCAGCTTTCTTGACAACAAAGACTTCTGCATAAGATACACCTGTTCATCCTCACTCATCATTCCTTGTTCCTCATGGTGCAATTAGACAATAGAGATGTCCTTCAAGATGGCTCTCTTTGACCGGTTTCAGGGTCACAGGCTGCAGGATGGAGTGAGGACACATCAGTTTGAGTGCTAAGCATCCCCTATAGACACTTGCTTCATTCATGAATTAATCAGCCGGTTTGAACAAATTGTTTGAATTAATGATTCCATGAACCTCTTTTGACTTGCCGCCACCTACTGGCGGTTTTAGTTTCATAATTAATAGTATTGTTTCATTTTTGCCAACATTGCTTATTTATATATCTTAATGTTTTATTTGAAAATTAATTTACTTGAAAATTAATCTCATATTTAGGTAATTGTTATTTCAGTGTAAATTTATTTTGATTGGTAAGATGGATTTTGTTGATATGGAGTTCATTAATTCATATAACAGCCCTATTAGTGTAGAAGATGATCAACAATATGTAACTTTACTTTTTAAATAATAAGAAGGTGCCCTTTTTCACTTAAGCACCTGCCTCCCAAAATGTCTGCATGGCCCTGTCAGGTAGCCCTTCTATCAATACCATAAGATGACATCCTAGCAGGAGCTTGTGTTGACAGAAACAGAGGTGAAGTGAGAGGCATTGCGACCAAAATCAAAACCCATCCAATCCTGTGCAGTATATCACAACATGGTACAATATAACTAGCAAGATGCTACAAACAATTCACATCGACTTTCCACATGCAACAGAACAGATGAACGAAACAAAATTCCTTGTGGAATACCGCCCAGATCCAATTTTGACAAAGTGCTGTCCAGTTCAAGAGAATTAGCTGATGAGTTGGAAACAGAGGCAGTCTTCCCTCCTCAAAGTGCAGATATTAAAACAGTCTACTAATACTCAGAGTTAGTTGACATGGGGTGGTCTTCAAAGAGCAAGCAAGCATGTATACATTACAAGAGCCCCATCTAGTGTCCTAACAGTTCACCTTTCCAGGAACAGCCTTCACCTTCATCTAATAAGTCCAAAAAATAGAAAGCTTTTAAAATTAGAAATATAAATCCATGAGTCTAATCAACTAAGAATTGAGTGAGTTGAACTGCTAGTTCGCTTGAGTAAAGGTGTTGAAATCACATCCCAGAATGTAGAGACACAATGATCACTTCACAAATGATTAAGCATTAAAAAGTTATGACTTTTTATTAACTTATTATAAGAAAGATGAAAATCCACATGTAACAGGAAAAACCTGTGAAAGAGAGAGAGATTTGCACATTTAGAAGAATCTTCTATTGTTCATACAAACAGATGATGTTTAAAACAAGTTAAACATACTAACCTTTCTTCGCAGCTCTTCAGGAATGTGGCAGTAGAGACTGAACTGACCATACAGAAAAATTCAAGTGAATTCGATCATTTCCATCACTCAGTGATAATATTCTACAATATAAACACATCAGGAATACACAAATAATAACAATCACTTTGAACAAACAAAGCACATCTGAACATGCTTCATAAATAGAACTGAAATACAGACATGGACAAAACACCTGTAACAGACAGATGTGAAGTAGTGAACATTCACCTTGAACGCCCCACAGGTCTCCTCACTCTCCTCACATGAAATGCAAGAACTTGCCAGTAAAATCTTTACAAAAGGCAGAATGTTACACATTACAATTATTGTAGCACAGTATGAACCCATTTGTGAAATGCACTTAAAACACCATTCAGATGATTAATTCAATTAAAAGGCTTGCACAGCAGTCAGTAACAGATAAGGAATCTTATGTTAATCTTGAGTACCTATAGAGTAGTTCTGCATCCTTCATGCCACCGAACAGTCTTTAGTTTTATCGGATTTATAAAAATCAGATACAGCTGTACCACTTCTTTCCAAAAACAGTCAAGCTCCTGGAGGTGTACCATGGGCAGAGCTAAAGAGTCATGACCATGTGCAGCTCTTGTGTATCGACTGTCTAAACAGCATGTATTTAAACACACACAATATCCCTGAATGACTTTTGATTCACTATATGTTCATGTTGTTTACATAAATAATATGCAGTTCTGACTCATGACCGGGATATTTTATGGCTAGGACCGCTCCATCTTTCAGTTTCAAATGACCTGCAAATCCTGTGTCGAACTGGGCCTTGTTTTTAAAACATTCATAACTGAAATCCCATGAACAAACACACACACTTGCACAACTCTGTTGCTGCCCTGGAAAAAACTGCATCCATTGTTCCCTTAACACTGGGTTCTTTGAGAAGCTGAACAAGGTTATCTTTCCTTCACAGCTAAAAACACTTCTTTGGTGACATTGTTGATTTCATGGTGTAAAAACAAAATGAAAAATCTTTTTGAACAAGTCCTGTGCAGCGTCATACAGGGACATACTCGGGAAAAAACCTTCTGAAACTTATACGAATCCTGAAGGAGTGTATTTGGCACAGAAATTCTCTGTCATACACCCAACTGTGCACATGTTCTGTGAAAAGAACTTGCATCTTGAAGTATGACACTACTATGAATCTGTTCAAAATAAATCAGTGTGTTATTGGGTCTCGCAGTTTAAATGCTAGATGAAATCCCTTGCTTGATTGAGGACAATATGGTGGTTTCTTATATCCTCTTCTACTTGCCTCACTCATGTTTCCTTGGTCTTTCACTGGACTTTTTTTCTATTGGGAAGGTTGTGCTCTCCAGAGGAATCTGTATGGTAATCTGTTATCGGTCATGGCCTGGTTTGAGCAGGCTCCATGTTTCTAATCCGTAAAGAAGAATTGGCAAAACAAAGAGTCCGGAAGAGGCAAAGATAGTTTTTGTGGAGATGTTGGTCCTCTTCCACATGCACCACTTGAGGTAAGCGAATGCCTCGGTGGCCTGTCCAATTCTGCTATAAATCTCTACAGTGGATGCCACTTACTTCTCCTGAACAAGCGACCCCAAGTATCGAGGTAGACAGTGACCTGCGAGCCATTGGTTGCCATCACTTTGGTTTTGTCTGCATTGATTTTCAAGCCATATGAATGAGCGATGTGAGTGATAGTGTGCATTATATTCATAGTTTCAGCATCACTGTCCATGAATATGGTACCGTCTCTGGCAAGCATTAGATCGGTTAAAAAGTGATCTTTATCGCACTGGACTCCAAGTTACGATGTTGAATAACAGGAAGATGACATCCCCTTGGTGAACTCCATACTTGACCAAAACCAGATTCATATGTGGCTAGTTGATCCTTGATCGGATGCATGAAGGAGTTTAATGAACTTCTGGAGAATGAATTTCATCTTCAGTGTCTTCCACAAGGCCTGCGAGTAGATACAGTTAAATGCTGACTTTAACTCAATAAAGACAATGATGGTTGGCTGTCCATATTGAATTCTTTCTTTTAGCAGCTGCCCAAGTACAAAGATCTGGTCAAAGCACCCACGGATTACTGCTTTTTTTTTTTTAAAAGTGCATGATTATGGCTTTCCTCCATGTGCTTGGCACATGTTAGTTAAATGAGATGGCTTGAAGAAGTGTGTTTAGATGATGATGCAGGACATCTCCTCCAGGCTTAATAGATTCTATAGGGATCTACTCCCGGTGCCTTGCCATTTTCAATGATTATGCCGCCTTCACTTCAGGAAGTGATCATCACATGAAGGTAACGTTAGCTTTCCGGATATTGTTGTTGGTCGATTTGTTTTTCTCACTCCGTCTTTTTAATGTACGATAGAGAATGTGGTATTTGTGTCTGGATGCTGCTTGTTCAAGATCAGCTGCCACCTGATTCCAGTACGACTCTCGTTCCACTTTCCTCCTCAGTCTGATTTCTTGATTAAGCTGGCAGTAACGCCTTGACAAACTTTGCCTGCTTTCGTTTCTCTACCAGCTCCAAGCACTCAGTTGATATCCATGGTTGTGTTTGTCAACAGGTGATCGTGCACATGGGTTTAGCGCATTCTATTATTGCACCTGAAATGCCTCTTCTTCATCTACAAGATCCAACACTGCCAAAGCCACACAATGGTTGGATAAGGCTATTTGGAACTCCTGTTTGCGTGTAGGGTCTGTCAGCGGTTTCCAGCAGAGCCACACTATTGGAGCTAGTGTCCTCTATGAACGGTGCACAACAGCCATTTAAGGAGTCCCAATCCGATTAAGGGCCACTTCTTCTAGGGCACCATTCTCCTGAAAGAAGGAAACAGATGCACAGAAGGTAAAGCAAATTATCAGGATTGATGATTCAGTTGCACATACAGAATAATGTGTTTTTCCCTCTGATGTTTGTGAATGTAAAGACCTCTGTTCTTCATTCTGAAGTGAAACAGCACAAGAGCAGAGCTCTCTTAAATAAGAGTTATTATTAGTGTTTCTAAGTGATAAATTCTGAATAAAGCCACAAACAGAGACATAAACCACCAAACCACTTTTTTTAGTTCTTCAAATACATGACCAGCAATACACTGTTAGCGAACATCCCGAAGCCTTTCACAATGCTGAGAGCGGTGTTTAGATGAATATGTAAATATGCGCTGTGCACTTTCCTCTCAATGACAAAATAAACACTCAACAAAAATCACAGCAGTTACATTTGGAGATGTTCCTGTCGACAGTGGTGAGGAAACCACAGTTAAGAAAGCAGAAGGCGGAGACACATCGACATATAATGTAATCATATTATGTGAATCGGTAGTTCAAAAGGTGTTTACCAGCCAGAGCCAGAAACAAGCCGTTTTTGAATTAACTTTGTTTTGGTCTGACTTTGTTTGAAATCATGTCATTAGGGCACAATTCTCACAGATCTGAATCTGTTGGTAATTCACAGTTTTTTTGCAGACATGCAGATTCAGAGCTCATAGTATCTCACCTGATGATCATCACGCATTCTCCTGTTTCCTGTTTGAACAATAACAACAAACTCTTACTTTGACAAATTAGAATAAAAATACATACATGCAATAAATCTTCTATTCACATTTTGAATGATCAGCTGTATGTAATACTTGCTTTTTTGTCTTGCTTTCCTTCTCCTAGATTTCCAGTGGTGATAGTAAATCCCACCAACAGTAACCAGCAGCAGAACAACAACAGCAACTATTCCTGCTGCAGCAGCTGAAGACAAACCTGAATCTGGAAGAGCTAAAGACAGACAGTAAATATTACTAGAGATCAACTGATAATTTCAGTAGAAAGACGTATGATATTGATTTATTTCATAAATAGCCGATTTATTTTTTTGATAAATCTGGTGGATTTTTTATCAACAGCAGCCACAACATCAGCACTGTGTGCTTAACAGGAAACAATGTTCACAGGAAAACTGACTGATATTATGGATTGTATGGATTGTTCTTATTCTTATATATATATATATATTTGACTTCAAATGTAAAAATCATAATGCAATTTAAAACTCAATGTGACAATTGTCTGTGATGATAGATTATCTCAATTATATTTTAATACTGAGTCAAAGCTCGCTTTTTTAAACAGGCCAGAATGAAATTATTTACAGTTTTGGTTTAAATGTAGTAAACCATTTTAAAATTGCTGAAGGGAAATTCCACAGAATGATTAACTCTCACCAATTACAGTAACACTGACACTCCTAATGATGCTGAATCTGCTGCTGTTGATCAGTAGTTTAAAGGGTCCAGAGTCTGTGTTTCTGATGTTCGTGATGGTCAGAGATCCAGTCTGATGATCCAGATTCAGTCTGTCTCTGAATCTCTCATCACACTGAACATCTGTACAGATCTTACTCTGATCTCCAGTGATTTCAGCGATGAGAATCTCATTAAAATACCACGTCATTGAATCATTCAGTTTTTTTCTAAAACCAGGATCTAAAGTGACAGATTCTCCCTCCTTCACTGACTTTCTCTTCATTTTATCTCGTTCAGCAGCAGAAACACCTGAAACACAAGACAGACAACAGATTGGAGGATGTTGTTTCGGGGGGGAAACACATAACATGAGAACTGTGTATATGAAAGCAATAAAACATGCTCTCTTGACATTCAGTCTGAAAACAACATTTTACACATTTTGTGCTTATAAACACAAGAGGTGGGTATGATAATATAAATCTCTAATCAAGTAAAAGTACAAGTATTTATAGAAGTAATGACTTAAGTAGAAGTAAAAGTAATAATGTTATTAATTACTTAGTTGCAAGTAAAAAAAAAAAGGTAGCTAATGAAAAGACTAAGTATTCAGCAAGCAAGATGATGAAGTCAATGAAGCATGTATTACAATAAAGATTTCTTCAGATTATGTCCACACATGACAGATGGAGTGTCATCTTGCTGAACCTTTTGCCATAACAACATTATTATTTACACAGATACAAATAATAATACTATATAATATCTATTACTATTTTAACTACATTAATTATATTACATAAGATATATTTGCAACATCCATAGTCATTTATATTTAAATCTACAAATGTTTTTGAAGAAAATACACCTCTGAATGTCAGCAAAAATATCACAGAACATGTTAATGGATTAATCTGTAATTAATGTACGAGACTTGCTTTTAAAAATAATGACTCACCATATAAAGCAATAATGAAAGTCTTTTCACTGTCGCTGCTGCCACTGCTGATCTGTAGTTGATAAACTCCAGGATCTGTGTCTGTGATGTTCATGATGGCCAGAGATCCAGTCTGATGATCCAGCTTCAGTCTGTCTCTGAATCTCTCAGTTCCTTCATTACACTGAACATCTGTACAGATCTTACTCTGATCTCTATTGATTTGAGCAATGCGAATGTCATTAAAATACCATCTAATTCTGTCTTGTTGTTTTGTTTCAACACCAGTGTTTAGAGTGACTGAATCTCCCTCCATCACAAACACTCTGTCGGTATCAACACCTGACGCACCTGAGAAAGAAATGAACAATTCATTATAAGCAAACAAAATAATAGAAAATTAATATTCTAAAATATTAATAGAATAATATATGTTATGGGGTTTCTATTCAAATTATGACTTTCTGTTACAAAACAGGACATGTCCTCAGTAGAAGACACCCGTACTTAAATCATGTTTATCAGTGAAGGACACACCAAGTGAATAGGGAAAGAAATTACATATCAATATTCCAATGGAATATTAGATATTATTGTGAAAATGTTGCCAACTATTACTCCCACTTTTTTTCCATTACATGTTACTCCAATAACACATTAATATGCAAATTAGATACAGTGTAGAGATTAAATGCATTGAATGGGAAAACCGATGTATGGCCATTTTATTGAGACTCAATTCAGATTTGTGACAAAAGACTCCAGACATGACTCAGACTTCAGATGAAGACTTGTGAACATCTCTGGTAGAACGACACAGGTTGCCATCTTGTAATTACGGTTACAACATGGCGTGAACACAGCATAAGCTCATTGTTTTGGTTCAGGAGAAACTATAAAAGGCAGCTGCTGTTCGTTTTTTGGTGCTCGTCTGTCTACAAATCTGTTGAGCCTTATGGAACGCACTGATGACGTATGATGTCTAAGAAAGCAAGTGCGCAGAGGATACGAAAATAAATATGTTGACAGGTAAGACATTGTATCGGATGGAATGCAAGGACTGGAAGAACATTTTTTGGTCCTGAGACATCTACAAAATATATATGTACATGTTTTAATATTTAGACCACTTCTATTATTGATTGCTATCAGGATGTGAAGAGAATTTCAACCAGAAAAAACTTCGGTAAAGTTGGTTTTATATTCGCACATTCGGACTTCTGATAAATTCAGACTTTCCAATAAATGTGCAATAAATTAATGTTTGCGAATTTTAAGCAGCGACATGATATTGACAACCAACGATTGTCAATTTACAACATTTTTCACAGTCGATCAAAATAGGCAAGTATTGTTTTAATGGCATATTTACTTGTGAATGTCCACTGAATGTCCAATGTAGTGTGATTAACAAGCTATTGAATACGGATGTCCGAATGTGCGAATATAAAACCAACTTTACCGAAGTCCAGAAAAAAAACTGCCTACCCAACCTTTAAATGTACAAGACTTGCTTTAAACATGACTCACCATGAACAGTAACACTGAAGATCTTTTCACTGATGCTGCCGTTGATGATTTCTAGTTGATATTCTCCAGAGTCTGTGGTTCTGGTGTTTGTGATGGTCAGAGATCCAGTCTGACAGTTGAGATCCAGTCTGTCTCTGAATCTCCCATCAGCATCTTTACACTGAACATCTGTACAGATCTTACTCTTACTCTGATCTCCGCTGGTTTGAGCGATACAAATGTCATTAAAATACCATATAATCTCTTCTTGTTTTATTTCAACATCAGTGTTTAGAGTGACTGAATCTCCCTCTATCACAGACACCGACACTCCATCTGAAACACAGAGAAAACCTGAAAAAGAAGTTCATTATATGCCAAACAAAAACATTTACATATAGTCCACAACAAGATGAAATAACTTAGTTAACAGAAATGAACCAGTTCAAAAGTTTAAACATGCTCAATGTGTCATGATTAATGATAAATTATCTTGCCAACATTTCTTGCATATTTAAACCCTTTCCAGCAGTGACTTTAGTATGAGCTCCAGCTTTTCACACCGAGGACGAATGAAGGACTCATAGACAACTATTACAAAAGGTGGAAACATTCACTTCTGTAAAGTTGGTTTTATATTCGCACATTCGGACTTCTGATAAATTAAGACTTTCCAATAAATGTGCAATAAATTAATGTTTGCGAATTTTAAGCAGCGACATGATATTGACAACCAACGATTGTCAACTTACAACATTTTTCACAGTCGATCAAAATAGGCAAGTATTGTTTTAATAGCATATTTACTTGTGAATGTCCACTGAATGTCCAATGTAGTGTGATTAACAAGGCTATTGAATACGGATGTCCGAATGTGCGAATATAAAACCAACTTTACCCAAGTGAAACATTCACTGATGCTCAAGACAGAAACACAGTAAGAGCCCTTTTGAATTGGGTGATCGGGGATAATGTATTGTACTTGTCTTGTTTTCTAACATGCAAGTACACATAGCTTATGAAGGGCAGTACTAAATAAAAAAGATCTTCAAACTAAATAAAAATGTTCAAAAGTTTACACCCCCAGCTCTTTGTGTTTCCTTTTTGAGTATCACTGAATTTTTTCACCTTTTGTAATAGTTTGAGTCCCTCAACTGTCCTCAGTGTGAAATAATAATAATAAAAAATACTACGTGTACAATGCTCATTCATGTGTGTAAAGGAAACAAAAGCATATTCAGTACAATAAGCAAAAGCATAATTTTCAGATATTTAAGGGGGATATGCCAAATCACATTTACACGGACCTTAATATTTTTCAACACGACTATGACTTTCTTTCTTTCGTAACAAAAACGAGGCGTCAAAACTACATGGGCCAATTGCTTCAAGTTGGAAACTTCCGGGTTTTTTTTATCGCTGAAAGTAAGTGAGATTTTAACTAATAAATGTGTTGCCATGGTCGAGCAAAAACACAGACAACGAAATACAAACGTTAAACGCATTTCTGTCGAATATAAAAAGGATTAGAGCTGATACAAAACAGAGTTACTTCCGGTTTCAAAGTCGTCCGGAAGAGATACTAGCCTAAATATCTTACCATGATCGAGTAAACAACAGAGCAATAAGGGCAAACTAAAGAGAAGCTTCATTTTCACCACATTTCCTAAGACATGTGAAAGTCTAGAAGGGATATAGTAACGACCGGAAGTGAGGCAAAATTTCATAATAAAATAAAGTAAATTAATCAGATTGTATTTTATTAACGATTTTACATACCCCCAACCCTAAACCTACCCGTACAATACTGCAAATACAGTTATTAAATTAAATAAATAAATACTAAATGACGCAATATTGATCTGCGCATGTCAGTGGCCGTGACAGGCATGATGACGTAGCGACGTTACATCACATTCTTTAAACTGTATTAAAAATGACTTCTGGCGTATTCTTTCATATACCTGTTCTGTAAATTGTAATGCAAAGATGTGTTGATAGTGTCATGTTGTTTGTACATTACTAATACTAACTTCCGGCTTCTGTATGTGCGGCGCTGGTGCATACGTCCTTTTTTCCCGGACATGTCCTGGCCAGGATTTCTAAATGGCTTGACCTCCTGCCCCTTTAATCGTGAAAGCGAAAGTGTCCTTTTCGGTCGAATTGAGGTGCCCCCGGAACGCGATTTCGGAGGCACACCACTGTTCCTGTTGACCAGAGCCAACGGCTCTGCTGTTGACGGTCTTCATACATTAAAATGTTGTCGTATTTGCAATGTTTTGACCATGCTCTGTAGAACCCGCCTTCTCGTAAGCCACGATTGGTCAATTATGTACAATCCCTGCACGCTATTGGTCAAATTACTTTTCAGTCATTCATTACCTTCAGCAATTATGAAAATAAAGTTAAAACTGGGACATTTTAGGCAATTTAGAAATCCTGGCCAGGACATGTCTGGGGGGAAAAAAAGGACGTATCACTTTAACTCAAACAGTGTGGTTTTGTTTGTCTAAAAATGTAGAACTTGATGCAAAAACTTGAGAAAATTAGATGCAGGCTGTAAACATTGAAGAAAAAAATTATTTATTCATTACAACAAAATTTAGCCTCACACGCAAACTTTAATCGATAATGAAAATATTTAATAAAACCAAAAGGTAACATAATAATCAGAAAGAAGTAATTAATAGTTAATAATACAATTTAGAGTACTGTAAAATCCAGAGTATTGTATCTAATAGATGAAGATCAAAAATAACAATAATTAAGACATTCGCAGATAAGAGAGAGGAAGCAGAAGCCAAGGAGAGCAAAGGAGGAAAAAGCTAAACTATCAACGACTCAGTCCATATTATACCATAAGCATATAGGGAAATTTACATCCCACTCAAAACTGATGTTTTTGTTCCAATAAGAAAAGGTTAAATGGTTTTACCCATTCTATCATAAACTGGTCAGATGCCAAAAATAGATATATGGGTTGTTTTGACCCACGTAAGGGAATTTTGCAAATCTTAAAGTCAGCAGAAATAATAACAGACATATTAAGTTCAAATGAGCAACTAATTCTGAAAAACATCACTTCTGCAGTACTTGGCAGGCGTCCAATATCTAACCACAAACGTGTCAGCGTGACCTGTCACACTGGAACACTTGAAGAACAACTGAACATAACATACTCTTAAATATAAAATAAGAATAACCATAAGGGTACAATAACAAGTAAATACTTGAAAATATGACGAGAATTAATATATAAAGCAGGAATACATAAATATATGAAATCGAAAGTAAAATTGATAAATCATAAGCCATAAATGATTAACATAAATATGAATAAAATGCATGAATATGAATATTGACCATTTTGGATCCACCACACTTTTACTAAAACATTGATATGTTTTAGGGGGGAAAAAAGCAAACAGAACAGTTAAATGTTGTAGTTTAGTATTCTATAAATGTATAGTATAATTTGTCTTTGCATTATTTTGGTTATGGACATGATAAATTTAAACATCAACTTTTACATCCCCAAACGAGTAAGAGACCACTGCATAACTCCATTAACTATTAATGTTGACTGTCAGTTATATATTCACTATAACATGTGTATTTGAAGACTTGATTTACCTTATATTCATTGAACCATGTTGTTCAGGAAGGAGCGAGGAAGAGGAGCATCCCATAGTGCAACAGATTACAGTCTGTATGTATAATACTTTTTCTTCTAGCACCTGCTGATAAATGTTGTAACTACACACTCAATGCAATAAGTAATCTTTTATCATTAAAATCCGGGCTATAGAAATATTCTTCTGGGGGAAAAAAACCTTGAATCACTCACAAAACATAACTTGCAGTACCATTCCTAGGCTACTAGCCGGAAAAATGTTTTTAGTGTCTGGTATACACTCAAAACACACATCACTGTAGATGTCGACAGCCTTAACCCAAGCATAAAAACATCACAGAAACTCTTCTAAATTTCCAACATAATATTAAACACTAAAAAGTCTTTAACTTTACTGAAATGTGTGTAAAATAACAATTGATTTCAACATTACTCTCCTAATGCAGTATCAAAGCATGCTGGAACTAGATTCACTGTCCAGTCAACAAACATTTATGTAGTCATAACATTTTACAAATTTAAGTGGATGAGCATAATAAAATTAATTTGTGACAACATGTTCTAATTTTAATGTGTTGCTCATGTTAACAAATTCAAGCAACAAAAATCCTTATTTTCAGTGTATTATTTAGCTGTCAATAATGTGTGTAGTTTGTCAATGATACATGACAAGAATCCAGTTTGGAGAATGCAGAACTGTGACTCTTCTTTCACTGATGTTAGTTTTGATTCAGTACTTTATTACTCTGTAAAGCAGGTTTATCTAGAGAGGAGAGGACAGGAAGAAACGTTTCACCTAGCTGAACACAGATAAAACATTTGGCCCCTGCCATGCAAAAGCTGTTTGTCTATCCAGCTGCAGCAGGTGAAGAAAACCGACCGCAGCAGGTTTCAGTTTGTGTAAATTAATGAGTTGCAAGAGTCATACCTCAATGAGAGATAGCACACAGTTTTAACTGTTTATTTTTGTCATATATACACAATAATTGATTATTCAATAGAATTATAAAACCATTTGAAGTTCTTAATTCAAAGAGATTTACACAACGTTCTTCCTTTATGTAGCCTATTTAACGTATTCAACTACATTATCAAGGTAAAATGATAAAAAAATATTTTTCCAATATTAAAAAATATTGGCCTGGTTTCACAGACAGGGCTTAGACTAAGCCAGGATTAGGCCTTAGTTCAATTAGGACATTTAAGTAGCTTTTATAAACATTCACTAAAATACTACTGTGTGCATCTTCAGACAAAACAATGGCTTAGACATATTTTAAGATATATCAGTGCAAGTTGCTTTCAGTTCAAACAGCTCAAACATGCATTTTAGTCTAGGACTAGACTTAAGCCTCATCTGTGAAACTAAGAGTTTAAAGTTGTAATAAGAGCTGGAAAAAACTTTTTTTCAAATTTAACTATAGGCTGTATGACATGCGTTCAGGTTGTTTGAACTAGGAGGGTCCAACTCTGTCGGAGGAGGATTCACACAGACTGAGTGTTTTCAGCGGATAGTCTTTTTAGATCAGACACTGAATGGGTAAAGAAAATGTTTCACATGTTTGTTTTGTTCTGTATGTGCTGGTGGAGTCTGACTGGTAAGTTATAAAAACATTTTTAAGGCTTAATATTTCAGAACAGCGTATACCGTTCACTTCTGTTGTTTGCCAGAGAATTTTGAAATTGTGATTTACAGGCCTGGAAAATTTATTTAAAATTTTAAAGCCAAGGGAAATAATGGAGATTTCTATACTGAATAAACTCAGTGGGGGCTCAGAAAGCACTTTTCAAAACTTTGAGTTTTTTTTTTTCTTCAGGGTTAAATATATAAATTTTAAGGATTAATAAATAAAATACAAATACTAATAGCCATGTCTTAAAATTACTTTTAAAATACCTTGATAATCATGAACAACAACAGAACAAAAAAAAAACAAAAAAAATAGTCAAAAAGCAATTAACATATTTCAAACGACAGGGGCCGGTTGCACAAGCTGATTGTAAGGTCAGCTACTTCCAGCAATTCGATAAAAATTTACACCTGTTGCTAAAACTAAAACTACAACCAGGTGCAACTACACCAGTTGATGATTCACAGTGGTTACGCTCTTTGCTAAAAATAAAGAACTGAACTGCTCATGTCATCATAACAAGTGAAGCCACTGCACCATCTGATTTCAATTATACCGAATGAGGTTTTTATATCCTTACATCCCTGTACATCCTTACAACGCAAACGTCCTGAGCATGTAAATGGTTATTTATTTAAAGTCGGGAATTGTCCCTGTTTATTCAAAGTGTGAGTGTCAGGGTTCTGTTTATTTTCTGTGTCACATGCTTCTTTGTTCTCAGTTTTCCCGCCACTTGTTAGTTCCCTTGGTTATCCTGATTGAGTTCATAAGTCCCAGCTGTGTCTTGTTTTATTTAGTCTTGTTTGGTCCTTGTTTGCCCTGTATATATTTCCTGTGTTCTCCCTCTGTCTTGGTCGGTTCTTGTTTATGTTAGGTTGTATATGTTTTCTCTGAGTTTTGTCATTAAAGACCTCTATGTTGAAGCTCCATCGTCTATGTGTGTTTCCCACAACTAACCCCTGACAGAAGAACCGACTGTTACAAGACCATCCCGGCTGAGGACCGCCTTTCTGGGAATCCATCCATTGCTATCCTCCAACAAGTCCTCAAGTCCTCAGTGCAGTGATGAGGATGGCCGCCATCCCTGAGCCTCGTCGCGAGATGGCCGCCACTCCAGAGCCTCGTCATGAGATGGCCGCCGCCATGCCTGAGCCCTCGGTCAAGATGGCCGCCGCCACACCTGAGCCCTCGGTCAAGATGGCCGCCGACCGCGCCTGAGCCCTCAGCCAAGATGGCAGCCGCCACATCTGTGCCCACGGTCAAGATGGTCGCCGCCACGCCTGAGCCCTCAGCCAAAACGCCCACCATTCCTAAGTCCTCTCCAGAGCTACTAGAGAACTTCTGGTTGATTGACTTCTGGTCAGAGCCCCGAATCGTCCAGAGGCAACACTGTCCTTCGTCCCGAGTCCAGAGGCGACACTGTCCTTCATCCCGAGTCCAGAGGCGACTCTGTCCCTCGTCCCGAGGCGACTCTGTCCCTCGTCCCGAGGTGACTCTGTCCCTCGTCCCGAGGTGACTCTGTCCCTCGTCCCGAGGCGACTCTGTCCCTCGTCCCGAGGCCTGAGGCGGCTCTCTCCTTCGTCCCGAGGCCTGAGGCGACTCTGTCCTTCATTCCGAGGCCTGAGGCGACCATGTCCTTCGTCCCTAGGCCTGAGGTGACCATGTCCTTCTTCTCTTCATCCCGAGGTGGCTCTCTCCTTCATCCCGAGGCGGCTCTCTCCTTCGTCCCGAGGCGGCTCTCTCCTTCGTCCCGAGGCGGCTCTCTCCTTCGTCCCGAGGCGGCTCTCTCCTTCGTCCCGAGGCGGCTCTCTCCTTCGTCCAGAGTCCATAGGCGACTCTCTTCCTCGTCCCGAGTTTTTTTTTGGGGGGGCGCCATATACCAGTAGCCAGAGTGGCCGAGCCTGGGGTCCAGGCCATGACGCCCCAAACTGCCCAACCCGACATGGCGCCCTGAATTGCCCGATCCGCCATGGTCCCCCGCACTGCTGATACCACCCTGGAGACCTCCTACCGGTCTGCTCCTGCCCACACCTTTGACTATATCCAGCCTACACTCTAAAAAATGCTGGATTAAAAACAACCCAAGTTGGGTTGAAAGTGGACAAACCCAGCAATTGGGTTGTTTTAACTCAGCGGTTGGGTTAAATGTTTGCCCAACCTGCTGGGTAGTTTTATTTAACCCAACTATTGTTTAAAAAATACTATATTGCTTGCTTAAAATTAACCCAAAGTATGTTGGAAACGAACATTTATTAATATGTTTGAACATGCATTATTCATGTTCATTTTTAATAAGTTTAATGAATCATAATTAAACAATAAATATTTATTAAATTGCTTATTAATAAATGTTAACCTTTTGATTATTATTGTTGCCTCAAGTAATTATGTGTCTGATTTATAATTTCCAACCTATTTTGGGTTCATTTGAAGCCAGTCATATAGTCATTTTTATACAATAGTTGAATTAAATAAAACTACCCAGCAATTTGGATAAACATTTAACCCAACTGCTAGGTTAAAACAACCCAATCACTGGGTTTGTCCATTTTCAACCCAACTTGGGTTGTTTTAACCCAGCATTTTTTAGAGTGTATAGTCTTACAATCAAGTGCCATCCAGCTGGTGCAACTGGCCACTGGTTTGTAAAAAATCCTTAATCTGTTCCTGTTCATGTCCTCCAGGTGTGTTTGATGATTCAGTGTCAGTGATGGAGGGAGATTCTGTCACTTTATACAACGATGTTACTGAACTACATGAAGACGACGACATACTGTGGAAATTTGGAGCTGAAAACTCTCTGATAGCTAAAATCAGCATTGAGAACCGAATCTTCTCTACATCTGATGGGAGATTCAGAGACAGACTGAAGCTGGATCATCAAACTGGATCTCTGACCATCACAAACATCACAACTGAACATGCTGGAGAATATCAACTAGATATAAGGGGAGTGAAACTGACATCAAAAACATTCAATGTTTCTGTCTATGGTGAGTAGAGATAATTTGTCTTGTCCTTTACAACCGAAACACTGAATATTTTAATGTTTACAGATCGGCCCCATTCAGCACCTCACTGTAGCAGATTTTTGATTTTCTGGTGGACAAACTAAAATACATTTTGTGGTAATTGACATTATGCCAAAAATACATTAGACCGAGCTTAACTTGTAGTGAACTCTGTAGTGAATATTTCTTTAAATCTTTACATACTAAAATGTTTAATCATTTTATAATCAGAGCGAATCAAAGAAAGACTCATTGACTGTCAACCAGTGTTAATTTTGGCAGCCATTTTTTATTTAGTCTTAGTCTTTATCTTCAGACGAAAATGCTCCTTAGTCTTAGTCACATTTTAGTCTTTCATATTTTAGTCTAGTTTTAGTCGATGAAGTCATCACATTTTTGTCAAGTCTTAGTCATTACTTTTAGTCAAACTACAGTTACCAACTTTAATTTTGATAGCTATTTTATATGTAGTCTTTAGACAAAATAGTCATTATAATTTTTCTCTTTAGACCAATTAATTTAAGCTTGTGAAAAATTTGAATCAAGGTAACAGACTGTATTGACATTGCACTCTTAGCAGTAGCACTTGTGCAATTGTACATATCCTCTTTCAGTGGTTCTCAAACTTTCTAGAGTGTCGTACATCCTTCTGCGTACCCTCTCTTTTCCACTTAGACTGCAGTTACACATTTCCATTAAGGGACAATATTTGCCTTCTTAAATCGATTTTTCCAGTGCATTTGTTACCTTTTATAAATACCTTTGTAAAATAAATAATGCCTTACATAAAAAATAAATACAATGATGATAAAAACGAAGTGATACTTTTAAATATTACATTAAAACCGCCAGTAGGTGGCGGTAAGTCACTGTTTTTATGAGTGAATCATCGAGTCATTCATTCTTTCAGTATCAAAGCAAGCGGCTGTATTTATGAATGGATTGAATCATTGACGATGCGTTCAAAGCCACAGATTCGTTCACGAAACACAGCTTGTGTGCTGCAGTTCTGCTGTGGCTTTCGTTGCAAAATAGAGCAAAAATACTGACAATACTGTTTAAAATGTTTGTTGAACTGTTGTATAAAATCAATATTCAGGATATTATATTATATTCGGGCAATATTCTTGCTTGTATAATATGATCAACATTAAAAACAGTAACTCGCAGAAGGGTATGTTTTTGTATCGAAGAGTTTTAATCTTAAATCTGCATGCAGTCTGTGTCTATATTTGTTCTTCATGCTAGTAGTGCTAAAAGGTAAAGTTAGGCTATATTACAGAACAGCATTAATGTTGCGCGATGCTGGTTTGTGTGGGTGGAGTCAGTTTTGACAGCGATAGATGAGGTAATTTGATTGAATATCGCGTATAGAACATTACCTGCTAGAAATACATGTTCAGTTTTCATGTTATTTTATGGTGGAGTAGAATAAAATGAACGGCACTTTTCGCGTACGTCAGTTTGAGAACCACTGATATCAGCCTGCACTTTGGTCCCAGATTTAGTCAGTATACGAGCAGCGCAATATAGACACTTTAATTTAAGTAGAAAATCTCAAATGAAGAGCGCTGAACTCCGGTTTACTTGTCTGTGTTTTCAAATCATCCGCGCTTCTTGTAGAGAGGGCTCGTGTGCAGGGTTGCCAGATAGCAAAGATGAAGTAAAACGTGTTCTCTTAACAGAAAAGCTCTGAAAGGGAGTTTAAATTCTATAAATCTGGCAACCGTAAGAGTGACCGCTCGTAAAGACAGTCTGTAATGTTTTGTCTCCTTTATTCGACAAAAACAAAAAGGGATTTCAAAAGAGTGATTCTGGTAAAGTTTTTTTTAGTCTTTCAGCCACATTTCAGTCTCGTCTTTTTTTCGTCAACGATATTGCATGTGTAGTTTTAGTCACGTTATCGTTAAATGAAATTGGTGTCGTCTCTCATCGTCTCGTCATGGAAAAAAAGGTCGTCAACGAACATTTTTCGTCATAGTTTTCGTTAACGAAATTAACACTGCTGTCAACACACTACACTGAAAATAAGATATTAATATAAAAATGTTTAGATTTATCCATATTTCTGTATATTCTCTCATGTTTCTCAGCTCGTCTGCCTGTTCCTGTCATCAGCAGTAACTCTTCACAATGTTCTTCATCTTCATCATCATCATCATCATGTTCATTGGTGTGTTCAGCTGTGAATGTGAGTCATGTGACTCTCTCCTGGTACAAAGGAAACAGTTTATTGTCCAGCATCAGTGTGTCTGATCTCAGCAGCACCGTCTCTCTACCTCTGGAGGTGGAATATCAGGATAAAAACACCTACAGCTGTGTGCTGAACAATCCCATCAGCAACCAGACTCAACATCTGGACATCACTCACCTCTGTCACACATGTGCAGGTACGTTGGTGTTGATATTAATGTTAATTTCCTAATTTGATCTATGAAGTTATATTGTGCTGGTGTTTGTTTGTTTTAGATCAGACAGACAGATTCAGTCACACTACTGGTTCATTTCATCCATTACAGATCAACGCCTACCTTTATTGTACATAGTGCTGATCTCTGCTGCTGCTGCTGGATCTCTGTTGATTGTAGTCGTGATCTGCTGCATCTGCAGGAGATGTAGAAAAACAGGTCTGGAGAGCAAGCAATTAATCTGTATAAATATCTATCTTTTTTATGACATACATTTTTGGATAATATTAAAAACTGTCATTGTAACTTTCTGTATTATTTTCAATAAAGTCGAGACCCGGGAGGAAGACAGAACTGATTCAGTATTGTGTAAACCAACAACACGACAAAAGGTACGTTTTTGCAGTCAGTTATAGTGTGTTTGAAGTTTGCAGCATCAGATAGTCAGTGAACAGACATTTGTGGTTTATTGACTCAACCGTCATTATTACCCTCAGTAGAGAGCAGATCAAAGGTCTACAGGTTTGCAGTGCGGTGTAAGTTTTTCTATTTTGCAAGGCTATTTCAATTCTGCAGAGCTAAAGAAATTCATTAGTACAAATCAAAATTTATTAGCAAATAGAAAATCTTTTTCATCGTTGGATACGGCGGCACACTAGAAATACACAGATTAAAACATACAGCAGTATTAAAGGGTTAGTTGGTTAGTAAAGACATCATTAAAGTATATAATATAATTATAAAATATAATTCACCACTTTATTTACAAAATATTAATCTCCAACACACTTACAGTACACAACATCTGCTCTCGCATCAACTCAGCATGAAATTGAGAAATTATAAATTAAGTTATTTGCGCAAATAAAGCACTCGTGGCGCTATATAAAATTTAGGTTAAACCACTGGAGTCTCCTGGATTACTTTTAATGATGGATTACTCTCATCTTTTCTACCTTTCTGGGGCTTAAAAATGGTAGTTGCGTAGACTGTCAGTGGAGGGACAGAAAGCTCTCCGATTTCATCAAAAATATATTCATTTGTGTTCAGAAAATGAACGATGTGAGGGTGAGTAGCCTAATTATTGACAGAATTTTTTTTGAGTGAACTAACCCTTTAAACAATATATTTAATTAATTAAAATCTTCTTAAAACCATGATCAATCTTGCTCTGTCAGTCTCATGTCACACCTATTGTTTGACATTAGTCTTTAGTTTAAAAATAGACCATTTCTATTTTTTATTTTTGCTCCTGATGTAATCTGTGGCCTAAATAATCTTTTGTGTAAAATCATATGTAATGTGGTTAGCTTAAAGCATTCAAAATCAGCTTTTATACCATTAGATTTTCACTGGACAGAAAGTAGGATACAGAGTTGTTATCCATGTAACAAAGAACCCAAAGGTTGCTGGTTTGATTTAATTACCGGCAGGAAATGACTGAGGTGCCCCTGAGCAAGGCATCTAACCCCCAATCACTCCCCGGGCACCACAGCACAATGTCTGCTCACTGCTCCGGGTGTGTTTGCAGTGTGTTTGTTCACTACTTACTGCTAGTGCTCCTATTGTGTGTGCACTAACTTGGATGGGTTAAACGCAGAGGACAAATTCTGTGTATGGGTTACCATGGCCTTCACATGTCACTTTCATGTTAGCTGTGCTGAACTCTGTCCTTAAACTGCAGCGTCTCTGCGGTTCATGATTATCTGAGCTGAAATGCAGCTTGGTTGCTTTGCAGACTCTCTGCAACAATTGCCTTTGCTGTTTCTTTTGTGTAAAACTGAAAGACAGTCATTCTCAGCACAGGCTGTCATGACAAACATAGCATAAACTCCAGTGTTAAATTAACTGTCCTGGAAGAGAGATTTGACCTGAATCACTGAACTCATTTAGAGCCCAATCTCTGAGTTAGATTTACATTATTGATTACAGCAGCACTGTGATTCTACAGCACAAGATCAGCTTTATCAATATAATCCAAAGGATTTCTTAAGGTCTGATAAAAATACTCCCATCATGCATTGCTGCATAAATAAATTATGAGCTGAACTGTCTTAGTAATTTCCTTTTATTTTTAATATTTTCTTATATTAGCTGTTTTTATGTGACTTTTAGTTGCTTGTTTTCTAATGTTCAGAGTTTATCAGAATATGCTGTTTGTCACTGTTGTTGAGATTCATACGCTGATTCTTGATTAAGTACTTTGATCAGAACAACTTTTAATAAATCCTTTGGGTTATAGCTGAATATTCTGCTGTAGAATCACAGTGCTGCTGTTATCAATAATGTAAATCTAACTCAGAGATTGGACTCTAAATGAGTTCAGTGATTCAGATCAAACAATGATTATGTGAAAACATAACCAACACCACCTGATCATCTTTCAACTTTGCTTGTCTGGCTGTTATAACTCAGTTACAGCAGCTAAACAAAACCTAATATTAAATAGTCAAGGGTCAAGAGCTCAACTAAAGCAAACCCTGATCTCTGTGATGGTGACTTAACAATTTTGATTTTCTCCTTTGGTGATTCTGCTTGTTATCATCAGGTGTCTTCAATAATGGTCAATCATCACTCAATTAATAACCTAACTATCTTGTTAACTTTAACACTGCTTCAGAGTTCGGTTATTTTAACACTTTCACACACTTGAGTGTGGTCTCACATATACCTACTCCCATAAGAGTTCATTTAACACTGGAGTTTTTGCAGTGTACCTTTAGACCTTAATCTGTTTGATTTAACTGTTTAAAAGGTCATGACTGATGTCAATTCTTCTAGCTGTTCAATGTTAGCATCTGTTCTGTAGTTTTTCAAAACAAAAAATTAAGCTTTGCAACAGAAAAACCTCACTCTGTTAATTTTCTGTTGAATCAGCAGCATTCCTGATTGAGTTTTTTTTTTCTTGCAGAAATCGAAGACAGGTGCTGTGTATGAAAATGTTCCCAAAAAACGATGATTAAATACACTCCTTCACATAAGATGATATTGTATTGTCTAAAATGTTGTTTATCTGTATTAGTTTAATTTAGTGCTGCTCTATTAGCATCCAGAAACTCAACTAAAATGTTCTTTCCTTTCATTATTAAACACTGATCCCACCTTTTACTCTCTTTTGTCTATCACTTACTGCCTTTCCTCTTTTTATTTAAATAATCACACAGACACTATTCAATGGTCTCCAAATGGTCGAAGGTCAAAATTATAGTTTCAGTGCAGCTTCAAAGGGCTTTTTAACGATACCAGACGAGGAATAAGGGTCTTATCTAGAGAAACGATCGGTCTTTTTAAAAAAAAAATACAACTGTATATGCTTTATAAAACACAAATGATCGCCTTCCAAGTGGTTCCCCCAAAAGCACACATTTGTATTCTCCAAAAAGCTTACGCTGTATGTCCTACACCTTCCCTATTCTACTTACGGAAAAAATTGAACTGGCGCTGCGTTTGTTCCGTAAGTTAAATAGGGAAGGAGTAGGACAGAAGAATACGAAAGTGCGCTTTTGGCGGAACCACTTGGAAGGAGATCATTTGTGTTTATAAAGCATATACAGTTGCATTTTTTGAAAATGACCGATGGTTTCGCTAGCCCTTTGAAGCTGCACTGAAACTGTAATTTTGACCTTCAACCGTTTGGAGTCCATTGAAGTCCACTATAAGGAGGAAAATCCTGGAATGTTTTCATCAAAAACCTTAATTTCTTTTCGACTGAAAGAAGGACATGGACATCTTGGATGACATGGGGGTGAGTAAATTATCAGAATTTTACTTGAAAGTGAACTAATCCTTTAATTTACAGTTTCTCTCATTGGACTGTACAATTTACACTTTTCTCTTTGACATTGTTTTTCATTGTTTTTTTGCAGTTTGGTTTCAAAAATAAATATTCTCATTATTTACTTACCCTGATGCCATCCAATGGTGTGGATGACTTTCTTTATCAGAACACAAAAGCATATTTTTAATCTGGAGGAAATTCAAGCTTTGTAGGCTGCATACAATGCAAGAAAATGGCATCCACCATTGTGATTAAAGAAACAAATCAAACATTCTCAACTTTAAACTAGTGCTTCTCACCAGGGCTCTGATACTGATTCTAAAAATGTTTGTGTTCTGCTGAAGAAAGGCAGTTGTGGGATAGCTGGGATAGCATTAGGGTAAATGAAAAATGATAATTTAAGTTTTTAACAAATTCAAAATATTTGTGTTGGTTAAAGCAAGTGCCATTTTTCCTTTTCTTAAAGGGTTAGTTCACCCCAAAATAAAATTTCTGTCATTAATTACACACCCTCATGTCGTTCCACACCCGTAAGACCTTCGTTCATCTTCAGAACATAAATTATAATCTTTTTAATGACAAAATGCTGTCAGATTTCCATCCATTGACTGCCTTTATAACTACCACTCTGATGCTTCAAAAACTTTATAAAGAGATCAAAAAACTAATCCATATGAGCATACCAATCGCTTATGATGAAAAAATTTAATTTAGACTTTTACTTGCATGTAAACATTGATCAGAGAACATATAAGCAGAAGCTCAACCTAACCTGCTTCGAGAATGAATGTTGAGCTTCTGCTTATTTTTGCTGATCAATGTTTACATGCGAGTAAAAGCCTAAATTAAATATTTTCATCATAACAAGCAATCAAATCTCTTCAGAAAATTTGGTCTAAACCGCTCGATTCATATGGATTAGTTTTCCGATCTCTTTATGAAGGTTTTGAAGCATCTAAGTGGTAGTTACAAAGGCAGTCAACTGACAGAAATCTGACAGCTTCAGTAATCACAAAGATCTTAATTTGTGTTCGGAAGATGAACGAAAGCCTTACGGGTTTGGAACAACATGAGGGTGAGTTCTTAATGACAGAATGTTAATTTTAGGGTGAACTAACTTATTGTTTGTATTTATGCTGATAATCAGTTTGGGTCAGTTTCAGCCAATTTGTCAATGCCTATTTTTTGCCTGTTTTAATAAATAGCAAATGATGCACCATAATCTATTTCTTCTTTATTTATTTTCTCTCCATCTAGTGAAAACTAGTTTGACATGTCTGTTTGCATTATATACTACATATACTAGAGATGTGTTAATTATGTATTGTTTTAATTTTTCTATATTGTAGAATTATAGCTGTAACCATTGCTGCAAGTACAATGTAAAACAGTGTTGAAACCGTAAAATGACGGTAAATGGCTGGAACCACAGCTGCCAGTATTTTACTGTGAAATTACAGCGCAGCTGTAAAACTGAAAAACGGTGTTGAAACCGTAAAACGGAAAAACGTTGTTGAAACAGTAAAATTACGGTAAATGGCTGGAACCAAAGTTTACACAACAGTGTTCTCTAGATCCTCTCAAGCAAAGGACCTCTACATTCTGGTTGCCGTTGAACCACGTTATAGCTCATTACTATAAAGCTGACCTGACTTCAACTCTCCTCGACTCCCAACGCTCACATTGAAAATGAATGACTTCCTGTCACTTTGACACTCCCGCCGGCAGCGGTGTGAACGAAAGTTAAGACAACTTGACCATTGCGCTGCCTCCTGTTGCCTGTTTGTGATAAACTCAGCAGTGAAAGGGCCACCACCCCCCGGTGGCCTTAGGAAAACAGTGAATAGCGGGTGACATGCATGTAAGCGAGTAAATACAGGAAGTGCAGCTATGACTGTAACTGAATATTGCCATGAAGATGTCTTCAGGTCTCTAATAAAACTTGAAATTTAGGGTAGATAAGAGATTGTATGCCTGAGTTACAACAACTTCCTGTTTCATGGTGAAACATCGAACTTTGTCAGGCTGCCACGGACACACCCTTCAGGGAAAACTCTAGATCTTTGCAATTTAATGTCTCAAAGGCCTTTAGATTAGACTGACCATATATGTTTATCTGATAATCTAAGGGGGGAGTTTGTTAAAGTACAACATCTGGAAATGGCAGAGAAAATTAAAAGTATCTCACTACATTTTGGGTTATCAGATTTTACACCAAACTTTGGTTAGACTTTTTTGTAGGTATTGGGCAGTTACATCTGTCTACCGAATTTCATACTTGTATCTGAAACGTAGCACGAAGGGCGCTTAATTGAAATTTTGTAGTTGCCGCTATAGAGCCATTTTGCCACACCTAATTCTAAAACCCATGTCAGATGTAAATTTTCACCACTTGTGATGCGTGTGCAAAGTTTCATGCAATGCAAAAGTGTAAAATCTGTTGGTTTTTAACCAGCATCATAGCTCTAAATGTTTCCTTTCCGGGATTTGAAAGCATCATGGTCTTAAAAGGGGAATGGGGAGGGGTATTCTCTTCTGCTGTACTTGTGAGTCAGTCCGTTGCTGCTTATACATAGTGCCTATTTACTATCATTATATATAATGATAGTAAATGTACGTAAAGCTATCCTTTTGCTGGCCAGTCAAAATCTTTCTACACTCTTAGAAGAAAAGGTTCCATATAGAAGAATCCTTTAGAGTTCTTTGTAGAACCTATTTAGGGGTTCAAATCATTGTAACATTTTAGTTAACATTTTACTTAACTAGAAATATTAACCATAGGAATTCACAAATCAAACTGTTATGCAGGCTAAAGACATTTTTATTAGCATTTACAATCACGCAAGCAATATATAACAATCCATAGTTGACAAATTCACATTTCTGAAAAAGGAACTAAAAGTAGTTAAATTAATAAGCGTTAGATAATAATTTAACATTCACATAAGCATTAAACAATTCAAAATCTGAAGGGCTAAATAGTGCTGAATGAGTAATGACTTTTTAATGCTCCATATTGAACAAAAAGTAGACAGCAAACAGACAGAAGATAAAAGTTACTTTTGACATCTCCATTTAATCAGTTAGTGCAGGAAACAGCTCTGATTAACCTGAGAAAGAAAGAGAGATTTTCACAATTACAGGTCTTTTCCATTGTTCAGACAAACATGACATTTAAAGGGTCAAACATACTTTTCCTGTTCAAGTGCAGGCGATCATTTCCATCACACAGTGATAATATTCTACAACAGAAACACATCAGCAAAACAATAATTAAATGATATAATATTACACTAAAATACAGCACAGCTCAACATGCTTTAAGAAAAGAATTAGTCAAGAAATGGAGGGAAACAGCAGTGAATCTTTACCTTGAACTCCCCGCAGGTCTCCATCACTCCTCACATGAAAAGAACTTCACATAAAGAACCTAATCAACATCTCAACAGCTTGAAAAAAGGCAGAATGAAACAAGTTACACAGTACAAAAAACAAACAAGCATTCACTTTTGCATATTTCAACAAAGACATTCAGTGGAATAAACAAACATCTGAAATCTATAATAAAAAACTAATATCATTGTTTTATCGATAAACATTTGTGAAATACACTTGAAATGCCATTCAGATGATTAATCCCATTGTTACGAGCCCCTGCTCTTCCTTTTGTTTTCTTTTTCTTTTCTGAGCATAGTTGCCAATTTGATGGGGGCGGAGCCTGATTGTCTCTGTGGCCTCTGCCTATTTAAGAGCAGGTGGTGTCACTTCACTTTTGGCCTACCTCAAGAAACCGGTTGATGGTGGTTTTGGAGTTTGTTCTTCTTTTTTGTACAGGATGGTGAGATCTGTTTGTTTAATTATATTAGAATAGCGGGAAAGCATAGGTATGTAAGCTGACGCGGAAGATTCTTTTGTGTTTGTCATTTTCCTTGGGAGTGAGGAGTTGTAGTTTAGATTAGTTAGCTCACCAGTCCTGATTTGAGTTTTGTATGTTTACATGTTTCTTTGTTTTTGTTTGTTTGCTTGTTATAGTTTTGAGACTTTTACTGCCAATAAATTTGATCTTGCCATTGCGATTTTTGCTTAATTTCTTTTCAACGGCTTTTTATGTTGGTCCCTAATCTGGGTCGTAACACCCATTAAAAGGCTCGCTCAGCAGTCAGTGACAGTTATGAAATGCATAAGTTATGTAAAAAAACATATTTGGCATTTTGTATCTGTTTCAATCCAGTGTCTTTCAGTGCAGTTTTACAGGTTAACCAAAATGTTTAATTTCTCAAGTGTGAACAAGGGAGGTTTGTCTGATTAAGGATGTCCCATAATTGACAACCATCTGCAGAGTCTCTGTCCGATTAAGGATGTGCCATTAGCTTCATCCATCTGTGGAGTCCAAGTCTGATTAAGGACCACTTCTTCTGGGCCACCATTCTCCTGAAAGAATCAGATTTACAGGAAGAGGAAAAACAAATGATTAGGATTGCTTTTTCCCTCTGATGTTTTTCTGTAAAGACCCATGTTCTACATTCTGAAGTTAAACCGAACAAGAGTAGCGCTATCTTAAACAAGTCAATCATTATTAGTGTTTCTATGTGATGATATCTTAATGAAACACAAACTCATACAGGGGCTTAAGAAAACCCTTAGTCATTAGGTTAAAGTACACTTATGCGCAGCCAAGACAATGTGTTGACATGATTTCAACTGAAACAAAAAGACAGGGCGATATATCAAACAGCCCCGCTCCTTTTTTAAAATAGCCAATAGCGTTTTGTTTATATTACAGCTTGGCCAGAGTCGTTAGACTCTGTAATACCTCAGTTTCCTCCTAATGTCCTTTATATGCGTTAATATACAGCATTCTGTGCAGTATTCAAATGGCTCTGATACCTTTTGTGGTCTGTGCCGACTCACCACACACATATTATCCGCTCTGTGCGCTCATGTCTCTTGACCGGAGCAGACTGCATGCGTTACGGCAGATCATCCTATGTGACACTAATGCGAAAACGGACTTCATTCGCTTCAAACGAAAGCATATTTACACTGTCTGAATCATTCCCTATTCTTTATATAGTGCACTATGTGCCATTCACCATGTAGAAACTAGTAAATGTGTGAACAAATGACCGATTTCGAGTGTAGGAGGAGGCAGGACTTCAGATTCTAGAGAGCATTTGATTGGACAGAAGATTTGATGAGAAGCTGAAGTGTGATGTGGCTTCATTAAAATCCATGATCAATTTTAATGGAAGTGAAAGGCTGTAAATTTTGAATGAATATCTCCTAAATGTGAATTTTGTAATTGTTTTGGAACACACCAACTTATTAATAACCTTAAGGATAACATATACAGTGGTGGTCAGAATTATTGGCACCCTTGGTAAATATGATCAAAGATGACTGTAAAAATAAATATGCATTGTTTATCCTTTTGATCTTTAATTCATAAAACTAGCAAAAATCTAACCTTTCTTTTAAGGAAAAGAATTGAAAGTTATGAAATGTTTTTCTCCAAAACATGTTGGCCACAATTATTGGCACCCTTTTATTCAATACTTTTTGCAACCTCCTTTTCCCAAGATAACAGCTCTGAGTCTTCTTCTATAACGCCTGATGAGTTTGGAGAACACCTGACAAGAGATCAGAGACCATTCCTTCATGCAGAATCTCTCCAGATCCTTCAGATTCCCAGCTCCATGTTGGTGGTGCTTCTCTTCAGTTCACTCCACTCATTTTCTTTAGGGTTCAGGTCAGGGGACTGTGACGGCCATGGCAGAAGCTTCATTTTGTGCTCAGTGACACATTTTTGTGTTGGTTTTGATGTTTGTTTTGGATCATTGTCCTGATGAAAGATCCAACCACGGCCCATTATTGGATTTCTAGCAGAAGCGGTCAGGTTTTGATTTTTTATCTGTTGGTATATGATAGAATCCATGATACCATCTATCTGAACAAGATGTCCAGTACCTCCAACAGAAAAATAGGCCCACAACATTAAAGATCCAGCAGTATATTTAACTGTGGGCATGGGGTACTTTTTATCCATGTGTGCACCAAACCCATCTGGTGGGTTAGCTGCCAAAAAGCTCTTTTTTTAGTTTCATCTGACCATAGAAGCCGGTCCCATTTGAAGTTCCAGTCTTCTCTGACGACTGAATAT
Source organism: Anabarilius grahami (assembly GCA_003731715.1). NCBI lineage: Eukaryota > Metazoa > Chordata > Actinopteri > Cypriniformes > Xenocyprididae > Anabarilius > Anabarilius grahami. The sequence goes on along the minus strand of RJVU01002272.1, from coordinate 533,538 downwards.
GCTGGAGATTGTTTCTGGATGAGAGCAGAGGATTTTTCTTGAAACCCTCCCGAACAACTTGTGGGATGTAGGTGCCGTTTGATAATTTTTTTAGGCTTTCTGAGTCTCAAGACTCAACTAATTCTCCAGCTGTGATCCTTGGAGAGTCTTTTGCCACTCAAACTTTCCTCCTCACTCCAAATTAGGACGATACAGACACACGTCCTCTTCCAGGCAGATTTGTAACATCTTTAGTTGATTGGAACTTCTTAATTATTGCCCTGATAGTGGAAATGGGGATTTTCAATGCTTCAGCTATTTTCTTACAGCCACTTTCTATTTTGTGAAGCTCAACAATCTTTAAAAGTTAAAAGTACTGTCACTTAAGACCATCCTCCTGGTTGCATTGGCCTCGGTTAAGAGGGTAGGGGACCTGCACGCATTTCCGGTCAACGAATCGCGCCTGGAATTCGGGCCCGGTGACTCTCACGTTATCTTGAGACCCCGGCCTGGATATGTGCCCAAGGTTCCTACCACTCCCTTCAGAGATCAGGTAGTAAACCTGCAACCGCTGCCTTTGGAGGAGGCAGACCCAGCCCTGGCTTTGCTGTCTCGTCCGCACTCTGCGCCTGTACGTGAATAGAACGCGTAGCTTTAGGACCTTAGATCAGCTCTTTGTCTGTTACGGAGGCCAGCAGAAGGGAAAGGCTGTCTACAAGCAGAGGATGGCCCACTGGATAGTGGACGCCATCGCCTTGGCTTTTCAGTCCCAAGGCCTGCCTTGCCCGCTCAGGTTAAGAGCTCACTCCACCAGAGAAGTTGCCTCTTCCTGGGCGCTGGCGCACGGCGCCTCGCTGACGGATATCTGTAGAGCTGCAGGCTGGGCGACACCCAACACGTTCGTTAGATTCTATAGCCTTTGTGTGAAACCGGTATCTTCCCGTGTGCTTGCTTCCAGTAGCCGGTAAACGCGAAGAACCCGTTCGAGTGTCAGCTTGCAATGCCACTCCCGCCCCCTGGGCCAGATTCGTGCATCCATTGCTCCAGTAGAGTTCCCCACTTGGCGAACCCTGTCAAGTTCCTCCACCTCCCCTTGCGGCTTGGACATTGCGGAGTGTCCGATGCCAGGCCAAATCTCTGTATCTGACATTGAGGTTTGGCTGGGTGCCATATGTTGTGACCCCTCCACGTGAGTGGTCCCATATGCGTATTTTCCACTGTCAAACTCCCCACGGTGAGCCCGTGTCTTCCCTTTTATGTATGTAAACCTCGTTCCCTGAAGGAGAGAACGGAGACATACGTGCCGTCGTCACAGTTTCTGTGCCTTCGCTGTAGTGCAGACTCAGGTTGTCTCCTCAGCGAAAAACAGAGTGTGATTGCATCTGCTTCTGTATTTATACCCACCTGATGGGGGCAGTGCGCATTATGCAAATATCGCACGCCAATTCCATTGGCTTGTTTAGTTTCACTCGAAGCTGATAGTGCTGTAAAATTAAGTTTTATTGCAGACAGACAGATTCAGAGCTCACAGTATCTCACCGGAACAGTTGTCCTGTATTCTGTTTGAACAATAACAACAAACTCTTCCTTTGGTCAATTAGAATAAAAATACATACTTTTACATATTTTTAAAGATTCTTTTTGAACAATAAATCTCATATTTACATTTTGTACAATCAGCTCTATGCAGTACTTGCCTTGTTCCCTAAATCTCCTGTAAATCACACCAACAGCAACGAGCAGCAGAAGAAGAACAACAACAACTATTCCTGCAACAGCACCTGGAGACAGACCTGAGTCTGGAACAGCTGAATACAGACAGTCATTATTACTAGAGATCAACTGATAATAAACTCTACCAATACTTCTGAATGACATTTACACATTTCTATTTTCAGTAGAAAGTTGTATGATTTTGATTTATTCAATAAATGGCGGCATCTGGTGGACTTTTGTGCAACAGCAGCTAAAACAGCGGATTCACATGAAAACTGACTAATATTGCACATTTTTCTTTATTATTAACAATAGACTTCAAAATTGTAAAACTCGCAATGACAAAACTGTGGAAACTGTCTGTCACTTTGAAGTGCATAAGTTGATAGAGATGATCCTCAATGAAAACATTTACTGAGAGAACTATTTCATACTGTTTTCTAAAACTACTCAGGTGAAAATGCACTGAATGACTCAATGACACTCACCAGTGACAGAAACACTGAAGCTCCTGATGATGCTGAATCTGCTGCTGTTGATCTTCAGTTTATATTCTCCAGAGTCTGTGTTTCTGGTGTTCATGATGGTCAGAGATCCAGTCTGATTCACTTCAAGTCTGTCTCTGAATCTCTCTTCACACTGAACATCTGTACAGATCTGACTCTGATTTCCAATGATTTCAGCAATGAGAGTGTCTTTAAAATACCACATCATATCTTTTGATTTTCTTCCTACACCAGGATCTAAAGTGACAGATTCTCCCTCCTTCAGCGACTTTCTCTTCATTTCATCTCGTTCAGCAGCAGAAACACCTGAAACACAAACCAACATATGATTGGAGGATCTTTGGGGGGACAGACACATAACATAAGAACTGTGGATATGAAAAAAACAAAACATGTTTTGACTTTCAGTTTGAAAAGGAACATTTATCCACATTCTTTGATAATGAATATATTTTAAGTCAAGTCACTTTTACTTATATAGTGCTTTATACAATACAAGCTTTTACATCAAAACCTCTGTATTTTGATTGCTGGGGGAAAATGATGAGAAACTGTTGAGAAAACAACTGAAAGATAAAACAACTAACCAACGGAAGAGCAAAATGTGTTTAAAGAGGACAAATTATGCTTTTTTTCATGTTCATCTTTCTTTAGTGTGTAATGATGCTGTTTGAGCAAGAAAAAGCTCTGCAAAATCCCTCCAGCAGGAGTTATTCTCTATATCAGTGTCACTGTTCCTGAACTCCCTGAAACGCCTCCATTGCAGTCTTGAGTTTTCCTCCGGGAGCAAATATTCCTAATTTAAACAATTTCCATCCAAGGCATACGCAGAATAAAGGGGCGGAGCCTGGTTGAGTTAGTAGCGTGTTTTAGCCATGTCCAAGAGAAACTGTTTTTTCCACCCCAAGTCTAAATCTCCCTCTTCTACGTTCCTAACTTAGGAAACAGTTTCTCAGCCGTACAACCTCAACATTGTGTTGTGTTCAACATTTTTCAAACAAATGTTTTTTGTACCAATGCAGGTCAGATGTTATGAATGGCAAAGTTATAACATCACATCCAAAATGTAAGAGAGGTATAAAATAATGAATCACCACTGTGAAACATCCTGCACAAGTCATGTTTGCAAAGGTAGATCAGGTTGATCTGCTCGTTCTTCTTAACAATCATTATTGGACTCAGAGTAGCTACAGTTGTGTTTACAGCATCTCAGGAAGCCTCCGCAGCTAATACTCGCCGGTTATAGTAAAAGGAGCTAAATTTTTGGACATATACTCCAAGTAAGCACTAGACCAATCACAACACACTGGGGCGACTGACCAATCAGAGCAAACTGCGCTTTTTGGAAGGCAGGTTTAAATGAAACCGAAACTAACACAGAGCATCCACACAGGGTGAAAACAGGCATTGCAGCACTGTAAAATGATGAGAAAAATAATGTTTTTATAGGTAAAGAAAAAAAAAACTCAATGTCAATGCAAAATAATTCATTAAACACATTTTTGATGTTGTTTAAATGTACAAGACTTGTTTTTAAACATAATGACTCACCAATGACAATAACACTGAAGGTCTTTTCACTGTCGCTGCTGCCACTGCTGATGATCCTCAGATCATAATCTCCAGTGTGTGCGTTTGTGATGTTCATGATGGTCAGAGATCCAGTCTGATGATCCAGCTTCAGTCTGTCTCTGAATCTCTCATTACTTTCATCACACTGAACATCTATACATGTTTCACTTTTTCCATTGATTTGAGCAATGAGAGTGTCATTAAAATACCATCTAATTCTGTCTTCTTGGTTCATTTCAACACCAGTGTGTAGAGTGACTGAATCTTCCTCCATCACAAACACTCCACCTGCATCAACACCAGACACACATGAAGAAATGAGCAGTTAATTATAAGCCAATGAAAATTACACAACAGGAAAGTGCAGTGAAAATGTTTTTCTACAGATCATAAAGATTGAGTAGAGAAATATGTCTGGATTCATAAGGTAACGTGCAAACAGCAGAAGAACATCATCGATTTACACATTCACTCATCAGACAGATGTACATGCAGCCCACATCTGATTCATATTTCGCCCCCTCCCTATCTGTGCATTTACACAATTATTCTCATACTCAAAATCATAATGAATATTACCCGTTATTAATATTAAACGGATGAATAGTGTTCATTTTTACTTTCTTCTTTATAAAAATTGTTTTATTTTTCACCACATTCAGATTAAGACAATGTCAAGTTTTTTTCTACAAAATATTATTTATCCAGTTGTTCGAATCTCCCACATAAATAACATGTCATAGACAAAACCAAGCCCTGCCCTACTTTTGTTTTTGTCAAGATGCTGTTTCACTCTGATAGACGTCACAATAGGAAAGGAAAAGCAATCACAACTTCTGTTTCATGCCAAATTTTAGCAATAAATATAATGGACGCACTATTTTTGGAATATTTTTTACAATGACAAGCTACATTTTAATAAATTGCTTAGCTATTGAAATTGTGTTCTGAAATCACAGTCTGAGTGCAAAGATGCTGTTGGTGTTGTGCGGCTGCTGAACATTACGCATTCTTTAACCATAGCAATGACTGTTAAATGTGCTAGAATTCAAATGTGCCTTTGTCTCTGATGCACAAAAAACAAAAGACCAAAAAAAAAAAAAAAA
>RJVU01002272.1:491549-503892 GCA_003731715.1 Anabarilius grahami | reverse complement strand
GAAGTACATGGATATGTGTTTATATACACCGATCGTGCATAACATTATGACCACCTTCCTTATACTGTGTTGGTCCCACTTTTGCTGCCAAAACAGCCCTAACCCGTCGAATCATGGACACCCTGAAGGTGTGCTGTAGTATCTGACACCAAGATGTTAGCAGCAGATCTTTTAAAGACCCCCTGTGGTGAAAATCAAGTTTTTAATTTTGTTCATATGTCTATGTTGTGTTTTTAATATGCTTGAAGACAAACCATGTGCAAATTCATAAGTCAACACCATTGCTGAGTATTTTAAAACTGCACTGAAAAAAACAAAAACAGTTTCAAACCCATGGTTTGAAATCACTGATATTTCTAACAACACAAACTACCATGTAACCAATCACAGAAATGTGCTTGTGGGCTTTAGCATATCATTAACCATGAGCGTTCTGAAGCAGGAGTTTTAAGAAGCCAGGTCATCCCAATATATTTTTCTGTTGAAATATAACTTTTGATAGATACTGACCACTGCAGACCGGGAACACCCCACGAGATCTGCAGTTTTGGAGATGCTCTGACCCAGTCGTCTAGCCATCACAATTTGGCCCTTGTCAAACTCGCTCAAAACCTTACACTTACCTATTTTTCCTGCTTGTAACCAGAGCCCTGAACTGGTTCAAGGAACGAAAACCAGAAATGAACAAAATTTTAACTGGAATGTAACCAGAAACTGAAACAAAATCAAATCATTCTGAACAGAAACGCTAATTTTAAAATGGCCATTAACCGGTTAATAACGTCATTTTATCGTTCTGTTAAATATTTTGATTTGGCAATCAACCAATCACGAATTCAAATAGTACAGCCTATTCAAATGTGACGCTGACGCCAACATGACGCACAGAGGCAGTCAACCCAGCTAACAGAATTTTGTTATAAGAACGTTCTCTAAATATTCAGTGTTTGTTCTAGGAACATTAAAAATGTCCAAATTTCGTCCACACGGATCCGGCATTTTTGGAAGGCGAAACCACAATTTTTTAAAACCGGGTCCCAGAGTGGATAAATCTGAAATGATACCTTTCGTGTTTTCGTGTGTACAGCTAATCCGTATATTTTGTGAAATGATGATGTCATCACCCCACGTGTCGACAGTCAGACAACGCTAACAGCTCAAAACAGCAACAACAACAACAATAGCAGACTAGATACTTGTGTTTGAGCTGCAGACACTACTGAGCCTAAAGCTTTATTAAAATAAAACGTGATTTCTAAGCTTTACTAAAGTTTGTATTCAGCACGCAAGGTTTATGCACATGCTCCAAGTCTTGTTCTCTGTTTTAAGTGTATCTCTGAGGCAGAATTACAGCGCCACATACTGGTCTGGCATGTATACTGAGTCGTTTCAGTGGTTTCGTGTGGACGCAGATATTTCTTGAGACGAGGAAAAAAAAAGATCAGATAGGGTAAGCTCTGGCTTTGTGTGGACGTAGCCTTATTGTCTTTTTTTATTTTCAGTTGATTTCAGGCTGTGTGGCTTTAAGTCAGCTGTAGTTGTGTTTCATTTTCTGAGAGTTTAAGCATGATGTTGAACCAACATCACATTATAACATTGATTCAATGACATTACCATTGATTTTTTGTTGAAATGTCAACATTTTTTCGACATTAATTGCAGCTGCAAAAGTGATATTGATTCAATGCCGTTAATGTTGAGACATTAACATTGATTTAACATTATTTCGATCATTGCTTGCTATCTGGGTCACTTCCTTCTGAGTCCATTTTGTCTGATGCCTTTATGTCTGATGTCTTTTAGTCTGAGGTCGTTTCGTCCATTGCCTTTTTGTCTGAGTCCGTTTCATCTGATGTCTTTTAGTCTGATGCCTTTTTGTATGATGCCTTATAGTCTGAGGCTGTTTCATCTGATGCTTAAGGCAAGACATCCCAGGTGAATAGGGTAAAAAAAAAAAAAAAAACTAATAGATATCACCATACTTCCCCAGCTGATGATTACATTAAGACTCGCAAACGAATTGCAAAACGAATTGCAAAAATCAATTACAAGTTCAGATAACTTGTAATTGATAACATTACAAGTTATCTGAAATGTTATGTTTAAATATGCAATTGAGGCATTATCTAATTAAATATGCACTAATTTGCATACATTTCTAGAACAAAAGTCTGAATATTGTGAAGCCCCAAATAAGAAATTTTGGTGTAATCTTTGACTCCGCTTTAACGTTTGATCATCAGATTAAAAGTGTGGTAAAAAAAGTTGCTTCTTTCAGTTGAGGACTATTGCAAAAATGAAATCCTTTCTGTCTGTTGCTGACCTTGAGATAATGATACATGCATATATCTCCACCCATTTGGACTACTGTCATTCACTTTATTTGGGAGTAAGTCAAACTCTAATTTCAAAATTGCAATTGGTCCAGAATGCAGCTGCGAGGCTCCTTACTAACACAAAGAAAAGGGAGCATATTACTGCCAGTCCTCGTTAGTATAGCGGACAGTATCCATGGTGACCTGTCACGCGGAAGACCGGGGTTCGATTCCCCGACGGGAGAGGCTGCATCTTGGGGCAGTCGTGGCCTAATGGATAGAGATTCGGACTTGTAACCCAAAGGTCATGGGTTCGAGTCTCAGGTCCGGCAGGGATTGTCGGTGAGGGGAGTGAATGTCCAGCGCTCTCCCCACCCTCAATACCATGACTGAGGTNAAAGTTGCTTCTTTCAGTTGAGGACTATTGCAAAAATGAAATCCTTTCTGTCTGCTGCTGACCTTGAGATAGTGATGCATGCATTTATCTCCTCCCGTTTGGACTACTGTAATGCACTTTATTTGGGAGTAAGTCAAACTCTTATTTCAAAATTGCAATTGGTCCAGAATGCAGCTGCGAGACTCCTTACTAACACAAAGAAAAGGGAGCATATTACTCCAGTTTTGGAAAAGCTGCATTGGCTTCCGGTTAAATATCGGATTCAGTACAAGGTGCTACTGTACTTTTTTTAAAGCTGTCCATGAGATGGCCCTAGAATATATTTCGGACCTGATTCATATGAGGTCTGGTAGATCCCAAAGATCATTTAATTGCTTATTGCTCTCAGTTCCGAAAACTCGTCTGAAAACAAAAGGGGATCGTGCATTTTCGGTTGCCGGCCCAAGACTCTGGAATACCCTTCCACCTGACATCAGATCTGCACCTTCAGTTGATGTTTTTAAATCTCGTGTGAAAACATACCTGTTTTCTATGGCTTTTAACTGTTGACTTTTGGATGATGTTGTTTTAAATGTTTTTCTGTTATTGTATAGTTTTTGTTTTTGTTGTGTTGCTGTACAGTCCTTTGGTCTACTTAGTGGAAACGGCTCTATAAAGAAAGTAGATTTGAGACTTGAATACTGGATGAAGTCAAGTTCAAACTTCTTAATTTTTTTTGACATGTTAAATTTTGAGGATTTTTAGAGAGGAAATTTTGGATATCTATTTTTATCACTCCATAAATCAGAAAATACTGTCAACAGACAGAAAAAATAGGAATAAATTTTTTTTATAAAATCAGGAAAATTATATATCAACAAACCCCTCAGTAAAAACCTTCAGAATATAGATAGGAATAAAACTGTAAAGTTTGGTGTATGTAATTTCTGCTGAAGTGGAGATTTCTGACTCAGAGCAGGAGAAAAAACTCATTTTGAGAAAACGGCCTTTAAAGATATTTACTGTAATTGAAATCTACAGACGCAAATAGATAAAGTGCTATAAAATATACACTTAAAATTGTATTTTGGATGCTTTCTTTCCACCAGTCAAAAAAAGAAAAGAAAAAAAAAGCACTTTATGAAAAACCAAAAAGTGCAAAATCTCAAAAGTGACAGGTGCATGAAAAAACTTTTTCCCCTGTAGTGTCCCCCCCTTAATTGTATGAGACCTGACACCTGACATTTTTCCTGAGACGTGATGCCGTTGAAGCCTTTTAGTCTGAGGCATGACACCTTTTCATTGTATGACTGAAGTCTGAGGATGTCCTAAAACTACAGCAAGAGTTCCAACAACAATCAGTTATAATGGAGGATTTTCAGAATGTTCAGAGACGGTCACGATGTGACTGTTTTAAGGGTTGAGGGATGTTATTTGGTGGAACTTTAGGGAACATTCAGGTTGTTTCGGGAATGTTTAGGGGACTATTACTATAGAACATTCTCCACTGTAGTGTAGGTCTCTACACTACATTCCCAGGTCCAACCCCTAATTGTCCCCTAAGCGTTTTTGGTCCTATTTAGGTCCTTCTGTCACGTTTACTGAATGTTTTCAGAACCTTTATTAACATTACAGGAACCTTTAGGGGAACAAACTAGATTGTTACTGCAGCACTTCTTTCACACTGGTTCATGGTCTGCAGATCCTTAATAAAGGAATAAGCACTGTGTGTTCACGTTTAACACATTAACACAAAGCCGACAGACTCACAATGCGATCATTTTCAGTAATCCGGGGAAGCTCTTGTAAACTGAAGTCATTTTCTTTGTCATTTTGAAAGCTCTGCATAAAGAACAATGGCTTCTGGTACACCGTTTTATGTAAATAGTATTTAAATTGTATGTAAATATAATCCTTTGGATTATATTGATAAATCTGATCTTCTGTAGAATCACAGTGCTGCTGTAATCAATAATGTAATTCTAACTCAGAGATTGGGCTCTAAATGAGTTCAGTGATTCAGATCAAATAATGATTATGAGAAAACATAACTAACACCACCTGATCATCTTTTCTCTTTGATTGTTATTACTCAGTTACAGTAACCCAACAAAAATGTTAAAAAGTCAAGGGTCAGAAGCCTAACTAAAGCAAACACTGACTACCGTAATGGAGACTTACAAATTGTGATTTTCTCCTTTGGTGATTCTGCTTGTAAACTTCAGTTTTTTTTCAATAACGGTCAATAATCACTCAATCACTTAATTATCTCATTAACTTTGACACTACTCCCAGGAGAGTTTATTTAACACTCAAGTTTTTGCTGTGTAGAGAACGTTTAAGGAAGTTTAAGGTCATGAGAACGTCCCCTCCTGTACAAAGGTTGTTGATCGGTTCTCATGCATTTTTCCCGTTTCTCTTGTTTTTGTGTTTCAGTTAACGTCTCTGATGTATTATCAGAGTTGATGTTTTGCACTTTTGAGTGTCGTGATCATATTTCTATCCAATCACACTTGAGTTGCACTGGAATGAGGGAATTTTCAGAAAGCCTCAGGCAGATTCATCAGAAGAATTTTTTTTTACTATACGCTTTTCAACAGGATTCATTTCCCGACAAATGAAAATAGAAAATAATGCATAATTATGCATTACCAACTCGGGTGTGCATTATTTTCTAAGAAATCAACAGTCCGTCCTCAATTATTCCTTACCTATTTACTTTTATTTTTTGCTGTTTTTTGTTGTTGTGACATTTGGTATTTTTTTTTTTTTTTTGTGATGTCCAGAGTTGATCTGATTATCTGAATATTTTGTTGTCACGATTGTTGAGATTCATGTGCTGATTGTTGATGTCTGTCTGTGTGTGTCATGGGAGACAAACAAATGCAGGGTTTGTCATGTAAATGTGTTAATAGCAATTCTCTCAATTGTTCGATTCAAGTGAAATTTCATGATGATTATAAAACTGTCAATATACAACCTGTTACAATCACAGAAGGGCAGAGACACGGGATGTATAAAAGTAAGGTGTTTATTTTCACAACCAGATGAACAACAGTTATGGAGGTGAGTGAATGGCAAATCTTCAGGTGAATAGAGATAAATGGAATGGTAATACTGTCCTTTTGTTTTGTAGATGATGGTATGGAGGCAGAATGCTGGTTTCCAGACACAAACGATTGAGCTGGACTTCACACACGATGACAAGGTATACAGGAGGAGAACAAGAGACAAACTTGGAGACAGGTAAGTAATCCAACTAAGTCCTTGAGGTAAGCATTCAGGTAAGATGCTAACGAGACCGGACAATGAGCGTGTCTGAATGAGACGCTGTGTCTCATTTCGAAGGTTGCATCCTCCGGAGGTCGCATTCGAAGGGTGTAGTCGTCATTGAGGCTGTATCGTTTCAGAAAAGTAAGTAGGACTCTACAAACGCGACCTTGGAATGCATCCTTCTTTCACGGGAATTCGGAGGATGCATGAGGTGTATCCTTCACGGCTGCAGATAGCCCACAATTCTTTGCGTCGCTGTTAACAACCGTCATTTATTTGAAAAAAAAAAGGCTGCCGTGAACTCGTTGGCATAGCAACGATATACTTCCTGTTTCCTTTCCTGCCTGTGTGTCCTACGAAGGATGTTTCGTTTAATTCTGGCTAAGGACACTCCATATACCGCATCCTTCACAGGATTCGTCCTCTTGAGGATGCAGCCTTTGAAATTAAATGAAATGAGACACAGCTAGAGTCCTTTATACTGCCAGTAATGAGTGTGCTGATGATGTGCAGGTGTGCGTGATTAGTGTTCGGGTGACGGGGTGCGTTGTGATTGGTGATGGTGGAGCCTGGCTCTTAAATTGTAAGATAAAAGTCTTTAATCTTAGATAAGATAAAAGTTACTTTTGACATCTCCGTTTAATCAGTTAGTGCAGGAAACAGCTCTGATTAACCTGAGAAAGAAAGAGAGATTCGCACAATTACAGGTCTTTTCCATTGTTCAGACAAACATGACATTTAAACAAGGGTCAAACATACTTTTCCTGTTCAAGTGCAGATGACCATTTCCATCACACAGTGATAATATTCTACAACACAAACACATCAGCAAAACAATAATTAAATGATATAATATTACACTAAAATACAGCACAGCTCAACATGCTTTAAGACAAGAATTAGTCAAGAAATGGAGGGAAACAGCAGTGAATCTTTACCTTGAACTCCCCGCAGGTCTCCATCACTCCTCACATGAAAAGAACTTCACATAAAGAACCTAATCAACATCTCAACAGCTTGAAAAAAAGGCAGAATAAAACAAGTTACAAAGTACAAAAAACAAACAAATACTCAATTTTGCATATTTCAACAAAGACATTCAGTGGAATAAACAAACATCTGAAATCTATAATAAAAAACGAATATCATTGTTTTATCGGTAAACAGGCGGAGTCTGATTATCTCCACTTCTCCACGGCACTTCACTTCTAGCCTACCTCAAGAAACCTGTTGGTGGAGGTTTTGGAGTTTTTGTTTTTGTTTTGTTTTGTACAGGATGGTGAGATCTGTATGTTTAATTATATTAAAGCATGTAAGCTGACCTGAAGATTGTTTTGTGTTTGTTATTTTCCTTGGGAGTGAGGAAAGTTAAACTTGGAGTTGTAGTTTAGATAAGTTAGCTCACTGGTCCTGATTTGAGTTTGTATGTATATATTTGAGTTTTGTTTTGTATGTTTCTTTCTGTTTGTTTGTTATAGTTTTGAGACTTCTACTGCCAATAAATTTGATCTTGCCATTACTTATTACATGTTTAAACAGCAGTCAGTAACAGTTATGAAATACATAAGTTATGTAAAAAACATATTTGGCACATTTGACATTTCCAGTGTCTTTCAGTGCAGTTTTACAGGTTCAGTTCCTGAGATTCAGAGTTTGATCAAGGACACAATGATGATTTTCATGGATCAAACCTTGCTGGATTTGAACCTTCGCTCTTTAACTATAAACTTTGTTAACCAAACATTAGTGTAGAGTGTGAAATGTTTAATTTCTCAAGAGTTCCTGGGTAAAAATGCCAGTTTAGAGTTAACAAAGCTACCTGAACAAGGGAGGTTTGTCTGATTAAGGACGTCCCATCAGCGACAACCATCTGCGGAGACTCTGGCTGCGTTTACACTGGCACATAAGAATCAGATCTTTTGATCACATCTGACACCGATCGGAATTAGTTGCACACGTGTAAACACAAAAATCCGCAGGAGATCCTGAGCCACTTCCAAATGTGGTTTTAAATCAGATACATATCCGATCTCTGGACATGCGACCTACGTCTAAACACGCACATCCGATTCCCCTTGGAAATACAAGCCATCACAAGGCGAGGGCAACAGGTTTGCTTACTAAAAGGTAGCTTTAATGTTCTATTATTAAGCAGACGTGTTTGTATGCACTCGCACTAAATAATTGCAGCTTTATTATTGAGGTAGAAACTTTATATGTCTATCTATTTTTTCCTTGAAAGAAAAAATTACCTTTATTTTCCTGTCTATATTCGTTCAGTCAGAATTCGCGCTGCAAAACATCCATGACACTGATGCTGTTAACTTATCCATTCTGGCAGGTAATCATGGCCACCCGACATGAAATATATAAATAATTTTAATAGCACGGCCATTCAAAACCTGAGGGTCTACCATGTGCATGTAAAACTATCAATGGCAATCATTTTGAGCGGGAATTAATGTAAACACAGATATCGGATACCAGTCGCATCTGAAGTGAATGTAAACACGCTGGCCCAAAAAAAAACGGATGTGGTCAAAAGATCGAATCTATGCATTAAAGGGTTAGTTCACACAAAAATGAAAATTCTGTCTTTTATTACTTACCCTCATGCCTTTCCACACCTGTAAGACCTTCATTAATCTTCGGAACACAAATTAAGATATTTTAGTTGAAATCTGATGGCTCCGTGAGGCCTACATAGGGGGCAATGACATTTCCTCTCTCAAGATCCATAAAGGTACTAAAAACAGTTCATTTGAGTACAGTGGTTCAATATTAATATTATAAAGCGACGAGAATATTTTTGGTGCGCCAAAAAAAACAAAATAATGATTTAGTGATGGCCGATTTCAAAACACTGCTTCAGGAAGATTCGGAGCACAAATGAATCAGTGTGTCGAATCATGATTCAGATCGCGTGTCAAACCGCCAAACTGCTGAAATCAAGTGACTTTGGCGGTCCGAAGCTTCCTGAAGCAATGTTTTGAAATCGGCCATCACTATAAGTCGTTACTTTGTTTTTTTTGGTGCACCAAAAATATTCTTGTCGCTTTATAATATTAATATAGAACCACTGTACTCACATGAACTGATATAAATATGTTTTTAGTACCTTTATGGATCTTGAGAGAGGAAATGTCATTGCTCCCTATGCAGGCCTCACTGAGTCATCAGATTTCAACTAAAATATCTTAATTTGTGTTTCGAAGATTAACGAAGGTCTTACGGGTGTGGAACGGCATGAGGGTGTGTAATTAATGACAGAATTTTCATTTTTGGGTGAACTAACCCTTTAAGAATTGTAGTGTAAATGCAGACATTGTCTGATTAGGGACATCCCATTAGCTTCATCTGTGGAGTCCAAGTCTGATTAAGGGCCACTTCTTCTGGGAGACCATACTCCTGAAAGAAAGAAACAGATTTACAGGAAAAGGAAAAACAAATGACCAGAATTGATGATTCAGTTACACAAACTGAATCAGCAAAGGAGAAGTGCTCACTAACACAGATTTAGACAACTTTGTGAACAATTTGAGAGAAATAGGCCTTTTGTGTACATAAAAAAAGTCTTAGATCTTTGAGCTCATGAAAAATGGGGGCAAAAACAAAAGTGTTACGTTTATAATTTTTTTTAGTGTGTGTGTCATACAGTGAGAGTGGTACAAAGACGGACGTTTTCCCAGTCTTGCGACCAAAGATAGCTTATGATAGTTTTCTGACAGTATCAGAAATTCAGTATGATCAACGCACAGTATGTTTGCTGCTACGACATACGTATTCACCTTATTTTCCGCGACAACAAGGGTGGCGCCATTACGTTCGTTTTGTCATCTTACTTCCGGTTGAGGGACCTAAGCTATAGTCGCTAGCGGTATAGCTGTAACGGTAGATGAGTATTATATGCTCAGTTAGGGGCTGTCATAACAATTAGATTAAGAAGAGATAACAGTTGCATCAACGATGTTACGAATACAATGTAAAGCGATCGGAGTGTTGCGGTGCATTTTACAATTTACATCCACCACCTTAAGACGAGGAGCACCTGAGGCACTAACTGAAGGCGCTAAACTTGAAGTGCCCACCCAAGCGCCCTTATGTGTGTTCGTACCATTTCATGGACGGGAGGCCGACTGACGAACACCCTTACCCCGAGAAATGTCTCGGCTATGATGTTCCAGTAAAGAAGTCACGCCAGATTCTGAACAGGTTGTCATATTCAGGTAAGCTAATTTACCTAGCCATGTGCATGTTAGCCTAACGTTATATTTCGTGAAGTCCGTTCTATGAATACAGTTAAGATTAGTAACAAGCAGTTCACAAAATACAACGAATCTTGCATTATTACAATTGCCACCTATATATTTCATATGTAAGATAGTAATGGTACATATTTACGATAGGATTATGGTACATTACAGTCTAACAATAGCTTACTTACATTATTCCTGTAAATTACAGAGATTGCAGATTATAGCAGGCCAGCTACATCTCTCATATTGATATTGACCTAAGTATTAACACTAGAGTTAGAGATTGTGTATATACTGTCTCGTTTTTAATGCATCTCTCTCTCTCACACTGTTCTGTTAAACTATGGGTGCAATCTTATATTAATTCTCATGATGAATATTTACTAATGTAAAAATATGTGTATGGTTATTATATTATTTCCACAGATGCATTGATGAGCGTCAGTGGACAACTGTGAGGATGATCACATCCACATGCCTCTGAACTGTGATGCAGAAACACAATAGGAGGATCCATCGGTCTCTGATCACAACTACACTTCAAAATCACAATTCAGTCTGAAGCACCTACATCTGATATGAGAACACAATGTGTTGAGCGGGCACCGTTGTACACAACTCTGCTGAGAAACAACCACCATTCATTCAGTCGCCGAACACCTTACCAATACATACACCAACAGCTTCCAGCTACACACTTGGGATCAGCTCCTGACGACTCTGATGGAGCTGCGTCTTAATTTATTGCAGGGGGATCTTGCTGAAAGTTTTGGTGTTGTGATAAATTCATAACTGCAAATTCAGGGTTCCGGGAATACCTTCGTGCAGGTGATGAAGTAACAGCAGACAGAGACTTCACCATTACCGATCTCCTCTATGTCAAGTCACCTTTATTTATATAGCGCTTTTTACAATGCAGATTGTGTCAAAGCAGCTTTACAGTGATAATTGGTATATAATTTTGGCTGCACAGCAGCTCTTAAAGAAAATGGTATCAGTCAGTATCCATCTTAAGTAAATTCAGTATTGATTCATTTCGATGTGAGAATCAATAGTTATTAATTTTAGTTAATTTATATCAGCATTGGAGCAAACGGTTTTGTCATTATCCAGCTCATTTCAGTTCGCATTTAATGGTGTCAATGCAGGCAGATCAAAATATCAAAGGAAAGTGAAACTTGTCATTCCAGCATTCACCAAGAGACGCATGCAACTCTCCGAAGAAGACACCACTAACACCAGGTGCATTGCCAATGTACGCGGGTCATATCACTCATTTCAAGAATTTGCCCAGTTTAACCTTCTAAGCAACATCATTTCTGATGTAGAGGATGAGTAAGTGTTGATTTTAGGTATGTTTGTCTGTGCTGTGGTTTTGCTTTAACTAATCAGGGTAAATAATGTATGTAAATATTTTTTATAAACCTTTACAATATGACCAGATGTTATCTGTAAATTGTTATTTCTATAAACCTTTACAATATGATCAGTTGTGAAGTTTTTTTTTTTTTAATCTTTACAATGTGGTCAGATGTTATCTGTCAGTATCTTTTTATTAAAACCATATAATGTAAGCTCTTACAATGTAAAGGAATTAAGTCTTCTGATTTAAATAGAATAAGTCATGTCAAGTTTGCAAATTAATTCTATCTTGGTTTATTGCACATGAAAATTAAATGGTGAAACATCTCTACATGAAGGTCAGTAAAAGGTGTCTATCTTCCTGATAACAACAAACACTCTTACAACTGATTAAATTATACATTTTCTAAAATACCAATCACAAAGTTATCTTGTTTAAGAAAACTGATTTAAAATAATTCCAGATGTATACTGTAGTCTTAATATTTAAGACTAGTTTACTTTCATGCACATTATTTTCCATTCTATATTTAATTCTACAGTATATATCTTTTTTTATATTTATATTTTATTCTTATATTTTTATTGTTTACTTTTATTTCATTCTTTCATAGCTATAGTTATGTATATTTTCATCTGTGTTGTATTCTTTAATAATTGCACTGTCCATGGAGCGGACCTGACTCTCATTTCACTGCTGGTTATATATGCTCTATATAATTGTGCATGTGACAAATAAAAAATCTTGAATCTTGAATCTT
>RJVU01002272.1:470148-488036 GCA_003731715.1 Anabarilius grahami | reverse complement strand
CTGGGGACTGAGGAGACAAGTTGCTCAAGTTTAGGAATAGGAATGTTGTCCCATTCTTGTCTAATACAGGCTTCTAGTTGCTCAACTGTCTTAGATCTTTTTTGTCGCATCTTCCCCTTTATGATGCGCCAAATGTTTTCTGTGGGTGAAAGATCTGGACTGCAGGTTGGCCATTTCAGTACCCGGATCCTTCTTCTACGCAGCCATGATGTTGTAATTGATGCAGTATGTGGTCTGGCATCGTCATGCTGGAAAATGCAAGGTCTTCCCTGAAAGAGACGGCGTCTGGATGGGAGCATATGTTGTTCTAGAACTTGGATATACCTTTCAGCATTGATGGTGCCTTTCCAGATGTGTAAGCTGCCCACACACACCCATGCAACCCCATACCATCAGAGATGCAGGCTTCTGAAGTGAGCACTGATAACAACTTGGGTTGTCCTTGTCCTCTTTAGTCCGGATGACATGGCGTCCCAGTTTTCCAAAAAGAACTTCAAATTTTGATTAGTCTGACCACAGAACAGTTTTCCACTTTGCCACAGTCCATTTTAAATGAGCCTTGGCCCAGAGAAAACGCCTGCGCTTCTGGATGTTTAGATATGGCTTCTTTTTTGACCTATAGAGTTTTAGCCGGCAACGGCGGATGGCACGGTGGATTGTGTTCACCGACAATGTTTTCTGGAAGTATTCCTGAGCCCATGTTGTGATTTCCATTACAGTAGCATTCCTGTATGTGATGCAGTGCAGTCTAAGGGCCTAAAGATCACAGGCATCCAGTATGGTTTTCCGGCCTTGACCCTTACGCACAGAGATTGTTCCAGATTCTCTGAATCTTTGGATGATATTATGCACTGTAGATGATAACTGCAAACTCTATGCAATTTTTCTCTGAGAAACTCCTTTCTGATATTGCTCCAGTATTTTTCGGCGCAGCATTGGGGGAATTGGTGATCCTCTGCCCGTCTTGACTTCTGAGAGACACTGCCACTCTGAGAGGCCCTTTTTATTATGGGTGATTTTAATCAGTGTAAGCTAGAATTAACGCTTCCTGGCTATGATCAATATGTCAAATGTCAAATTCTGGATAAATGTTATGGTAGTGTCAAAAATGCTTATATTGCAAAATCAAAGCCCCCGCTATCTACTTCTGATCACAATATGATTCATCTGATTCCAACCTATAGAACTGTTTTTAAAAGTTGGAAACCAGAGGTAAAGAGGTAAATCTGTGTGGTCAGTGAATAGCATAGAGATACTTAAGGGATGTTTCCTGTGTACAGACTGGGACATTTTACAGAATGGGGATATTGATGAGGACACTGATACACTGACTGAGTATATTAAGTTTTGTGCCGATAACGTTTTGGAAAAGAAGTGTGTAACTGTTTTTCCAAATAACAAGCCATACATTACTAAAGAAATTAAAGAATGCATTAATCGAAAGAAACAAGCTTTTAAGGAGAAAGACTGGGTCGGTCTGCGAGTGGTACAAAAAGAACTCACTGGCATGCTGAGAGTCGCTAGAAAAAGACACAAGGACACTTTGGAGCAGAGTTTTAATTCTATACCATCAAAAAAAATATGGGACACAATTAAAGCAATGACAAATATGAATACTGGACGTAAGCACCTCATTACTAATAATGATTTAGAAAAGGCAAATGAGTTAAATGAGTTTTATCTTAGGTTTGATACACAGGATTATACCCAGGAAGGCACACATTTTTTAGATACTGTTGTAAATGTAGATACTTCTTTCAGAGTGATAATCGACCCTCAAAAGGTTTGCTCACTTTTTAGTCAAATTAATATAAGAAAGTCAACAGGACCAGATGGCATTTCATCCGTACTTTTAAAATCATGTGCGGAGGAGCTTAGCCATGCATGGTGTCCTATTTTCCAATGATCTGTGGATTGTCATAAGGTCCCTGATATTTGGAAAAAATCTGTTGTAGTTCCGATACCAAAAAAGTCGAGTCCAATGGAAAATAATGATTATAGGCCCATAGCCTTGACATCATGTGTCATGAAGTGCTTTAAGAGATATATGGTGTCCTTGTTAAAGATAGAGGTTAAATCAGTTTTAGACCCATTTCAGTTTGCCTATAAACAAGGTTGTGGTACAGAGGATGCTATTAACACTATTACTAATGCTATAGCGAAACATCTAGAGCAGTGTTTCTCAACTCCAGTCCTCGGGACCCACTGCTCTGCACATTTTGTATGTATCCCTTATTTAACGCACCTGATTCAGATCATCAGCTCGTTAGGAGAGACTCCATGACCTGAACTGAGTGTGTCAGGTAAGAGAGACATACAAAATGTGCAGAGCAGTGGGTCCCGAGGACTGGAGTTGAGAACCACTGATCTAGAGAATCCAAAAGCATATGCACGGTTGTTATTTGTTGATTTTAGCTCCGCTTTTAACACAATTAAGCCCAATGGTCTAATCAAAAAACCGAACCAGTGGGGTGTTAACCCTTTTTTAATTAAATGGTATTATTCGTTCTTAACCAATCGAACACAGCAGGTTAAGGTCAACCATACTGTATCAAATGTTAGAAGGATAAGTATAGGTGTGCCACAGGGCTGCGTTAGTTCCAGGGCTCTACAGTGCCCCCATTTCACTTGCATTTGCTCCTAAAAATAACTGCGTGCGACTGTGAAAAAATATTTAGGCGCACTGGTGCGAATGAGCCGATCAATTATCATGAGTAGATCTACAATCGGAATTAAAAACTCCCAAAATGCATCTAAACTTAACAACAGTTATGTTTCGTACGGCAATCGGTTGCTTTTGATGCATTAATTCAAAGACTTTGCTTCAGTAAGCAGAGCAGAGCAAGTGCAAAAGACATGCGCTCCAGACAACACTTCGTTTACAAGGTGCAACCAGTACGCAGCCATGCGCATTGCGCACTTACCAGACCGTCGCAAGCTGCTGTTTCTTTGCAGCCAAATTAATTGTAAATACTACATTTGGATTATCATAATCAAGGTTGGAAATTAATGGGGGCTTGGGGCATATATGCCTCCAAAAATTGATTTACAAAAACACGCCCGTTATGAATGCCCGAGCGCAAATATTACTTTCACTTTTAAAATAGACTCAATTCGAAGGCGGCGATTGCTTGAATGGGGGTGGGATCATTATTATTCTTAATGAAAAACACAACAACAAAACAGTAAAATTACAAACTCGCTTAAATATGCGCTTTTACATTTCGCATGTACGACTCCCTCGTCTTGTCATTAAAAAAAATTAGGCGAAATGGGTGAAGTGAATTGAAATCTGACTCCTGCTTTTTCACTGAATTGAGCAAATGCGCTCCGTTTTAACTGTCTATTTTCTTACTAAACTGAATTATTATTATTACTATAGAAAAAAAAATCAAAACGACGATGGGTGGCGGTGCTGCGGTCATGGTGGGCAAGTGAAGCGTTGAAGTGATGTAACCGGTGTTGCAGCTGAACACCGGTAACTCTGGATCTCAGCAATATGTAAGAAAAGTAACATCTCCGAGTATTGGCATGATTGAAAATGTGATACTTACTGATCTGATTGAAGTCCAATAAACAAGCTGATATTAGGTGATTTAATACTGTCTGTTTTTGCTCTATTTCGTGAAAACTGCTACAAAGCTACACCAGAACTGTTGCGCATCTCCAAGCAACGGTGATTCTGAATTAATCTGCATTTTGAATGACTGAATGACTCGCACATTAAGATTTACCGCCACCTACTGGCTGTTTTATTTTCATATTTACACTTTATGTTTGTTTTTACTTAAAATATTAAACTTTTAAAGATTTTTTTTTACATATTTCTAAATTCAAAAAAATATATTTAAAAACAATCATACAACATTATTTACTAGTGAGCTGCATTAAGCAGTCTATGTAAATGTCTAAATAATACCACTTCAGATGGAGCTTCTGTGCCACTTCTGCAGTGCAAAGATGGATTTTTTGAGGATTTCTTTTGATTGGTAACAGTCTGATTGGGTCTTATTGTCTTAACTGAATTTATTGTTTAACATTTTAAAAACAAATTTTCTATTTTAATTTAAGAAATTGATTAAATATGATGCATACATTTAATAAGATTAGAAAAACTGCTCTAATAATGGAACAAATGCCCCAGGAAATTAATTTAAAGGGGCAAATATCGCCCTGTAATGGGAAAGTTAGTGTCTGTTATTGAACAGAACGTGCTCCTAAATTTTTGACTGTGCTCCTAATTTTTTTTCATTAGGAGCACAAGTGCTCCAAAAGAAAATTGTTACCGTAGAGCCCTGAGTTCCCCAATTCTCTTCACACTCCATACAAATGAATGTACAAGTTCTGATTCTAGTAACCTCATAATTAAATACTAAGATGATACAGCTTTGCTTAGCCTCTTGTATAATAATACTGATCTTTCTGTATACCATTCAGAGGTAAAAATCTTTGTGAATTGGTGTGACATGAATCATCTTGTCATAAATGTTAAAAAAACAGAGGAAATGATTTTTGACCCGAGGTCAATAGGGAACCATTCACCAATATCTATTCATAACATACCTATTGGACAGGTTTGTGCTTACAAATATCTGGGTGTTTACATGGATAACTTGCTTAACTGGGGTTTTCATGTGGATAGAGTATGCTGTCGTGTGCAACAGAGGTTACATTTCTTACGCAGATTAAGATTGTATGGGGTAGAACAGAAAATAATGTACATCTTTTTCCAGGCTGTAATTGAAAGTGTAATACACTATGGATACACTGTGTGGTTTGGCAATATTACAGTTCAGTCCAAAGCTAAACTTGCTCGTCTGGTAAAGATGGCAATGAGAATTATGGGAAAAAGGGAATACCATTCATTGGAGTATTCATATGAGCAGTCGGTCATCAGTGTAGCTACCAAGATTGTATCTGATTTTTCGCATAATTTAAATTCAGAATATGAGTTGTTGCCTTCTGGCAAAAGATACAGGATGCCTATGTGCAAATATATTTGTTTTAAGAGATATTTTGTACCAACGTCAATTAGACTTTTAAATAAGTAGTATGTGTTTTGTTTTTTTTTGTATTCTGTATTATGTCTTTGATCAATGTATGTGTATGTGGGCACCGGAGTCCAAGACAAATTTCCCCATTGGGGAAAATAATGTTCATTGAATTTAATTTAATTTAATTATACCCAATCATGTTGCCAATTGACCTAATAAGTTGCAAATTGGTCCTCCAGCTGTTCCTTATATGTATAATTAACTTTTCCGGCCTCTTATTGCTACCTGTCCCAACTTTTCAGGAATGTGTAGCTCTCATGAAATCCAAAATGAGCCAATATTTGGCATGACATTTCAAAATGTCTCACTTTCAACATTTGATATGTTATCTATATTCTATTGTGAATAAAATATAAGTTTATGAGATTTGTAAATTATTGCGTTCCTTTTTTATTCACAATTTGTACAGTGTCCCAACTTTTTTGGAATCGGGTTTGTAATATCTTGCTACAGAACAAAGACTTTGAAGGAAAAACTCCTTATCGGCTCAGATACCTCAAGAGGGTTTGACATCTTCAACCTTTAAAATCACAAGATCGAACCCTCCTCTTTTCCTGTACTGAAAATGCTGATGTAAAGATGATGTTAAGAAGCTAGAAGCTTCTAAGGGACCCAAAGCTTGTGCCAGGCTTCGGCCTAGACCTCACCAAAGATCCTGAATCCAACAGGTTCTCTTTCATCAAGACAATATCAGCAAAGATTCAACAGGAGCCTCCACAAATTGCATCAGGACAGTTTTAATTCAAATGGGCGAGACATGCAAGTATCAAACAGTCTCATTATGTGATGCATTAAGTATATTTACCCCTTTTAAAAGGTGCCCTAGAATTAAATATTGAATTTACCTTGGCATAGTTGAATAACAAGAGTTCAGTACATGGAAAAGACAAACAGAGTTTCAAACTCCATTGTTTCCTCCTTCTTATATAAATCTTATTTGTTTAAAAGACCTCCGAAGAACAGGCGAATCTCAACATAACACCGACTGTTACGTAACAGTCGGGGTGTACGCCCCCAATATTTGCATATGCCAGCTCATGTTCAAGCCATTAGACAAGGGCAGGACGTCTGGATGTGCACAGCTGAATCATCAGACTAGGTAAGCAAGCAAGGACAACAGCGAAAAATGGCAGATGGAGCAATAATAACTGACATGATCCATGATAACATGATATTTTTAGTGATATTTGTAAACTGTCTTTCTAAATGTTTGGTTAGCATGTTGCTAATGTACTGTTAAATGTGGTAAAAGTTACCATCGTTTATTACTGTATTCACGGAGACAAGACTGTCGTTATTTTCATTATTAAACACTTGCAGTCTGTATAATTCATAAACACAACTTCATTCTTTATAAATCTCTCCAACAGTGTGTAATGTTAGCTTTAGCCACGGAGCACCATCAAACTCATTCAGAATCAAATGTAAACATCCAAATAAACACCATACTTGCGCGATTAGACATGCTGCACGACGAACACTTTGTAAAGATCCATTTTGAGGGTTATATTAGCTGTGTGAACTGTGTTTATGCTGTTCAAGGCAAGCGCGAGCTCCGGGGACGGAGAGCACGAGAATTAAAGGGGCCGCAACCTATATATCGGTGCATAGTTAATAATGCCCCAAAATAGGCAGTTAAAAAAATGAATTAAAAAAAAATCTATGGGGTGTTTTGAGCTGAAACTTCACAGACACATTCAGGGGACACCTTAGACTTATATTACATCTTTTAAAAAGACGTTCTAGGGCACCTTTAAAGAAGGGAGTGTTAAAATTAAACTGATGGTTTGCATCCTGACTACAGGCTCTGAGTAGTACTGTACAATAAGATTTTTATTTCCCATGTAACGATGTACGTACAGTTATTAATCAATTTATGGGTCATATATATGAATCATAACAAATCATAAAGCTTTATGATCAATTGTGATGCACATATCGACCCACGGGGGAATTAAACATATGGTGAATTAATTACAACGAATTATAATCAATTACATATATGATTAGTTCTGGTTTAATAATTATTTAGAGAAACTACCAGCTCGTCCAGCAAACCGTTGCTCCTCATAGAATATTATAAACGGAATTATTCTCTGGCCACGAGAACAAATTCCTATTATAGCATCAAAGCAGTGAAGAACTGGCACATGAGTAAAGAACAATTCTGGCATGGATATAATGTATTTAATATGTAAAACTAATACTACAAAGGTTATACGGTTAAATAGGCACAAAAAGGATATACATATACAAAACGAAAGTAATGGCAGAAAAGAGAGAGAGTGATCAGAAAAGTGGCAATTTACAAACAGATAAACCTCTGAGAGCCAGCAAAGAAAACAGTTAAAACGAATCTTAACAGGTTCCTTGCATGAGTTTGGTCAGCTCGAGTGCTGGAGTTCGCAGAGTTTCAGTGCGCGGGGCTTGGCGTGATTGGTCCTTTCCGAAAGGCGGGTTTCCAAAGCAAAGGTTTAACTTGAGCATAAAGAAGAAGGATCCGTTTCCCAGGTGATGAAGGGGGCGCGGTCGTGACGACAGGAAGAACTTGTGCAACAAAGGGACGCGTGTCATTGTGTTTTAAAGACAACAGACCAGACCGCCTCCTGGGAATCGTGTTCGGGGATCTATCACACAGTCATAAAACGTGTCCAGGAGGTCTGTAACTATCCGCCAGGCCGGAGCCAAAACGTTGATTTACAAACCAAAGTTTAATGAGTTAAGGCTTAAACACAGTTTATGGTGCGCCCGCTAAATTCTGATCGATTGCAGACGCTACACCCATAACCTGGAAATGAACATTTCTTAGAATTAATAAGCAATTAACACTGTTCATTGGCCAAACAGGTTCATTGATTGCAATATTAATTTTATTACATTATGTTAATTTTATTGACTGATCCAAATATTTATAATTAATTATAATTAGTTATGATTAGCTATCATATTTATATTGAGCTAATTTGCTACAGAAATGAGTATGTAGGACTGCTGTGTGCATGAACTCGCTGTCAGAGACAAAAGAGATGAGATGGCATCAGTGAATTGATAATGCGGAAAAGCAGTATTGAACCGTTTCAAATATTTTAGTTGATATGCATTGTTTTTATAATTTTGACAACACTATCAAGAAGCCTAAAGAATTGAGGGCTTTTGAAAAAACAATCGGGGCTGGAGCAACAGAAGCCACCTCCTCACTCCTCACCTCCAAACGCATCGCTTTGATTCAGAAGGCTTTTTAAACAATGACTCACCACGGATGGTAACACTGAAGATCTTTTCACTCTCGCTGCTGCCGCTGCTGATCTTCAGTTCATATTTTCCAGCATCTGTGTTTCTGGTGTTCGTGATGGTCAGAGATCCAGTCTGATGATCCAGCTTCAGTCTGTCTCTGAATCTCTCAGTATCTCCATTACACTGAACGTCTGTACAGGTCTTACTCTGATCTCCATTGATTTGAGCGATGCGAATGTCATTAAAATACCATCTAATTCTGTCTTGATGTTTTGTTTCAACACCAGTGATTAGAGTGACTGAATCTCCCTCAACCACTGACACTGACACTTCATCTGTATCAACACCAGACACACCTGAAGAAGAAATGAAGAGTTCACTAAGAGATAAACAACATTATACAACAGGAAAGTGTTGTGAAAATGTTTTTGTACAGAGTAGATCATAAAAAATTGGGTAGATAAATATTACTGGATTCATAATGTAACATGCAAACAAACAGTAGAGGAGCATCACTGATTTACACATTCACACATCAGACAAACATATTCAAGTCTCAGGATCTACAACTTGATAACATCACACAAACCTCATCCTAATTCATATACAGTTCTGCTCATATACGTTTACTTTGCATAACCCTTGCAGTGTTATTTTAACAAAAAGTCATCAAAATAAAAATGTTCTCCTGAATAAGCTATTTCACATTACTGATGTTACATATTTGAACCCATTACAACCTGGACTGTGTGATTTTGAGATCAATCTTTTCAAACTGAGCAACTAATAAATAAAAAAAATCACCGATGCTCAAGCGAGATGCATGAAGAGCATTTTTTTTTAATTCTGGGTAAATCATTTTGTCTTGTATTAAACATGTAAGTATACTATGTGGCTTTTAACTTGGGTTAAGTTGGTTTTATATTCGCACATTCGGACATCCGTATTCAATAGCTTGTTAATCACACTACATTGGACATTCAGTGGACATTCACAAGTAAATATGCCATTAAAACAATACTTGCCTATTGATCGACTGTGAAAAATGTTGTAAGTAAGTTGACAATCGTTGGTTGTCAATATCATGTCGCTGCTTAAAATTCGCAAACATTAATTTATTGCACATTTATTGGAAAGTCTGAATTTATCAGAAGTCCGAATGTGCGAATATAAAACCAACTTTACGCAAGTTGGCTTTTGTATGTTTCCTTCTTGTTTGGTTGTTTTGTTTTTAATGCCATGCCAGCTTCTGGGCCTATTTTCATGATGAGAAACTTTTATGGTAAAATGATATCTAATGTTTATAATTTATTTTTTGCAAAAAACTCTAAAACTATAGGCTATGTGGTTTAACTCTGTTAAAAATTTCTTCAAAAGAGTTAACTGAATAAAAAAGGTTTCTCACAGGGTTAAAACCAGAACAATCTAATAAAACATGCTTCAATGATAAAAAAGTTGACAGAAAGAACATTTTGGTGGATCTTCTCCTAGTATTAAAAAAAGTGTGATATCCTGGAATGGCCTATTCTGCAATGCACTGGGGGAAAAAAATCAAGTTGAGCTAACTTAAAATAAGGCAGAACAAGAAGCGAGATTGTAACAAATATACGCAAGCAAAAATACAACTGATAAATGCATTTATGTCGAGATTAGAATTGATACAAAACCTAAATGCTTCACTTTCACCTCATTGTTCTTGACTGAAGGAGAGATTATAACCTCGAATATGAATGGTCAAGTAAAACACACAAAGCAAAAATGATAAATGTTTTTTTTTTCTGTCGAATATAAAGCAATGATATACTCGAATATGAATGGTCAAGTAAAACACACAAAGCAAAAATGATAAATGTTTTTTTTTTCTGTCGAATATAAAGCAATGATATACAAAACAACAAATCATTTNTAAAAAAAAAAAAAAAAGAGCTCAAAACCGGCGTGCAAAGTTTCTTGGAAACTGTGCTTGAGATCCGTTTTCTCTTGTTTGTTGGGTGTGTCAAAAATTTTGTACAAACATGTACAAACCACGCGGTATAGAGACAAAGAGACAAACCTAAATGTCTAACACTGCTCAACTAAAAACACACAATGCAAAATACATGATAAATGCATTTCTGTCAAACAGCCTATTTAGCATTAGAGTAGATAGAAAACAACTGCATCAGCAAGAAGAGAGATATAGGCATAAACCTAAATATCTTACCATGATCGAGTAAACACCAGAGCAATGAGGAAAAACAAAGGAGAAGCTTCAATTTCATTATTTCTCTGAATAAAATCAATGCAGATTTTTATACACTAATATAAAATGCTAATTTTAAGTTCTTTCCTCGTCGACAGCAAGTGAAAGTGGGCAAATAACGGTATAGTTTCTTCTTCGTCTTAATTTTTATGGCGGATTACAGACCAGCGTTAAAGGTCCATAGCGCCACCTACTATATTGGAGTGTGTAAAATCATTGATTCATTGATATCTTTTAAATTCTTAAAACTATAGCAGTTTCTTGCATGATTTTCATTAATGCTTCAACAACTTCACTTTGAGGAATTTCTGTGCCTAAAATACCTTTAATATCCCATTCTCTCCCTAATTTAATAATACATTCTTTAAATTGTCCACATTTAATTAAAACACGTTCTACATTTTCTTTACAATCACATACCTGTTCATTAAACCATTTTGTTTAGGAAGAAGTGAGGAAGAGGAGCATCTCAAAGTGCAACAGATTAAAATCTTTATCCTTCTGGACCTGCTGGTAAATGTAACTACAAACTCTCAATGCAATGAGCATCGTTCTTTACTGACATCAGGGCAATATTCTTCTGGGGGAAAAAACGTACATCTTTATAAATAATAATAATAGGTTAATACCAATACCATTCATAGGTGTATACTAGCCAGGAAAATATTTAAGATGGTGTGCACTAAAAAACACACATCGTCACTAATTTCTACCTTAAATTAATACATTGTTAGCTAAATGCATGATTTGTATATGTACATTTCCGAAATTACATAATTTGGACACAGTCACCTCTCATAACAGATTACTCTAAATTGTAATGTTGACATGCATTTTCTGTAAAGCTGCTTTGAAGTGATATTATATATTGTGAAAAGCACTGCAAATAAATTTGAATTAAATTGAGTTGTCATTAGCCTGATCACAAAACATCACAGAAAATCGCTAACATAACATAATATTAAACTAAAAAGTCTTTACCTTTACTGAAAAGAACATAACATAACAATTGATTTCAACATTTACACTGCATCTGAATGTGCATCTGAACTGTGTCACTGGTTAAGTAGACCATGTTCAATAAATTGTTTTATCTTTATGTATTTAGAATACTAGTTTTTGTTACATATATAAAAATACAGTTTTTTGGACAATATTTTTTTTGCAAATTTACATTAAATTTAGAAAAATTTACAACTGCAGTATTACTGCAATACATCTAAAGTATAGTAAAATAAAACTGCAGTATACTGCAATACAGAAGTACTAAAATAATAATGCAATACTGCTGTGGTAGTACTGCAATACAGAATACAAAACTATACAAATACTAAAGTACAATTACATTATTATGTGCAATACTAATAAAATGCTGTACAATTATATAGTAAACTTGCATCAATCTGGTGCACTGTGGAAACTCAAAATTAAGAGCTTCAACCCATGTAGGCTACAATGTGCAAATTGAACAAAGAAACAGCATTGACTTGTACCTGGACATTAAAAAGGGTTTTTTACAATACTTTTGTACTCATTTCTTTTTAAAAGATAAATCCTTGAGAGCTTTTATTTTGATCACCAGATCACCAGCTGATCGCGTGCGCAAATGTGCGCACTTCTCTTTAAAACACGCAGCGCAGACAGACATATATACTTAATCACTGTCTTTTGCTGTTTTATAAAGGCACAAAGCCATATCACGGTTTCGATTTTAGCTCGTTGGCAAACGTAGTATGTTTTAAATTTTCAGTTCATTATGAAACGGTGGCGGCAGTAGAGGGTCATTAACACTGAAACACTGAATGAATGTATAGCTGACAAATGTGCTAAAGTTGTCATATCGGTTGTTATATAACAAAAACCCTTCCACCGGACCGAAAGAGAGTCTCGAGGCCTGCCGCTGCTCTGAGTGAGTGACAGGAGGCGTGGCTCTGTACTGAGTGAGTGACAGGAGGCGTGTCTGTGTTCAACTGCGGTGTTCGTGATCTCGCTGTCGGAGAGAAGAGAGAGAAAGCGCTGCCGGTGTATGGTCGGATACTGTATAAAAGCGGTATTGAACTGCTTAACGTATTTTAATAGCAGCAGAGCCATGTGGGGCCCAAATGGGTTTGACCTGGGCTATCTAACTGGGACCCAGCCAGTTTTGCACCCAGTTTCCATGTAGGCCCAACATGGATTTGCCCAGATGAAACGAACACTGCTTAGTGTGCACACTACAGGCTGTTTAATGTAACACTTAATCAGTGTTGGAGGTAATGAGAGAATTAAGTGATTGAATAATGATTTTGTATTAGTGAAGAACACCTGCTGTTAACAAGCATAATCACTGAAGGAAAGAGAAACACAAGAACTACTTCCAGCCACAGCCTTGGATGAAATCAACTGAAGATAAAATACATTACATCTCTCAAGATCTGATTAAACAACTCCACAAACAACATTAGCTTCACTTATTACTAACCAGACGGACTTTATTTCTGTCAGACATCTACAGAAGTTCGTATTAAGAATTAAGAAGAGGCTTAGATGTTGATTACTTATTGAAAGTACCACCCGAACCCCCCCTGCCTACGGGCCTGTACTGTATTTTTAACATTATACTCTACTATAGCCATTTCCCGTAGTTGATTCATAAAGATGTGCTCAATTGATTCCTCCTCCTGACATTCATAGGGTGCTTCTCAATTCTTATTTGTGCATCCTCGTTTCCTTTCCTCGCTTCCTTTCCTCGCGTCTTAGCTCCACCTCTTCAGGATGCGAGGGAAGGACGCAAGGGGTGCTTCTCAATTCTTATTTGTGCATCCTCGTTTCCTTTCCTCGCTTCCTTTCCTCACGTCTTAGCTCCACCTCTTCAGGATGCGAGGGAAGGACGCAAGGAAAAGATGCGAGGACGGAGGAATTGAATTAAGTGTAATGATATCCTCGCTCCCTTTAGCGTCACTTCAAAGCGTCATCAGCAGCACTCGAGGGATCTACCCACATGTTGTTAAAGTTTGGTTATTTAAAAAAATTATAATAAATATGAATAAAGCAAGATGCCCCATTGAAATATATGAGATATAAAGTTTATTTAAACTGTAAAAGTAAAGCATGCATTTAAATTATTGTGACAGATATGAAGGGGGAGGAGAATTTATACATGCATCATGTTTCTCAACGAGAAAGACTTCCGCAAAGGATGCACCTGTGTATCCTCGCTCATGACTCCTCTGGAAGCTTCCTCACTCCTCGATCCTCACCTCCTCTCGGTGCAGTTAGAGAATTGAGATGTCCTTCAAGATGGCTGAGCTCGATTGGTTTCCGGGTCATAGGACGGAGGACGGAGGAGCAAGGAGACGAGGAGGGATATTGAGAAGCACCCAAGGTAAAGATGCGAGGACGGAGGAATTGAATCAAGTGAAATGATATATCCTCACTCCCTTTAGCGTCACTTCAAAGAGTCATCAGCTGCACTTCAGGGACCTATCATTATGTTAATAAAGTTTGGTTATTTAAAAAAATTATAATAAATATTAATAAAGCAAGATGCCCCATTGAAATATATGAGGTATAAAGTTTATTTAAACTGTAAAAGTTAAGCATACATTTATATTATTGTGACAGATATGAAGGGGGAGGAGAATTTATACGTGCGTCACGTTTCTCGATGAGAAAGACTTCTGCAAAGGATGCACCTGTGTATCCTCGCTCATGACTCCTCGGGAAGCCTCCTCACTCCTCGATCCTCGCCTCCTCGCGGTGCAATAAAGGGTATGCACGTGACGTCACCGTTACGACTGCGGTCACGCCCACTGAGTGGCAAAAGACTGAGCGGCAGCATTGGTTTTCAGCGTGAATGTCGCGAAAAACACACAAAACACATCCAAAACGGAAACGAGCTTTGTGATTTACTATACAAATAGCTTTGAAAGAAAACCTGAGGTATATATTTAAAAAAAAAAATGCAGAAAACAACAGAAAAATAGCAAATGGATCACTGCAATTCACAGAAACAGCTGGACTCCAGGCAAAGAAACATGTTTTGCAGTTATCATTTTGTGTCAGATTGTTGGATTTTGAGGTAAAATCATACCGTATATATTGTATTGGTATATATTATGTTGACAACTCATCAATTAAATATTTTCGATCTTATATTCTGCATTACTGGGTGTTTTTAAATAAACAACACTGACAAAAACTATACTATAAAACTATATATGTTTTAGGGCTGGACAATATGACGGTATAACATTGATATAAGTGATTACTCGGATTTAAACCTACCTATATTGTAGTTATATAAAATATTCACAGGCAGATTTGCTTTATGTATTTCCCCGGCGTCGAAATCAGGCACATATAAATGTCAGGAAACAGTCCTGGCTGCATGTCAATATCCATGGATTAGGTTTATTTGACAAGTTGTAAGGAACACATTCAATTTCAACCTTTAGTGTAATTCGTTAGTTTTACTCGCGTTTTCACAGTTTCCTCTATTAAATCCAGTCACGCAGCAGGTTCTTTTGCCACTCAGTCCAGCTGAGGGAGCGCGTTTTCGGCGGGAAAGCGACGTCGACGCATACCCTCTATTAGAGAATTGAGATGTCCTTCAAGATGGCTGAGCTCGATCGTTTTCCGGGTCATAGGATGGAGGACGGATGAGCGAGGAGACGAGGAGGGATATTGAGAAGCACCCATAGTCCTGTCGGGTGTTTTCCTATAACATGAAGAGTTTTGTTTAGTATCTTTTCTGGCCAGGGGCGGTTTACGCACTTTAGCGCGATGACGTAGTGACGTTTCATCACTATAATTTGCATTAAAATGACGTCGGGCTTCCGTTTGTGGAGAGCTGTGAAAATTTTATTTTATGTTGTTAGTATTTAATAATAACTCACAGTGTGCATTTGTTTGTTTAAAGATTTGAAGGCTGTTGAGCAGAACAGTTTAAAGTAGTTTAATATATATAGCCTATATATATTAATGCATAGTATAATTTGGGGTTTCATTATTTTGGTTATGGGCATTAATTATCTGGGTAAATTTAAACAGAGACCACTTTAGTTCAATTACAGACAAGTACAAATATGAAGCATTGTGATGCAGTTGGCTAGTTCAGACAGAGTATGTAAAACAGAATAAAAACAACAAATAAAATATAAAAATGAAGATGTAAAAAATAAAATAATAAATAAAAATACATGAATAAAAGGTGCTATATGCAGTTACATGAATTTCAAAAGCTTTAAAATTTGTATTGTTTTTATAAGCTTTTTGTTTTATGATAACATCATGCTAACAGTATATCCTCTTATTAGCTATAACGTGACATTTTAATAATTCAAATTTGTCTGTAATTGTTCAGACACAAGAAAAAGCACTTTGAACAGCAAAACTATTTTTTTTTTAAATTATAGATGAAAATGATGATGATAAATGAGGTTATACCTATTATTTAATGCATGGGCCTCTCTTCATCACAGGATGAGTGAAATGGATGACTCTTCAAAAATGTTGTTTATGGTTGCCAAAAAACAGTCATAAACAAACTTCCACAAGGGTAAAAAATGTAAAAAAAAACAAACAAACAAAAAAACAACAACAACACAGGGTCAAAACAGTGTTTTCACTTTAGCAGGCTATACTGCCATCTAGTGGTAGCAAGTTTTCTTAGACAGCTATGTGTGGATCGTGCAAATGAATCAAATAGAATCGAAACGAAACGAACCGAGTCAATGAATGCCCGCGTGTCACCGGATTCACAGATGCACATCTTGCAGCGCGTGAGCAGCGCGTATTTTTTTCGGCGCCCATATTAACCAACGGATGCATTCACACAGCAGGAGCAGCGCATAAGCATCGAGCAGGAGCGTCGAGTAAGCAGCAGTGAAGCGGGGGTTTCGGCGCCGAGTCTATTTCTGCTGCGCTGCTGACGCTCAATTAAAGTGAAAGCACACTTTTGATGGACAAAATAAATATAATTTCACACACAAAGTGTTCAAAATGCACAGAATACGCATGTCTAATGTGTTTTAACAAGAATTTGAGTATGACAGAAAAGAAAATTAAGAACCAAAAATAATTATAGAAGATTTACCCATTTAAACTTGTTTTTAATTATTCAGTTTGGGTTAAAGTATGGTGTATTATAAAAAACTAAAGTAAGCCAGAAAATGATATATATACATTATTGTAGTTATTACACAGAGATATATAGGCTGCAGCATACCCAAATCAAACCCGTTTGCTGTCATGTAAACATGTGCACGCGGCATATGATGTAAAACACAAAGCTTACCTCATTCGTGTGCAGCAATGGATGACACAAGGCTTTTATTCATTTATTTTTATTTATTTATGTATTTACGTTTATATGAGAATGTTGTACACCTCCCCTTGTTAACAAACTTTCAAGACTATTACGTTTATAAATGACTAACTTAAACAAATTTATAGCTGTCTTTGTAAGCTGTCTGAGTAAGAAATACTCACTTTATATGCAGCTTCGAGCCGCTGCTGTGACGCTGTACAAACGCTTCCAGTGTGAACACTCGCGCGTCTCTGCAGCTGCAGTGACGGTGTAGTTACGCTCACGCGCTGCTCACGCGACGCACACGCTTGCAGTGTGAAACAGGCGTTAACTCGTCGCACGCACAAATTCTGACCAACATTAATACATAATCAAAGTTTTGTGTTCACATCTATGTCTCTTTGTAAACAAATTTCTGCACATTCATTTAATTCTGAATTTTGCACACACAAGTTAAATTTTAAGGCATTTATCTGCAACAATTATCAAGTTCATGCAAATTGGGAGTGCATTTATTAGTCATTATAATACTCATTATCTCATACTGCACTGGACAGGGCGCTGCATATTTTTGCGTAACACTTTATTTTAGTGCCGTACTACACATTACTACATACATACTATAGTAATAACAGGAAATTATGCATAATTACAAGTAACTAACCCTAAACCAAACCCTAACTGTAACTCTGTACATGTAGTTAATTAATAGTACTCATTACTTATTTGAGTAATTACAATGTAACTACGGCACTGTAAAATGAAGTGTAATCAATTTTTTTCCTAATTTGTCCTTTGCTCACCTCATTTGAAAGTTGCTTTTGATAAAAGCATCTGCTAAATGATTAAAGGTAAATGTAAATTAAATGAGAGATCAAACCAAGTTTTTGAAGGAACCGACATGTTTCAGTTTGACTCAGAGGTTGCTCTGCAAGAGTCACACCTCAGTAAACCTGGCAGTGTGAGATGGCAGACAGTTTAACCTTTCTATTTTGTTCCATAAAAACAATAATTGATATATGGATGGCTTGACTGAATTATAAAACTGTTTAAAAAGAAATAAGACACA
>RJVU01002272.1:444104-463098 GCA_003731715.1 Anabarilius grahami | reverse complement strand
TTAAGTGTCAGATATTAAATTACATAGCTGTTATCTTTGAAGCACAAACAGAAAATGTGTGGTTTAGTTTCAAACACGAGAAGTGAAATGTTATATTAAACCCTATAGTCTGGGTTAGTTGTAAAAGACCCTGGGGTGAGATGTAACATGGCAATCCACCGGCAAAAAAAAACAGTTTTGAAAGCTTTTTATTCAAAAAAGTCTTGTAGCCATGAACTAGCTCACCTTACAGCTAAAATCCAAAAACATTGGCTAACAACTTGCATGAAAAATATCTACACAGACACACAATAATCATAACTTAACTTTGACGAGTTTAACTTCAAAGCAAAAATTGTCATAACAAAAATAAAGAAAAATAAGTTACTTTCTTACATCAAATGAGTTGTTCTGCTCTAGAATCAGCTGTGTCTGCAGGGCCCTACTTTACCGCATGTGGAATAAGGACTAAACTGAGCATGTGCGATGTGAATCAGGTGATTTGTAACTTGTTCCTGATTAGAGAAATTGGTTGTTACAATTAACCCCTGTTACAACCATCCCTGGTCTCCTCCTAGTAGTAGTAAAAAAAAAGTCAGAATTTGTAGATTAATCTTTGCACAGAGGAACCTAATTCGGTCTGCTATTCATTTCCTGTTGCACCAGCAGGTTCCTGATTGAGTTTGTGTTTCCTTTCAGAAATCAAATATGGAGCCTGTGTATGAAAATTTCCCCAAAAAACAATGATCAAATACTATATCTTTCTACTGGAACTGATGTTAGAGCTCATACAGGAGCGGAACACACCAAGCCGATGCCGACAAACTAGTAACGACGAAAGCAGACTGTGGAGTTGGCTCACATCAGCAGGTCCAAAGTTGCCCTGAAAAACCAAACCAACGCTAGACACCTGACGGCCAAGTAGTACGTCCGTTCTGATGAAATGCCTTTCCGAACCAGAAGGTGGCAGTAGCTGAATGAACTGAATTTGTGGAATGATCAGACGGACCAACGAGCTCTGACGCCGATTCAACATGTCGAATTGGCTGAAAAAAAAGCCAACCAGGACCAACTTCAGCGGACGGGGAACACACTAAACTTAGTCGGCCGACGAACAAAAAGACAGTCGGCTTGGTGTGTTCCGGGCTTCGCATGTATCTCTAATTTGGTCTCTGTTCTGTTTGTTTTTCATTAGTCACATGTTCTCCTTTGTTCCTTGTTTCCCACCATTTGTTTGTATCCCAGGTTATTCATTTGATTAGTGTCCTCAGTTCAGCTGTGTCTTGTTAATTAGTCTCATTTAGTCCTTTGTTTGCCTTGTTCCATGTTTCCCTCTCTCATTTGTATGTGGTGTGATATTTTCTCCTGAGTTTCTCCTGGTTCCTTGATTCATTTTTTTAAAAGTCTACTTTCAAGTACTTTTCCTCGTCGTGAGTGTTACAACCATGGCTGATAACAACAGGACAGTGCCTCACGTTTTTGGTTTTATGCATATTAATTCTATGACAGGATGTCTATATTTGTTTTTGCTCATATGCACATAGTTGTTATTGTATTGTTTGAAATGTTGTTTCTCTGCATTAGTTTAATTTAGTGGTGCTTAAAGCATGCAGAAACTTAACTAAAATGTGCAAAATTTATCGAACTTTAATTATTAAACATTTATCCTACACTTCTGTTCTCCTTTGTCTATCAATTACTGTCCTTGTTTGTTTGTTTTTTTTGTCTTTGGTTTACAATATTACATACACACACACATACACGCACACACACACAATGCTGGATATTTTGGTGTTTAACAAGTACATCATCACTTTGATATCTCTCTAGGAATCGCGCTCTTTTTACTCGATATGATGTGCTATAAGATGTCATGCTGTTCATTTCTCATAGAGGAGCTGCTGTAAGACTAATAATGACATTGAGCTGCCCCCTATTGCCAGTTTAATACTGTTAAACATCAATAATATCAGCTAGTCATTCTGTCCTGCTCATATTGTTTCTACGGTGATAGTAAATCAGAGCAGTTGCAACAGAACAACAACATAATCCTGCTATAGGACCTGAAGACAGACCTGAGTCTATCAATATCATCATTACAAGTGCACGGCTGATAAAGGGGTTTACTGATATTTGCACTGTACTTCATCACTTTTATGATACTGATTTACCTGATAATTGGCACCATCTGGTGTTTCTAAAGCAGCATAATCGTGTCCCTCAGGGGCGATTACAGAATCATTTGAAAGCATCTTAGGCAAAAGGAAGAGATGTATTCTTCTCCACTGTACATTGTGAGTTGCTATGTGAATATATAACAATGAATGATAATAAATGTACATATTGGCAATCCTTCGGCTGGACATGTCAAACTCATAGCGTGCTCAGGCCCAGTGCAGCAGGCTAACAACGCTCGTCAAGCTAATTTAATCGGAGGTGGGTTTACTGTTCACAGAAACTAAGCTTGCGTTTATGTCACGTGTGCATTATTTTTCTAATGTTATTTCTGAAAAGATGTGCCTGTACCCGCAACATAGTTTGAGATCAGCAACTAAATACCAATGAGCAACAAATAAATGAAAGTCATGCTAATCTATGTCTGGAAAGCTCTGGTCCAAATGTATATTCTGCTTTATCAATGCAATTCTGTAAACACAATTACTGAAAAAGAAGTTACTCAAAAGTCAAGGGTCAAGAGCCCAACTAAAGCAAACACTGATCACCATAACGATGACCTCAAATGAAACATTTTCAAACAAACATCAACATCTAAAACTGTTAATTCTCAATAAGAACTGTCAATAAGTCAAAAAAAATTAATGTTGAGATGAAAAACAATCAAGCAGACGAGTTTAAGGGTAGTAGAGAAGTTTTATCGAGGATTACAGACAGGTGGAAAAAACATCTGCATCTTTCTTCCATCATCTGTTTTTGCTCATTCACTACTCCCATTAAAAACGTTTTTAATGCTCAGAAAGTATTAACAGAGTGATAGACACAGAGACATGCATGAAGATGTGCAGAATATACCATAAACTTAAAGAAATACTGTAGTTATTTTTAACGTTATACTCAATTAAGGTAAATGATGAGAGACAGTGACAATATTCTCGTTCATATCAGAGTTTCATTAAGACAGAGAAGTAAATTTCCTTTTAACTTAAGGTGAACTTTTACTGTTAAAAGGAAATAAAAACTTTTTTTAATTTTGCTTAATTATGCTTAAGTACATATGAATCTATTGTGTTCATGCTCACAGCTGTGCGTCATTGATAGACTTTGTTCTCAAACTGTGTTTGTCATGTTTACAGCACATGTGAAGAAAAACGACTGACAGTATGTTAACCTCTAAATGAGGACTCACTGATTTTTTTTTTTTTTTGCACTTCAAAAACAAAGAATGACTAAAAAGGAGAAGTGAACAAATGATTAGAAATATATTGTGAAGCCCTGTGAGGCTCTATTCAGCCTGTATTTAGCTTATATTAGGCTTATATATTCCTTCATCATAATGTACAGGCCAGCCCTGGTCACACGCCAACACTATATAACGAGTGTCCTGGACCCCTCTGTATTTACAGTTTGGGTGTGTATCCCCACTGTGTAATTTGCAGGTGATCACAGGAAAAGGCTTGGTGCTCGCAACCATATTGCCATATGGTTTTCCTGCTTTTCCACAAACTGCTTTAATATCATTTGAATTTGCTTTTATGAAGGAGTTAATTTTTTTGCATCCATTTTCAGTTCCACCATGAATAAAATCTCTATTTGCACGGATTATTGTGTCACACTTCTGCACAGTCATATCAGGATTGTAATGCTGTTTGAGGAATTTTTCATAGCGGGGCTTTATATGTGGTGGTGGTTGACCGTGAGTGAAGGATGAAACACTCAAGATCAGCAGCAGAATCACAGCAGACTGATGAACCTCCATGACCTGTGAACAATACATACATTAAAACACCTTTACTGACATTTGACTTACTAAAGCAGTCTAGGCGTGATTAATTAAGAAAATACTGATGAAACCCTTAATTTCTCTATTTTTAATTGCACATACCTTAGTTACTTTACGTTAAACCAGTTGTGCATGTTTTTGTACACAGACCGTTTCAGTCCCTTTGTTTTATTTATCTTATAATTCCAGAGTAAAGTTCTAAAGTTCTTACCTTGTTGTTCTGGGTTAAATGAATATTTTGTTCTAACAGTTGTCGTCTTTTGCCTGAAGGCTTTAGAGTAAGCAGCTCGGTAATGAACAAACTCCAGAAAATACTGATGAAACTTCCTCCAAACACGGGATTAGACTTCACTGTTGTCCGTCAGTATCGCTGGAGTTTTTATTGCAAACCTAACGTGATCTTTGAACACTGGCCAGTGTAAACATGACCTTGGCCAATGTAACTGTTTAACAGGAATTCAATCACTTTTATTTGTTATTTGCAAATATTTAAGAAGGAAAACAGTAATGATGTTTCAAAGTCGAGTTTCTACGACACCTGAACTCCTTTGGCTGGATTTTAAATGATCTAAATTATCCTGTCGTGATTCACGCGGTTGATTTGATTGTTTTGCACTAAATCGGTGGTTGTCAGATCAAGTAGCACATATGATCAAACTGAAGTGTCGCTAGCATGTGAATCGTCTGTTTGTGTTGTTCACAGTTAATGTAAGAGTGTGGGCAATGTCTTAAGGGTCTAATGATTAGACACACAAAGCTATACTGAAAATGTAGATCAGAAATTAGATGTAGAAGAATGGTGCTGTACCACAGTTTGAGAACCAATTGCTCGAAATACAAAAAAAATTGTGATTCTCAGTCTTTAAACAATCCTGTTCATAAATGTTGGTTTATCTATGATTTATTGATCTCAAAAACAAAAACCAGAACACCACTACAACCAGTGACAAACAACACAGATCTTAAAAACGTACAAAAATATAGCTAACAGAATTTTTATGAGGAATAATGTTCCTCAAACGTTCTTTCAACTTAATTTTGATTTAAAATTCAACATAATAGGAACGTTGATTTGTAACATTCCAAGAACATAAAAATGTCTAGTTTCCTTAATGTTAGAAGAATGTTATTTAAAGGTTAGTATGATGTTCCTGAAACATTCTTTCAATCATTCAAACACCTGCTGTGAACAAACACTGAAAGAAAGAGAAATAAGAACTACAACTTTCTTCAGCCACAGCCTTAGATGAACTGAAGAAAAAAGACATTAAATCTCTGAAGATCTGATTAAACAACTCCACAAACAGCATTACCAGCTTCACTTATTACTAACCAGACTGACTTTATTTCTGTCACACGTCTACAGAAGATCTTATTGAGAATTAACAGAGGTTTAGATGTTGATGTCTTATTGAAAATGTTTATTTTGAGGTCACCATCGTGTAGATCAGTGTTTGCTTTAGTTGAGCTCTTGACTCTTAACTTTTGCTGAGTTGCTTCTTTATCAACAGTTGCAGGTGTTTTCAAAAATATTTCTGCATTGATGAAGAAGATCAATATGACTGTATTGCTTAATTTTGGAATTGAAATGTTATTTGAAAAGGAAGTAATAAACTCAAATGATGTGATAAAAATCATTTGTAAAACTGAAGTGATTTATTACATTTTCAAGATTGTCCGAAACTATTTAAAATTTAAATACGACAGACTTAGACATAAGCACTCATCATACAAACCTCAACAAGGGTGACAATAAAAAATAATTCTGCTGCATAAATTATTTATGCTGGCATGAAGCGTGTCACATTGTTGTGTTTCATATGCCAAATGTTGATGTCTGTGAGTGTATAAATGACACAAAACATGTTTTAAAGTTAACAATAACAGTGTTATTTATATATTCACAGACATCAACGTTCAGCTTCTAAAATGCAACAGTGGTGTTATAAATGATCTTTATCACAATGGTTGAGATTTGTACTTTGCAGTAATGTTCCAACTAAGTCAGAAATTACAACAAAAAAAGAAACAGTTGTTTAAACCACTTTAATGCAGTGATTTGTCTGTTACTTAAACAGAAATGTTGCTCTGCTTTATCAACACAGAAACGTTCTCCAAAAACACCTGCGATTGATGAAAAAGAAGCAACTCAACAAAAGTCAAGAGCTCAACTAAGCAAATACTGATCTCCATGATGGTGACCTCAAACGAAACATTTTCAATAAGACATCAACATCTAAACCTCTGTTCATTCTCAATAAGATCTTCAGTAGACGTGTGACAGAAATAAAGTCAGTCTGGTTAGTAACAAGTGAAGCTGGTAATGCTGTTTGTGGAGTTGTTGAATCAGATCTTCAGAGATTTAATGTCATTTATCTTCAGTTCATCTAAGGCTGTGGCAGAAGAAAGTTGTAGTTTGTGTTCTTGTAAGATTATTTTAATATCTGATTATTTTAATCCGTTCACAAAACCTTCTCCCAATCTTACTTCTGTACATGGCTTTTTTACATGTTCAAGGGGTGGAGTAGCAACTGTCCAATGAGACTATACCTTCATGATATAGGAATGTGGTACATACAGAAAAACATGTCCTAACATGGTCAACTTCAGGTCAAGTAACCATGCCTCCCTGGGGCTCCAGGAAAGCCTTATCTATTATTCAATACAAAAAGCAGGGACCCTTTCTTGGCTGCTTTCCAAGAAACACACATACACATAGATAGTGTACATTAAAAACAGATGTGTGATGAAACAATAACAACTCTTCTCCATTCACCGTTGCAGCCTTAAAGATCAGGAGAGAGAAAACAGGGAGAACAGAGAAAGAAATTCAGGCTGATAAGATTATCTTACAGTTCTTATTTCTCTTTCTTTCAGTGAGCAGGTGTTTGAATGATTGAAAGAATGTTTCAGGAACATCATACTAACCTTTAAATAACACTCTACTAACATTAAGGAAACTGAACATTTTATGTTCTTGGAATGTTACAAATCAACGTTCCTAGAATGTTGAATTTTCAATCAAAATTAAGTTGAAAAAATGGAACGTTATACCTTATAAAAACGTTCCTGTAATGTCAAGAAAACTGGACGTTTTTTATGTTCCCAGAACCAACACTGATTATTTGGAGAACGTTCTTATAACAAAATTCTGTTAGCTGGGTAACAGCAAAAGGAATAAATGCTCAGTGTGAAATCCCATAATATAAAACTGAAATCACCTGAACCACAGATGAGAATAAAGAGAGGTAAAAATTATAAACAAAGACTGCAACATGAAAGACTAGGATATATACACAGCGTGACCTTGTCTTGTTGATCTTTATTCGTTTTGCCAAAAGCACGTGATCAATGACATCCGAAGCTTCGTTCGTCCCAGCATTAGCTTGAAAACCTGATTCAAAAGCAAATCCCAGCACCCTTTGACTTGCATTATAGTACATTATAATGCATTATAAATAATGTGTTTCAATATCGTAATTTATATAGCCTATAAAGCCCAAATAAACTTTGCTTATGAAATAACAGTCAAAGAACTGGTTAGAGCTCAAATAGACAGATCACAGATTATGCATCTATGTTTAATTTTCTTTACTTATAGTGTCATTTCACCGACACAAATTAATCACTTTGTCAATGACCATTATTTATATACAATAAAATCTAATTTAGAACCTGGCTGAGAGGGAAACACAGGAGTTTGGTAGGTGCTATTCGTCTTTATGACCACTAGATGGCCACAACGTACACCGTGTTGAAAAGTGAAAGTGAAAGTAACATGTGAAGGCCAAGTCATACACATACACACACACACACACACACACACAGGGCAGTGGGCAACCGTTTTGCTGTGGCACCCTGGGAGCTATTAGGTGTTCGGTTCAGTTTTTATTCATGGCTGATACTCAATGACTCATTTAATGAGATGTCAGAATTAATT
Source organism: Anabarilius grahami (assembly GCA_003731715.1). Classification (NCBI taxonomy): domain Eukaryota; kingdom Metazoa; phylum Chordata; class Actinopteri; order Cypriniformes; family Xenocyprididae; genus Anabarilius; species Anabarilius grahami. The sequence continues at coordinate 455,221 of RJVU01002272.1, read as the reverse complement.
GGTTTGCTTTATTTTACGATACTTCCTATAAGTTAAAAAAACTTTGCAAAAAATAAAATAAAAATGTTCACAGTAACAGGGGCCCTGTTATTTTCACAACCAAAAAGATACTCAAACCCACAACTGGTTGGACCCAAAATTGTAGCATACTGACAACTAGACAGCAATTGTGGTGTCAGTGAAGTGAGCATCCAAGAGAAGGAGGTTGTGGAAGAGGAAGTTTTGACAAACCCAGACTTGTGTAAGACATGCCTGTTGTTCATGCGCCAGCACTGATAATCCTGGTGTCCTTGAGCAGGTCAATCTTCACCTCAGTTTACTGATCTACATTTATCTGTAAAATATCACAGATTGATAGAAATGTCTATGAGCTAATGTTATGAAGTACAGTAGTCAACATTTGAAGAGGATCAAAAAAGTTAATCAAAGCTGTCCTAAGAACTAAGCTGTCCAAAGAGGACAACTTTGATGAAACTTTTGATCCACTTCAAATGTTTACTAGTGTATAAAACAAAACAAAACCAAACAAACAAACAAAAGTAAATGGGTATTTTTCCTTCAAACTGGTGTTGTTGAGATGCAAAACAATCAAGCAGACGAGTTTAAGGGTAGTAGAGAAGTTTTATTGAGGATTACAGACAGGTGGAAAAAACATCTGCATCTTTTTTCAATCATCTGTTTTTGCTCATTCACTACTCTCATTTAAACACTTTTTAATGCTCAAAAAGTGTTAACAGAGTGATTAGAAGTTCATTATACTAGCTGAATCTTGCACATAAGAATGATTACACACAGAGACATGCATGAATATACCATTAAAAAGTATTTTTAACATTAAAGCTTCGTGAGGCTCTTTTCAGCCTGTCTTCTTTGCATCAGGTATGCCTTCTTCATAATGTACAGGCCAGCCTTCTGCACACCCCAGCACAACGTAACGAGTGGACTTCTTCCCTGTACCATATTCACATCTTGGAGGTCTCTGCCCACTTTGTAATTTGCATGTGATCACAGGAAAAGGCTGGTTGCTCTTAAACAGGTTCCCTCCCTGTGGAGTTCCTCCTCTGCCACAAACTGCTCTAATATCATTTGAATTGGCTTGTATGAAGGTGTTGACAGGTTTGCAGCCATCATCAGTTCCAGTGATATCTCTTTTTCTGATTTCACTGGTACACTTCTGCACAGTCATACTGGGACCGAAATGCTGATTGAGGAATTTTATATAGCGGGGCTTTATATAGTCTGGTTGTCCATGAGTGAAGGATGAAACACTGAAGATCAGCAGCAGAATCACAGCAGACTGATGAATCTCCATGACCTGTGAACAATACATACATTAAAACACCTTTACTGACATTTAACCGACTAAAGCAGTGTAGATGTGATTAATTAAGAAAATACTGAAGAGACCCTTCCTTTATTTTTACTTGCACATATCTTAGTGACTTTACATTAATCAAGCTGTGCATGTTTTTGTACATAGACCGTTCCAGTCCCATTGTTTTTCTGTATTTGTGTTAAAGTGTTTTTGTCTGTACTTTGTTTACATCTCCACCAAGACTTCTTGTATATCTTATACTTTCTGATTAAAGTTCTAAAGTTCCTAAAGGGTTAGTTCACCCATAAATGAAATTTCTGTCATTAATCACCAACCCCCAGAAAAAAAGAAAAAAAAGAAAAAGAAATTCTCAAAGCATGTTGCTTTTTTTTATACTTATTACTCAATGTGATAAAGATTATTGACAGACTACCTTTTTACAAATTTTTCCACTTACCAAAAAAAAAACAAAAAAAAACTGCAATGTATATGTTACATGAATATAAATTGAGCTTGTGTGAACTGATACTCACAGGTTGCAGTCTGTAGTCTGGGGAATTAATTTTCAAGTAGAGTATTTGCAGATCTCAAAGCTTTCAGTCGTCAGTTGGAAACAGGCGTCTCAATCTCTGTGATGTGTGGCAGCAGCGGCGCGAGATCTCGGGAGGATGATGAAGAAGACACAGAGACAGTGTAATACCATAACATTCTCAAGATAATAAAGGAAGAAGGTTCATATTTATACACAAGATAAAGCACAATCATCCATGATGTCCAGGCCATCCAATCATAGTACTCAGAGGTCAAACCTTACCATATATAGTATATTAAGAAATATAATAACGAGTAGTTAAATGTATGTGCGTGTCTTGAGTTCCCATTTGCTTGTGAGTGTATAAGTGTGTCCAAGGCCTGGTCCATGATGTGCACATAACATAACGAAAAGAAGTTACACAAGCGCAGTCTTACACAAGAACAGTCAGAAGTGGAATCTATAAGAAAATATTAACACTTAGTATCAGAATACTGGTTTTAAAATGTCCAGGTCCACTCAGGCTATAAATTCTTGGGCACTTGCACATCAAAATGTGACGTTTGCAGTGAGCAGCCAATAGTGTGACGCATGAAGAGTTGCAGAGTGATACTTCTCTGCTGAAGATGAAGAGATAATAACCAAATGGTAAAAATAATTACATTTTCTCAGTGAAAGCTTCAGAGAACTGCTGGAAGAAAATTCAAAGTGAATTAATATTGACCCATAACAAGGTAAATGAGAACAAATTTGATTATATCAAAATTGTATCATTAAATCATTGTATCATTAAATTTGTTATGCCTGGATTTTTTTTATATATTATGACGTGGACGGTGATGTATTTCATACATGGTATAAACCTATATCTTAATATATCATGAGGATGTATATATATGTGCTAATAATATATTGCCTTATATGAAACATATATGACATATATGAAACACATAGCAGCCTCTAGCATTAGTCGCTAGAGTGCCTCTTGAGATCGGGGGAGTGAGGTTTACATGCACAGCTCTTATTGGTCTACATTCATTAAACCTCACTTCCATCCGGGTCATGGCACCAAATGTGGTTGTTCCAACTTGACTTTTACCTAGGTTTACCTGGTCTATTATCCAGTTTTCCAAGCCTGTTAATTCATATTAATCACCTATTTGCCACCTGATGTCACCTGATGGAGTTTGGGTTCCTTGCTGCTGTCACCTTTGGCTTGCTTAGTTGGGGACACTTGACATTTGATATTCAACAGTGTTTTGATCTGCCGGCATTGCATGCGAACTGAGCTGGATGATGACATTACTGTTTACTCCAGTGCTGATATAGATAAATTAACTAAATTAATAACTATTGATTCTTACATCGGAATGAATCAATACTGAATTTACTTAAGATGTATACTGACACCATTTTCTTTAAGAGCTGCTGTGCAGCCAAAATTGTATACCAGTTATCACTGTAAAGCTGCTTTGACACAATCTGCATTGTAAAAAGCGCTATATAAGTTTTAAGCAATAATATCTGGCCCGCACTGTAATCGAGACGTTCTCAGTCATAAAACAATTCTGTTCATAAATGTTTCATTAGGATGTATTGATTTTAATGTGTGGATATAAAAAAGAAACAAAATATCTTATGAAGTGGTTGGTAAAAAAGCAAAAAAGGACAAGTTGACAAGAAATAGCTTCCAATAAAATAAAATAATGGCAGACAAGTAATATGTTGAACCTCTTGAAGGAATGTTAAGGTATAGCTGGACACAAAAGTGTTGCACAGTGACAACTGCAACAGCACTGCTGCACAATATTGTGGTGTCAGTGAAGAAGAGAAGGAGGTTGTGGAAGAGGAAGTTTTGTGTTACCCAGACTTGTGTAAGGCATGCATGCGCCAGCACTGATAATCCTGGTGTCCTTGAGCAGGTCAGTGCTCACCTCAGTTTACTAATCTACATTTATCTGTAAAATATCACAGATTAATAGAAATGTCTATGAACTAATGTTATGAAGTGTACAGAGAAAAAAAATAGGTAAATGGATAATTATCTTCAAACTGGTGTTGTTGAGATGCAAGACAATCAAGCTGACGAGTTTAAGGGTAGTAGAGAAGTTTTATTGAGGATTACAGACGGGTGGAAAAAACATCTGCATCTTTCTTCCCTCATCTGTTTTCGCTCATTCACTACTCCCATTAAAATGCTCAAAAAGTGTTTTAACAGAGTGATTAAAAATTCATAGCTGAAGACTAGCTGAATCTTGCACATGATAAGCACAATTACACACAGAGACATGCATGAAGGAGTGCAGAATATACCATTAACTTAAAGAAATAACAAAGTTATTTTTAACATTACGCTCATTTAAGGTAAAAACAGACTGGTGAGATGAGAGACAGTGAAGATATTCTGGTTCATATCAGAATCTCAAAGACAGAGAGGTAAATGAGGTGAACTTGAGTGCTGTTCTTCAATAAGAAAAAAAAAAGAGATTTTCCTTAAATATAATTAGAGATTGTAAGATATAGATTTTTAAAACACAAAAAGCTATGCTTTGTATACATGTATACATCTATTGTGCTGATGTTCACAGCTGTGCTTCGGTAGACTTTGCTCGCAAACTGTGGATGCTGGTTACATGTGAAGAACTGGTTAAAAACCACTGCACATAAACTAATTGAGGTCAAGCATTTATTTATCAGTTTTATTTTTGGCTTTGTGATTGATTCTGATTGTTTTGAAAAGGAGAGGTGAACAAATGATAAGCAAAACATTGTAAAGGTTTGGGAGGCTCTATTCAGCCTGTCTTATCTACATCAATTATTCCTTCATCATAATGTACAGGCCAGCCGTCTTCACACCCCAACCCTATATAACGAGTGTCCCGGATCTCTCTCTATTCACAGTTTGGATGTCTCTCCCCACTTTTTTAATTTACAAATGACCACAGAAAAAGGCTGGCTGCTCTTAAACAGGTTCCCGCCCTGTGGTGTTCCTCCTCTGCCACAAACTGCGTTAATATTATTGGAATTTGCTGGTATGAAGGTGTTAATTTCTTTGCAGCCATTGGAGGTTTGGGGGCGTGTGATTTTCCTTGTGCGGATCACGTCAGTACATCTCTGTACATTCATGTTGCCAAACACATGCTGGTTTTAGAAATGCTGATAACCTGCTGGTTGTCCATGAGTGAAGGACACAAACAAGAGCAGCAGCAGAATCACAGCAGACTGATGAATCTCCATGACCTGTGAACAATACATACATTAAAACACCTTTACTGACATTTGACTGACTAAAGCAGTTTGGTTGTGATTAATTAAGAACATACTTAATATAATAAATGATGGGATTTCTTTTATATGCTTGATGAGTAAAGTTATAAAGTTATAAAATACAATGTATAGCTCCCTCAGTCAGACTTGATGACTGCAGCAAATAACAGCATGTTAATAAAGAATCCTGCTGAAGATATAACCAACATTTAATGTGGACATTAAAAAGAAACAAATTATCTACTTCTCTTTTACATTAAGAAAAAGCACTTTATCTTTGTGTCTGACTGCAATGGAATGGAGCCCAAGGGAAATGTTTGTGAAACAGTTTAGTCTGGGCAGTCAGCATGCTTGTTTGTTTTTGATAGTTTACCTTACCTGTTAAACACACAGATACAGGGAATGTGCACATTCATTTTGATCCTATGTTAATGGAAATAATCTAAGCATGGCATGCAGAAATAGTAGCTACATGTGTTTTTTCTGCTAACAGAATTTTGTTATAAGAATGTTCACTAAATATTCAGTGTTGGTTCTGGGAACATTAAAAACATCCAGTTCTCTTGACATTAGAGGCGTTTTTTTTTTTATTATAAAGTATGATGTTCCTTAAACGTTCTTTCAACTTAATTTTGATTTAAAATTCCACATTCTATGAACGTTGATTTGTAACATTCCAAGAACATAAAAATGTCCAGTTTTCTTAATGTTAGTTGAATGTTATTTAAAGGTTAGTATGATGTTCCTGAAACATTCTTTCAATCATTCAAACACCTGCTGTGAACAAACACTGAAAGAAAGAGAAATAAGAACACAAACTACAACTGAAGGCTGTGGCTGAAGAAATTTGTAATTTGTGTTCTAATTTCTCTTTCTTTCAGTGTGTTCAAGACGTTTTATGTTCTTGGAAAGTTACAAATCATAGAATAGAATGTTGAATTTTAAATCAAAATTAAGTTGAAAGAATGTTTGAGGAACATTATACCTTAAAAAACATTCCTCTAACATCAAGAAAACTGAACGTTTTTTTACATTCCCAGAACCAACACTGAATATTTAGAGAATGTTCTTATAACAAAATTCTGTTAGGTTACATGTTACATGTCAAACCTCATATATATATATATATATATATACATACATGACATGAGGGTGAGTAATTAATGACAGAAAATTTCCGAAATTACATAAATTTCTCAGAAATTTTTAGGTGAACTAACCCTTTAAGGACGACCCATGTCCCTCAAAGGAATGCCATTTTGGTTATCAACATCATCCTCCTGTAAGAAAATACAGATTCACAAAAGGTAAAAAGAAATGAGAAGGACTGATGTTACAGTTACACAAACACGAAAAAATATCGATTTGGAATTGTGTTTTATGTACAGAGGTTTTCATTTCCTAAATATTTAACACTGTCTTAAACGGTATCAAACTGTCATCTGCTGTACTTCAGTAATACAAAATTGAAGTATTGATTTTAATATCACATCTAAAATGCCTAAACTGTTGTATTGGTGTTTTCTAATAAGACCCTTGCTCTCTCTGACAAAAGTCGCACTTTATGTTTTTATATGAATTGTTATCTAGTTAATTTGGGAGTTATTTGCGTTTTTGATTTTTTTTTTTTTTGACACTGTCTCACTGTTGAACTGTATTGTTAAATAGTAAAGGACAAAAAATGCTATTCACAGTTTACATTTATGTTTGCATACAGGATTATAATTATATAATAATATAAAAATATATTTCATACCACTTTTCTTTTAAAGGGTTTTTTTATTATTATTATTGCACTGTAAATCTCATATTTATTGTTAAATCAGCTGCATGTAATTACATTCTGTTGTACTGGTGTATACATCTTGTGGCGATAGTAAATCACAGCAACAGCTGCAGCCATCAGCAGCAGAACACCAACAACTATTCCTGCTTTTACACCTGAAGACAAACCTGAATCTGGAATTGCTAAATACAGACATTCAATGTTACATACAGGTTGACTGACAATCCACACAGTATTTGACAATATCTTTGACTAACTAACAAATAGCACCTTCTGTTGTTTTTAACAACAGTAGTTTAAACAGTAGCACTAAGACACTCAACTGGAAACATTATTCAGAGGAAAACTGCATTTTGCAAGTTAATAACATTAGTCAAAATGTCATTGAGTCAAGGATCACTTTTTTTAAACAGTCCATTACCCAACATTTATTGGGTTGATTTAAAAATATTGAACTGTTTTTTTTTTTGCATTGAATGACTGAATAATATACTCACCAATGACAGTAACACTGAATCTCTTCACTCTAGTGATGCTGAAGCTGATGTTGCTGTTGATGATGATAATCTTCAGTTCATAAAGTCCAGAGTCTGTGTCTGTGATGTTCATGATGGTCAGAGATCCAGTCTGATGATCCAGCTTCAGTCTGTCTCTGAATCTCTCATCACCATCTTTACACTGATCATCTGTACAGTTATAACTGAGATCACTGATTTCAGCAATGAGAGTATCATTAAAATACCACAACATTAAATAATTTTGTTTTCTTATTACACCAGGATCTAAAGTAACAGATTCTCCCTCCTTCACTGACTTTCTCTTCACTTCATCTCGTTCAGCAGCAGAAACACCTGAAACACAAACCAACAGATGAATGACCTTAAAGGTCTTTAGATGAAAACAACAAACATGTGAGAACTGTGATCACGAATGCAATTTGCACTGTAAAAAATAATAATACTAATAATTCACTCAACTTAACTTTTTGAGTTATCTTTTTGCACTGACTCAGTTAAGTTGTATTTATGTAGAATATTAAGAATGTTCAACTTGACAAATTTAATGTTGTTTAGTTGGATTAACTTTATGAAAGTAAGGTGAACTTACTTTTTTAAGTTTTCAATACAAATGCTCCCTTTAAAATGTTTTTGTTCACTCAACTTAACTTTTTGAGGTACTTTCCACTGACTTAAGTTTTAATTACTTAGAATTTAAAGTACTTTCAATTAAATTCAATAATTATTTTATTTAAATTGTTCTTTCATGTCGATTGTAAGTAATTATTTTATTTCAAATGTTTCAGCCATGCTTCGGTTGAGAACTTTATTCCCATTTAAATTCAAATTCATTCTGATGTCAGCCACTGAAACATCAACATCAAATCAATTACATTTCTCAAGATCTGAGCAGAGGATGATTAAACAACTCCAAAAACGGACCAGTCTGACTTTATTTCTTTCATAAGTCCTTTCTGAGTATTAACAGAGGTTTAGATCTAATTAATGTTGATTTTTTTATTGAAAAAAAAAATAGTTTGAAATCACTATTGTTACGTCCCTTTTTGTTCTACTTTTCTGTTTTCCTTTGTTTGGGAAGTGTTTGTGTGTGTGTGTGTCTTCTTTCCAGGAAGAAGCCCGATTGGTTCCTGCAATCTAATTGGTGCCACGCCCTGCCTGGTCAGCTGACTCCTTGCTGCCTATAAAGTCATCACTTCCTGGTTTAGCTTTTTGCTCACTTGCTGTACGTTTGCTTCCTGGATACAAACTGTGTTAAGTTAGACTGAGATTCTGTGTATGTTTAGTTGTGTGGTTGCTTGTGAGAAGTCGACTGTTATCTGTTAGTTTGCTCTGCCATTTGCTCGTAATACTGACCACTGCCTGTTATTTGACCTTGATTCTGGAATGCCCCTGTTTGGACTGGTTTGCTAACTCTGTAAATAATTGTACATAGGAACACTTTGGGGAGGTAGGGAGACCGACGCCATTTTTGTTTGAACTTTTTGATTGTTTATTGGATAGGGAGGTAGGGTAGGTAATTGTATTTTATTTCATTTTTCTTTTGTGTATTAGGGAATTTAGAGGGTTGAAAACTAGTTGCTTTCTGTTTGTTATTTTGGCCTTGTCGGCTCCTGAAGTTAAAGTACCCCCAAATCGTGCTGATTAAATCTTTGTGCTCATTAAAATACTGTTCATTCTTTTCCCAAATTCNATACAAATGCTCCCTTTAAAATGTTTTTGTTCACTCAACTTAACTTTTTGAGGTACTTTCCACTGACTTAAGTTTTAATTACTTAGAATTTAAAGTACTTTCAATTAAATTCAATAATTATTTTATTTAAATTGTTCTTTCATGTCGATTGTAAGTAATTATTTTATTTCAAATGTTTCAGCCATGCTTCGGTTGAGAACTTTATTCCCATTTAAATTCATTTCTACTGCAAATAATAACTGATCTGATGTCAGCCACTGAAACATCAACATCAAATCAATTACATTTCTCAAGATCTGAGCAGAGGATGATTAACTCCAAAAACGGACCAGTCTGACTTTATTTCTTTCATAAGTCCTTTCTGAGTATTAACAGAGGTTTAGATCTAATTAATGTTGATTTTTTTATTGAAAAAAAAAAATAGTTTGAAATCACTATTTTAGTGAAACGTTTTTACACCAGTTGCAGCAGTTTCATTAAGATCTGTTGTGCTTTGATAAAGTAGATCAGCTGAAGTTGTCGGCTTTTTACAACATTCAAATGCCTGTTACAGTGATTTAAATTATGTGTAACTGACTGCTTCCAACCAAATACAGTAATAATAAGTCTGAGGCCCTACTGAACTATGAACATATTTTTTTATTTAACAAATTTAGCTGTGATAGAAAGAGCACTAATGCATTAACACTGACACAAGCTGAGACATCTTTTATGCAACAATTTTAAACTGGGCATATACCGTAGTCCAAAACTTACTGTCCAGCAAGATTTTTTTTTGACACTGTTGAAACAAATGCTGCAGTATCACAAGATCAGCAGAAAGTTTAGAAGCACTAATAACACTAAACCCGAACACCAGAGATGAGTTTTCAGGTATGATCAATGAAACAAACCACTTTATGATGCTTATATCATTAATAAGCAAGCCTCTTATATCTGTCTTTTTTTACCACAACAAACATGATTTCTAAACAGTGTGAAAACAGTCAAAAAATAAATAAATAAATAAATAAAATAATAAAAAATGTTAATTAAAAAGAAATTCAAGGATCAAGAGCACAACTAATGGAAACACTATTCACTACATTCCACTATTCATTCACGTCATATGGTGACTTAGAAATATACACTACCATTCAAAAGTTTGGGATCGGTAAGGTTTTTAATATTTTTAAAAGAAGTTTTGTCTGCTCACCAAGATTGTATTTATTTAATTAAAAATACAGTAAAAACAGTAATATTGTGAAATATTATTACAATTTAAAATAACTGTTTTCTATTGGAATATAATATAAAATGTAATTTATTTCTGTGTTGGAAAAGCTGAATTTTCAGCATCATTACTCCAGTCTTCAGTGTCACATCTTCAGAAATCATTTTAATATGATGATTTGCTGCTCAAGAAACATTCATTATTATTATCAATGTTGAAAACAGTTGTGTACTTTTTTTTTCAGGATTCCTTGATGAATAGAAAGTTCAAAAGAACAGCATTTATCTGAAATACAAAGCTTTTGTAACATTATTCACTACCGTTCAAAAGTTTGGGGTCAGTAAGAATTTTTATTTTTATTTTTTTGAGAAGAATTTAAAGAAATTAATATTTTTTTCAGCAAGGATGCATTAAATCAATCAAAAGTGGCAGTAAAGACATTTAAAATGTAACAGATTATATTTCAAATAAACACTGTTCGTTTGAACTTTCTATTCATCAAATAATCCTGAAAAAAAATATTGTACACAAATATTCTGTACAATTGTACACATTAAATGTTTCTTGAGCAGCAGATCAGCATATTAGAATGATTTCTGAAGGATCATGTGACACTGAAGACTGGAGTAATGATTCTGAAAATTCAGCTTTGCCAACACAAAAAGAAGTTACATTTTCTAATATTTTCAAATAGAACACAGTTATTTTAAATTGTAATAATATTTCACAATATTACTGATTTTACTGTATTTTTAATTAAATAAATGCAGCCTTGGTGAGCAGACGAAACTTCTTT
>RJVU01002272.1:420751-439325 GCA_003731715.1 Anabarilius grahami | reverse complement strand
ATTTTTTTATATCCAATCAAAAAAGTAGGGACGCCAAGAGCCATCTACGGAAGAGGATTAGGGCCAAGCAATAATAAAAAAATAAAACCATCTCGAGATAAAAGTTGTTAAATTTCGAGAAAAAAATCGTTAAATTTCGAGAAAAAAATCGAGATAAAATGTTGAGAATAAACTAGTTAAATTACGAGAAAAAACTCGTTAAATTTCGAGAAAGAAGTCGAGATAAAATGTTGAGAATAAACTCGTTAAATGACGAGAATAAAGTCATTAAATTACGAGAATAAAGTCATTAAATTACGAGAAAAATGTCGTTAAATTTTGAGAAAAAAGTCGAGATAAAATGTTGAGAATAAAGTCATTAAATTACGAGAATAAAATCGTTAAATTACGAGAATAAAGTCATTAAATTACGAGAATAAAGTCATTAAATTACGAGAAAAATGTCGTTAAATTTCGAGAAAAAAGTCGAGATAAACTGTTGAGAATAAACTCATTAAATTAACGAATTTATTCTCGTAATTTAACGACTTTTATCTCGTAATTTAATGACTTTATTTTCGTAATTTAATGACTTTATTCTCGTAATTGAATGACTTTATTCTCAACATTTTATCTCAACTTTTTTCTCGAAATTTAACGAGTTTTTTTCTCGTATTTTAATAAGTTTATTCTCAACATTTTATCTCGACTTTTTTCTCGAAATTTAACGAGTTTTTTCTCGAACTTTAACAACTTTAATCTCGAGATGGTTTTATTTTTTTTATTATTGCTTGGCCCTAATCCTCTTCCGTAGTCATCTATTGTTGTTGTTGTTATCATTATTATTTTCTCGTGATCACAACTATTTTTTTAATGTCTAGATCACAAGGAAACTTATGTCAAGATTATGATAAATAAATAAAAAATAATGCTGCATGCTTTTAGGCCTTCTGTACAACAAGGAAACTATTGGCCTATGCTTTGTTTTCCGAGTGAATGCATGGAAACATTCACATATTTTGAAGGGCATCAATAAATATATAAGACTTGTAGCTTATAGCTCAAGAAGGTGAAATGGTATATGAAAGATTTCTATATTAAAGATGACAGTTGAGATAATTATGAATATGATCATGAAGATCATATTTGCAATGGTCTCTTTGTCAAGTCCATTGAAGAAACATCACTTACACTGTCACATCAGTGCTTGTGTTTTGGGACAACACTTGTGTTCATTTTGACACATTCACTGTCAAACACAGATTAAAAATGTTAAAAAAAAACATTTGTTAAAAACCAACTCAAATTGGCTAAATTCTTACACATCAGTGTGTGAGTTTAGGAACAACACTTCTTATGTTAATTTTGACATTCATTGAGTCAATGATTTTAACACAGTAAATGTGTCAGGAAGGTGATCTGACATTAACAAGCAGAATCACAATTTTAAGTCACCATCGTGGAGATTGGGGTTTGTTTTAGTTGAGCTCTTGACCCTTGACTTTTTAACTTTAGGTTTTATATGGGTTGTTGTAATTGAGTTACTGAATTATAACAGCCAGACAAGCAAAGAAAAGATGATCAGGTGATGTTGGTTATGTTTTCACATAATCATTACTAGATCTGAATCACTGAACTCATTTAGAGCCCGATCTCTGTTAGATTTACATTATTGATTACAGCAGCACTGTGATTATACAGAAGAAAATCAGCTTTTACAATATATTCCAAAGAATCTCTTAAAGGTTGTCCTGACTCAAAAAAAAAACAAAAAAAAAATTACTCCTTCGTTTAGAGACACAGATATCAAGAATCAGCCTGTGAATCTCAACAGTGGTGGCCATCATAAAGCATGTTGCAGTGCATTCTGGGTGCCACTAATCAAAATTCATTCATGTCTCCCATCATGCATTGCTGCATGAATAAATTATGAGCTGAATTGTCTTAGTAATTTCCTTTATTCTCACTATTTTATTTTGTTCTGTTTATGTGATTTTTTTAGTAGCTTGTTTTCTAATGTTCAGAGTTGATCTGTTTATCAGAATATGTTGCTTGTCACCGTTGTTAAGATTCATACGCTGATCCTTGATGTCTGTGTGTGCCTAAAAGAAAGGGGGTTTTTTAAAATTATTTTTTATCATGACTTTTGAGAAATACTTTGAATTATGTTGATAATGCTGATCTTCTGTTGTAGAATCACAGTGCTGCTGTAATCAATAATGTAAATCTAACTCAGAGATTGGGCTCTAAATGAGTTCAGATCAAATAATGATTATGTGAAAACATAACCAACACCACCTGATCATCTTTTAACTTTGCTTGTCTAGCTATTGTATCTCAGTTACAGCAGCCAAACAAAATTGTGATTTTCTCCTTTGGCGATTCTGCTTGTTATCATCAGGTGTCTTCAATAATGGTCAATCATCACTCAATTAATCAATTAATTATCTCATTAACTTTAACTCTTATCCAGTGTTAATTTAACACTCTTATTTGAAGCTTTAACACTCGAGTGTGGACTCAAACTCTGATGAGATTTAATATAACACTGGTGTTTTTGTAATACTACAGCGGTAACAGAAACTGTGTTAACACCATATGAGAGATAGTAACAAATAAAGGTCTTAACATTGTCAAGGAAAATCAAGATCACTGAGAGCAATTTAAAGAGAAGCTTCATTTTATCCACTTTCCCCCCTCATGATTCTGATCATAAAAGCATTCTGTTCTTCTGCTTTAAAGCCGGCGACGTAGTTCTTTTGCTGATTCAAGGGAAATTACATTGTAGCCTCTCTAACGGAAGATAAAGTGTGTAGTGAAAACCCAAAGTAGTGTTTAATTTGAGCAGATGACAGTGGGTGACAGGGAAACTGTTGGCCTAGGCCAGTGGTGTCCAACCCTGCTCCTGGAGAGCTACCGTCCTGCAGATTTCAGTTCCAACACCGCTCCAACACATCTGTCTGTAATTACCAAAAAGCCTTGAACACCATAGCTGGATCAGAAGTGCTTGATTCGGGTTGGAGCTAAAATCTGCAGGGCACTAGCTCTCCAGGAGCAGGGTTGTGTATTTTATTTAAATCTCTCGCAGATGCATGGCAATTTTCTTTTTTCTTAGTGTTAATCTTCAGTGTGACATAACTGCACTAGTCAACAGAACAGCAGAGCGTGCTGAATACGCAGATAGCGCTTTACATTTGGTGTATTATGCAAGTAATTTATAATTAACTTTATTGTATGTATATTGTTTATATAGGCTATCAACAACAGAATGTACAAGCACGTGACATGTACAGCTTGAGCCTTATACTATTACAGACAGGCTATATTTAACTGACCTTGTACAAGAATTAGGCTAATATAAAGAACATGTGTTAACCTGAAATGATGATTCAGAAAACATTCAACTTAAAGGTGCTACAGAGGATGTTTTGTTTTTTACATTTTTGCAATATTACTTGAAACTGTCTTTACTAACTGATAAAAGACTATTTATTAGGTGCACTGAAAGGAATATTATTAATATACATCATCTGTGCACGAGGTAGGGCCTTAAAAACATCAGCCAATCGTTTACGCGATCATCGCGTAAACGATTGGCCCTCTGGCTTGTCAATCACTGTCATGACGTTCCTTGTGAGAGACACGCGGCTGCGCGCTCCAGTAACTTTCCACACTCCACAGGCGCCGCATGCAATGTTTTTGTCAGGAGACAGGAGTAACAACTGCAGATTATGAGTTACCTGCGGTGAGTCCGACATAATGAATCCACTAAGTGTGTGCGCGGCTTTAAGTCGCGCACACACTTAACGATTGTAAGGCCGATTATGAATGTAAATTGATACTTATGACTGATCGCGCTCAAACGCGTCCAGTCAGAGCCAGTTGCGTTCAGTCTGCGATTACAGTCGGTGTTCAAATTCCATGTGAAAGTATATAAATCTGCTTCAGGAGCAGGAAACAATCGCTGTATGTTGAGCATAGTCTTAGAATGTTTTAGCTAGTCATTAAATGTGTG
Organism: Anabarilius grahami; assembly: GCA_003731715.1. NCBI lineage: Eukaryota > Metazoa > Chordata > Actinopteri > Cypriniformes > Xenocyprididae > Anabarilius > Anabarilius grahami. Next base: position 435,331 of record RJVU01002272.1, on the reverse strand, counting down.
CCCGGCTTAATAACACAGCGAATGCCGGTGGTAAACCTACTCGTGCACGAGTTTTGGGAGGCGTGCCCTCGAAATGGTGGGGGGTTGTTCTTACGCATGCGCTCATTTAAAAAAATCAGTTGACGAAAAGATCCTCTGTACCACCTTTAAGGATAATTTTATTGACCATACAGACACTGTAGCCACAACCTGATGACAAAACTAAAACATCAACAAACAGATTCATCAAATAGAATAGCGAATGTTAGCTATGGTTAATGCTAGATTGTGAACGGAAGTAGATTTTTTTAACAGCGGCTAGCAAAGTGGTTGAAAACTCCTTGAAAACACCCCAAAATTGGGAAATGCCCTTTTTTGTTCCGCAGAGACCTCATACTCAGTTCAGAAACAGTGCACACTGATATAGAGAATAACTCCCATTGGAGGAACCAAGTACTTTTAACTTTGACCTTTTTCATGCTCAAACAGCAACATTAAACTCACTAAAGACAGATGAACATGGAAAAAGGTCCTACAGATTTGAGCTGTAAAGCAATTTAAATGTTAATTTTTACAGTTGTTTTAGGGATCATGGTTTTGTATTGTCAAAGCGACAAAGTTATAAAATGGGATATTTACACAGAAAAAGTTATTTTAAATTGTAATAATATTTCACATGACTGTTTTTCTGATCAAATAAACACCTTGGTGAGCAGAAGAGACTTCTTTCAAAAACACTACAAAATCTTATTTCAAACTTTCAACAGATGGTGTAATTGATCAGGAAACCCCAGCAGACAAACAGCAGGATCTTTCTGAGGGGTTTGAAGCGTGATATTCAGAGATGGATTAATGAAATGGTCTCCTAAAAGCTTCTTGTGGCCCACTGGAGCATTTCCATGCTAAAGTTCAAAACTAATCGAGACTGTGTGTGTGCATTAATCACCAAATTCAAGACGTGGGTTGCACCCGAAATCGAATATTCTCTTGAGATACTTATTTTAAATTAGTACTTTGTGAGTGGTAAAAAAGTATGTTCTTTACGTGTAATCCACAAGTGACCTACCAGCATCAGTTGCTCCATCCTCTCCCGTGACCTCATGGGATAGTAAAGTGTCCATCAAATGCACACTTCAGAATCTCGCTGCACGTAATACGTCTTCCAGATATTTGCACCGTGTATTCATAGAGACATATTTTGTTACATACTATTTTTACCTACTAAATGTGATTTCAGACACAGCCAACCAAGAAAAAAGCAACACTGGTCACCATAATAGTGACTTCAAATGAAACTTTAATTAAAACAGCCACATCCAAACTCCAACACTGCTTCAGTCTTACTTTAACGCTCTATAGTGTGGATAAAACACTGAGCAGTACATTTAACACTGAGGATTTTGCTGTGTGGCTCTTGAATTCACACATCATGACCACATGAAGTTTGTCTATAAGAGTCGAAGGACCGAGGCTGGGTTAAAATGGACAGTTTGCAAAGTTAAATATTTGTTTCATTTTTTTAATGTGAAGCCAGCGGGACATGCTTTTGGACCACCAGATGGCCACAGCCAACAACATTTGAAAAGCTTCCAGTGAACTCCCCTAAAAGGATAGTTCACACCATCACCTCACACGTAAGCCGTTCTAACCCTGTATGACTCTTTATTCCGTGGAACATAAAAGAAGATATTTTGAGAAATGAAATATCATTGGAATTCAGTCAGTGCTTAAGTTAATTGCTGGGTTGAAAACAGCAATTAAGGTGCTGGACAACTTCAGTTTTCCTGGAACATACAATTATAAGAGCATCATTCACAAGGGTATAGCCTATAATCTGTAATTTCTATATCACAAAATTCATAGTTTTTGTCACCCTTGAGATCCCTGAGGTCCGCATCTGCTGACCATGGTGCTTCGCAATAACACAATAAAAAGATCATACAAAGCAGTCATACAAGAAATAGTATGTAAATCAACAACATAAATAAAATCAAGACTAAGATTTTACTCACTAAGACTAATAGATCTCAGAATTATGAATAGGCCTGAGAAAAAAAGATATGTTTTCAGAGATAACTTAAATACAGAAAGGGAGGAGGAAAACCTAATCTACTGAGATAGCAAATTCCACAGCTTAGGGGCAAATATGGAAAAGGCTCTATCACCTTTAGATTTCAAGCGAGACAATGGAACGGCTAATAGGTTGTTAGAGGATGATCTGAGAGTTCTTTGAGTAGAATATGGACAAACAAGGTCTGAGATATAAACTGGAGCCAGACCGTGCAATGCTTTAAACACAAAAACTAAAACCTTGTAATCAATTCTAAATTTGACCGGTGACCAATGTAAGTGTGCCAAGATAGGGGTGATGTGCTCACGTTTTTTCTTTCCCGTCAAAAGGCGAGCTGCAGCATTTTGAACTAATTGCAAACGTGATAGGGAAAACTGGTTGACACCAGCATATGAAGCATTACAGTAATCAAGCCTTGTTGAAATGAAGGCATGAATAACTGTCTCTAGGTCACCAAAAGAAAGAAAAGATTTCAATTTCTGTAAACCCCTAAGCTGGAAAAAACTAGCTCTAACAACAGAGTTTATTTGCTTGTCAAATTTTAACTCTGAGTCAACAACAACACCCAGGTTCTTTCCATAAGTGCAGATATTTGCTTGCAGAGGACCTAAACTGGGAGTCAGACCATATGGAATGACTTCAGTTTTGTTTTAATTTAACTGAAGAAAGTTTTCACCCATCCAACTAACAAATCAGATAAGGACTTTGACTCATGTTGTGCCTTATGTTTGAGATGATGATCAATCAAATCAAGTAGGCTTTATGTTCACCATTTTTAATTGAAAATCTATAATTTACGCAATTGTAAGGTAACTTGTAACTGTCGATTTCTAAATATTATGAGGCATAATAATTATGAACATGCATATTGTGAATGAATTTAATAAACAATTGCTTTCCTGGTAGCCTTCAGAAAATTCACTTATCTAAGAAAATAATTAATAAAACATATCAGCTGACTTTATGTTTACTTCACTGACAGATGAAAATTAAAAGGCTTTCAGTCAAAGCTCAGCTTCAGAGAAAAAGAAAGAGAAAATTACAATATGAGAAGAGCAGGCATTGATAATTAATTTATACTGCCCACTGACATGCTTTTAAATCTATTGTTATCAATTTTTTGTCCTTCAAACATCTTAAAATGCACATATGTAGATCAGGGAAATCAAAATTTTAGCATAGAAATCTGCTTGTTCATGAAAAACTGAACAAAACTAACCAGTTAACCATTTTAATTTTTGATTACATTCTGCCAAAAATAAAAAATAAAAAATCCCTGCCCCCAACAAAGTTAAAGATCATAATATTCATCATTAATTTTAATATTAATAATAGACATGCAAGATTAATTTTGAAACATTAAAAAAAAAATGCATCATTGAATTTGTGACAGAATATTATAAAATGAGCAGGAAGCTAGAAACATAAAACAAATGATTTATGCTTCTAAAAAATACTATATTAGTGTTACAAATAGTCCCTTTCAAATCCCATACCTTTTGTTATAAAATCTGGTGATCCAAAATTTGTTATCAGGAAAAAATTATATTAAATGCATCTAGCTAAAGAAATAACTCCAGCCCACCTTGTATCTCAAAGCTTTAGCTGGGCCTGATGTGGTTGCTAGGAGACTTTTGTGTTTTGACAAACAGCTGGAAAACTATTTCTGCTTGTTTACTTGCTTATTCAACATTCCACATCCAACTTTATGTGTTACACCCAGTGTGCAGTGTAATCTTCTATCCTCGGATGCATTTCTCTCTCCAAAGATTCTGCCATTTAATTGATAGTTTTCACGTGACGTCACGCCCTGAGGGGAACACCGCTCTGGCGGGAAAAAAAGGGCTTTCCTCCATTGAACGCCAGTCATTTTTTTACCAAGTTTGTAGTAGGATCCAAAGTAGTAAGACCAAATTGAGTATACACCTTATTGACAATGCATACTTTTTACAGGCAAACAAATGAACACAGAATATTAATGCAACACAAAGTTTCTCGTTAATCCTTTTTTCCCCATTGAAAACTATTATAAAGTAAACGCATTGCGTTCATATTCTGGGCTCATCTGCTCGCCTGTAGCCTATTCATCATCAAAAACAGTTAAACTGAATTTAATCATTTAATATTACTCTTTAAGTACATCAATGTATTTTATGGGTGGGTTGATTCTTTAGCCTGGTGTCGGTTCATCCTCCACCTGTGCTGCTTGATCAGCTCTTTAATTTAATAAACAGTCTTTCTGCATAGTTAATGTGTTTAAAATTAAGTGGTGCAACACAACTTGATTTAAAATAAAACCCAGATCAACAAATCCTTGATTAATGTTAAACTTTGCTTATTTTAATCCTTATTGGTGCAAATAACCACCCTAATGTTTTTCACGTTAGCTTTTTTAAAAATCGCTGTTTTTAGAGATTCAAAATCACTGCAGGTGCTGTACTATATCACTAGTGCACAAAACTTGCATCTTGTCTACATATTTTTGCTTTTAAGATGGACAGGCCTGTGCTGCAGTTACATGGCTGTTTTGCCCACAAGGACTCCGCGACAGTCAAGTGACTGAAAACTATTAATAGCTTAGACATTATGTGGTTGCTTTGAACTCCAACGCAACACACCGCTCAGAAATTAAACCTAATCATATTGACCAGACCAGGATGTGACACATTCCCACAGGAGCAAGATTACAGCATTGCTAAACAAGGTATTGTTTCTACAAATCCAATGTGGGATGTTCTTCAAAGAGTGTGGTTTTTCAGAATTGTTCTAATTGCTTTTTTGATGAGAGTCATTTCTTATAGCACATAAACCTGTAAAACTGTTGCTGTGTGCCAGGTACATTTTTATAGGTTAAAAACAGGCACTGGTATTTCATGAATACATCAAGCAGAGTGTACTTGAGTACACTAGAGTCATAACCAGGAACTCACATTTCCAAGAATACAAATGTTAAAGGTGAAAGTTTAATGCATCACATTTCAGAGCATACAGGAGACATGATCATTCAAATCAAATAATCAAATAACTCAATGTTAGCTTAGTTCAGTTATTCCTGATAATATGCAAAAATAATTTAGTGGTAAATAAACACAGATTCAAACCATTATGAGAGAATCAGATCTGATTTATTAGCACTTATCAGATGTGATCAGAAGTGTTTTATGTGGGTTTGTAAGGCATTTAAAAAAAAAATCGTATTTTTCACTCAGATTGGAAGTGATTTTTTATACCGCACATTCACACCTGCTTATAAAGACTGATAATTTACAATATTAAATAAGCAATAGCTTATGGAAACATTTGTGTTAGTAAAAGGCAAGCATCCATTTCCTTTTCTTACTGATTTACATCGTGGTGAGATTCATAAGGCTTTTGTGAGAAGTTTGGCATGTTACAGTATTTTAGCACTGAAAACATCACAATAATAGGCACTTATCTGTTATCACTTAAGCTTAAAATAACTGACAAAAACTAAAATGTACAATTGCTGCATTAACGGCACCTGAAAACATTATTTTAACATAAATAATTGTTCTTGTTCTACTAAACTCTTGTCTGAATGTCTCCATGAACAAGACAGTAGAGACCAAACTGGCCAAGCACCGTAACAAAGGATGTCAAATAAATGAAAGAACGTGGCAGCACCTTATGAAATCACATTTTTCTCTCACAATTTCAAGAATACTGAAAGCAACTTTCTTTTTGACAAATTTTTGCACATTTCAACAAAGACAATATATAGAACAGCAGTAACATGCACAGGTAGGCGGGGGTGGGATTCGAGCCCCTGTCCCTTTAATCATGAAAGTGCCCTTTTTGGTCGTGTCGCAATGCCCCACAGCACACAATTTCTACCAAGGGGGACCCCAACCCCTGGGATGCGATTTCGCCCCTGCCCCCGCGGAGGTCTGTGCATGCCACTGTAGAACAGAGATATGAAAACGTTAATCCTTACACACACATTCAATGCGCATTCAATGCACATGTACATTGTAACTCAATGTTACAAAAATCAGGTATAGTGCACATACTATTCTGATAACAAAATTTGTTTCACATGCACTGCACACCTGCATTCACTTATTCATAAGAAACTCACTAGCAGGGCAATTGCACTAAAGTATGTGAAAACACTCTAAAGAGGTCAAATGATGCTATTTAAATTTTTTCCTTTTATTAAATGTGTAATATATCTGTTTGTGCATGTATACGAAGGTACAAAGCTCATAGTCTTAAACGTTAGCTTGTGTAGTGCATTTTACGGATTAACGGAGTGTTTACAGTTGTCTTGGAAGCTGAAGCTCGTGTTTATGTTAAGGGGTGTTACATTTCCGACACACGCAGGAGGAGTTTGGCCAATCAGAGCACTCTGAGCTTTTCAGAAGGAGGGGCTTTGTAGAAACTGGAGCACTTTAGACAGACTGGGAAAAAAGGTACTACAATAACGCATACTACAAAAATAATGCTTTTGTTTGTTTGTTTGTTTTTTATTATTAAATCAATAAAGCATGTTAACCTATTCTAGTGCACCCAATAAACAAAATAATGAACTTTTAAATTAGCATCATATGACCCCTTTAAAAGCCTAGTAGATAGACAGGCAACATAACAATATCAGTCTTTTCCAGTAATGGCAACAATACCAGTAACAAATCCCACAGCATCTGTAGTGAAGATTTACATATTTGTGCACATGATCTGTGTGCTTGTGTATTGCTGTATGATGCTGTGTGACAGTGGGTAAAATACACTTCTTGGTCATAAAGTATGTAAACACAATAAAAAAAAAAATCCTTTAGCAGCTTTAAAAGCATTTTCTTTAGCAGCTTCAATAATCCTCTAACATTAAAGCTGCAGTCCATATGTTTTGCCTCTTTGTCGTCATCTCTGTTTGAAACCTGCAATTGCAGTTATTTGTGGAATTATCATTTTTATGTGGGTTGTGCATCGGCACTACGACTATGCGCAGATAAATCTAATGTTTGCTGTCAGTCACCACAATGGTGTAGATACTGTACTCACAGATTGTACACCTTGGACGTATGACCAAAATAAGATTTTTCACCGAAAAATGTCATCTGAACAAATAAGTAACAAATCTGCCACTTTTGTTCTGACTGAGAAAAAAGCATTACAATAAATTGTGCTACCAATGGTGATTAAATCTAATGATCGCTTAGCTCATATCGCATCAAACTGTGCAAATTATTATTATTTTTATACTTTGTTCTCAAATTGTTAATGTTAACAACATCAGCATGTGTATTTAGTGTGTATTAGCGTTATCTGTAGATTTCAATTTCTGTACAGTCTAGTCTCTAATGTTACTTTGTCATACCATACAATCCACCATCAAAATTATGATAAGTTTAATTATTCCAGCTGCTGTGAGAAAAGGCTATAAATGATCCGCCGCCTGCAGCATCCTCACATGATATAGCCTACTAGCTGGGACTCATTCTTTATGTAAACAGACGTGACATAATGACGCAAAGACGAACAACCCTTGAATTAGTAAACATTATTAAAAGCTTACCGTTGTGAATCGGGCTAAGGTAAGGAGATAGTTTTGAACACTGGCTGGTTATGTACTTGCTCAAAAACTGATTTTGGATCATTTTTAACCAAAATAAGTTATGGACTGCAGCTTTAAGCACTCACTATTCTACTGCTGATAATGTATTTCCTTAAAAAATAAAAATAATTTTATATATATATATATATATAGCTATGGAAAAAATTAAGAGACCACTTAACATTGATTTCTGAACTTGGAGTGGTCTCTTAATTTTTTCCATAGCTGTATATATATATATATATATATATGATACATGCTTTAATTTAAATAACTAAAGAATGAGTTCCAAAAAAACTAGTTTGAATTTGAACTAGTTGAGAGTTTGGTGTTAAGGTACAATGTTTCCCATCTTCTCTTCATGTTCCCTTTAAATGAAAGTAACGAAAATTAATGTTACGTTGATGTCTCACTAGCAGTCTGATTAGTCTGATCAATCTGATTAGTAGGTGATTCTTTGGCAACAGTCATCTTTTAGTAAAATCTTTTAGTAAATCTGGCCTTTGTTGTTTTATTTTATACATGTGAATTAGTTTTTGTGCATGAACTGATTTAAAATATCTTATTTCTATATAATCAGCTGTATGTATGTATGAGATACTTGCATTCTGTCCTGGTTGGGTAGAGTTATTGCGGCGACAGTAAATCACACCAGCAGTTACAGCTGCAGAAACCAGCAGAACAACACCAACACATATTCCCGCTATAGGCCGACCAGATTCTGTAACAATAAAGACAGACATACATAATCACTAGAGATCGACTGATAGTTATGCAGCCCCTAAAGGGGAAAAATATGAGATGGGAGAAAAAAATATATATATTTCAATGCTTTTGCATTCTATCTGAAAACTTTGAAGACTGAGACGGAGCAGGGATCTAGGGTGGAGACGATGGATCAGGAAGCCAGGGTGGAGCCCGCAGGACAGGTGAAACTGGTGGAGCTGGAGACCTCCACGGTGGAGCCGAAGACCACAAAGGGTCAGGGGACTATGGCGGAGCAGAGATGGGGCCGGTCTCCATAGCCGTCACAGAGAATACAAAAAGGTTATAGTCAGCCTCCGTGGCCGTAACTGAGCCAAAAGGGGGCACAGAGAATTCAGGGACTGCCTCCATGGCCGTGACAGGGCAGACAAAGTGTTCATGGTCGGACTCCGTGGCCATAACTAAGTCAAAATGGGGTACAGAGGGTTCAGAGATGGCCTCCATAGCCATGGATTTGCCACACTGGATGCCAGTCTCATCCACTCAGAGATGGATCCAGTGGCCAGGATGGTACAGGCTGATGGTATATGTGGCAGGAGCTTGCAAAATCCAAAAACTCACAAAGCAACCCTCTATGACCATTACTGCAAAGTTGGATTCTTAAAGGCTATAAATACATAAGGGCTAACAAGGTAACAAGTTTATAACACACCTACAAACTGACTACAAAATGCACACGGGACAAAAAACAGGGACTGTAACAATAATGGCTCCCAATTTTGTTTTGGAGGTGTGCTACAATGCCAAATGGCCATTACCATATCTGAAAAACAGCATCTTCTCGTCATGTCGACAACACAAACCAAACTCTTCCAGGCTGCAGCTGCAAGTACAGTGTTTGAGTCGTATTTGCAAAATTGTTACATTGTTACATAGGATTGAGCAGGACATAAGACTGGATTTACTGACTGTTCAGAATCGATTGTTTCTTTTAGGAGACAATACCTTTATTTGTCATGAACTTTGATCTTTGAAACTTTGCAGACCTTTTACATTGACAAACAGCAATGTTACAAACTGCATGAAAGGTAATATTCAAAAAAGCATGATTGGAGCCCTTTACAGTTTTTCTCAGTCGCTTTGGTACATTTCACAAATCATTCTTAAAATTTGCAAATCAGTAAGCGCATTTCTCAAAGAATGCAAACTTGCTCAAAAGTATGAGAATTGCTTTTATGATATGCACAAGTGACTAGATGATGTGGAGGTTGAACAAGTAGTTTTGAGAATTTCAGTCGTAATCTGAGAAATGTACCAAAGCGACTGAGAAAAACTGTAAATTCCTCAAAAAATGCCTAATATAAATTAAATAATACTCAACCAGTGACATCAATGCTGAAGCTCTTAAAGCTGCTGATGCTGATGTTGATGCTGCAGCGATGACGGATGCTGCTGCTGCTGTTTATCTCCAGTTTATAAAGTCCAGAGACTGTGTTTCTGGTGTTTGTGATGGTCAGAGATCCAGTCTGATTGTCCAGCCTCAGTCTGTCTCTGAATCTTCCATCGGCATGTTCACATTGATCATCTGTACAGATCTTACTCTGATCTCCAGTGATTTTAGCGATGCAAGTGTTATTAAAATACCATGTCATCACATCATTTGGGTGTTTTTTTACACCAGGATCTAAAGTGACAGATTCTCCCTCCTTCACTGTCTTCATTTTATCTTCAACAGGAACGTCTGAAACACAAATAAACATCTGCTGTAGGATATGTTTGCTGAATCATGAAAGAACTGTAAAAATGAAATAGATTGCATATGCTTATTCAGTGTAAAAATAGTTGTATGCTTATAAACACATTGTTCATACATATTTTACATCAAATCCTCTTGTACTTTTCATTCCCAGTGAACCAAAAAACAATGAGTATGAAATAATAGATGTATTAAAACAAATGATCATAGATTGTATGAGAAAACAAAACAAAAAAATATTTAGTTCTACAGTCATGCTTTTCTACTGTGAACTGAGATAATTTGACAAATTCCACTTTTATGTGAGCGTGCTTGATGTGAATCAGGGCTGCACGATTTGGGGGAAAATTTAATTGTGATTAAAAATAATTTGATATTTTGTTTTATAATAAATACCATAAATACATTGTTTTTTAAATGTGCATAACCTGACTTTAAACATTTTTTTTAAATTAAACTGACTTACCATGAACAGTAACATTGAAGGTCTGAGTTCTGTCATTGATGATCAGTAGTTTATATTTTCCAGAGTGTGAGTTTGTGATGTTGGTGATGGTCAGAGATCCAGTCTGATGATCCAGCTTCAGTCTGTCTCTGAATCTCTCAGTACCTTCATTACACCGAACATCTGTACAGATATCACTGAGATCTCCACTGATTAGAGCGATGCGAATGTCATTAAAATACCATTTAATAACTTCTTTTTGGTTTGTTTGAACACCAGTGTGTAGAGTGACTGAATCTCCCTCCATCACTGACACTGAATCTCCCTCCATCACTGACACAGCTGTCTCAACACAGGAAACACCTGAAGAAGAAATGAACAGTGAACTAGGTAAGTTGATGACAAACTTTTATGTTATAATTGTAACATCTTTTGACATACTGCTAACATGTTTTACATTGCAGGCATGTTTTAACACATTACTAACATGATGTAACATAGCTGATATGCTGTTAACATGATTTAACACATTGCTAACGTGTACAATCATTGCTAGCACGATTTAGCACACTGCTAACATTTTAAGCTAGATGCTAGGCTAAAAAGTTGGAGTTTGAAAAGTCTTGGTTCAATTAAACACTTACTCAACGGAAGTCTATAGGAGTTTTCAGAGGTCTGATCATCCGGTTTATGAAAATTGTTGCTCCAAGAACACATTAATTTGCAAATTAGATACAGTGTTCTGAATGGGAAAACCCATGTATGGCTATTTTACCCACATATTGCATAAAGTAAAATGGTATATCATTTAATTCCATGATATCTTTCATAACATAGTTGAGAATCATCTTTATACAAAGTTTGGTTAAAAACAATCCTGAAGCCTAAAAATTAGTTAGTGATTTAAAAAAAAAAAAAAAATTGTTTTTGCCTATAAATGTCATTTCATGTCATTTTATTTTTTAAACAACTTAGTCCTGGTGTCCACTAGAGGACATAGCATATAATGGACATAGGACATAATGATGTGAATAAATACTAAAAATATATTTTAAAAATATATATCTGCTGTGGAAGTCTCAGGACCAATAAATGTTTGTCCAATCAATGTTAACATACTGTATATATTTCCAAACCTCAGCGATTTAATGTCTTTTATCTTCAGTTCATCTAAGGCTGTGGCTGAAGAAAGTTGTAGTTTGTGTTCTTATTTCTCTTTCTTTCAGTGTTTGTTCACAGCAGGTGTTTGAATGATTGAAAGAATGTTTCAGGAACATCATACTAACCTTTAAATAACATTCTACTAACATTAAGGAAACTGGACATTTTTATGTTCTTGGAACGTTACAAATCAACGTTCCTACAATGTTGAATTTTAAATCAAGATTAAGTTAAAAGAATTTTTGAGGAACATTATACCTTATAAAATCTTTCATCTAACATCATGAAAACTGGACGTTTTTTACGTTCCCAGAACCAACACTGAATATTTAGAGAACATTCTTATAACAAAATTCTGTTAGCTGGGTACATTCATTATTATTGTAATGTTATGTGCTTGAAAACACAAGGTATTTTAACGCCGGAGGGTGGGATCTCATGCTTACAAAGCCAGCTTGCTATTGCTAGCCTCTATGAAATTGCACACCATAGCTTTAAAATAGTAAATCAGTATGTGTAAAGCCAACATAATTATAAATCATTGCTGGCACAGTGGGACAAAAACAAACAGGACAGTGCCGTGAAATCTTTTTCCTACAGATCATAAAGATTGTACAGAAATATTTCTGGATTCATAATATAACATGCAAACAAACAGCATGAAAACAATTGATTTACAAGTATCAGTGATCATCATATTTTCATGCCCTGATTAACTATTAAACCTCTGAAGGGATAGGAGGAAATTAATTTATTGCTATTTTACACCATATTAGTACTCAAATCCATTTCATGTTATTATTCAGAATATTTCTGAATGCTTATTTCAGCTGTAAAAGCTGTTTTACATTAATATACAGAATTAAAACTAAATTAGTTAGAAAGATTCTGCCCCAACCTTTTGTTTCGGATGATTCATCCTCACCCAAACCACCCCAATTTGCACTCTGCATCTGAATTATTTTCTCAGAACTTTGAGTCACTTTGAGATGATTCATTCATTCTGCAGACACCTTTATCTAAAGCAACGTTCCAATGAGGAATATCCCAAGTTATTTCTCACAATATTCATAGCACACAAAGGCAGGTTTATTAGAAGGCTAGTTTAGAAAACAAGCAGAGCAGAGGTTAAATGCAGAAAATAAGAGCAAGAAGTGCTTTGGCTGAAGGTTTGGAAGTGATTAAGTTCAATTACACTCACCAATGACTGTAAGACTGAAGCTCCTAATGCTGCCGATACAGAAGCTGCTGCTGCTTCTGCTGATCTCTAGATGATAATCTCCAGAGTCTGTGTTTCTGGTGTTTGTGATGTTCAGAGATCTGGTCTGATGATCCAGCTTCAGTCTGTCTCTGAATTCTGAGTTCTTATGTTCATACAGTTCCTCTGTGCAGATATTATGACCACCAGTTATTTTAGTAAAGTTAATGTCATTAAAATGCCATTTGATCAAATCATTTGGGTGTTTTATCACATCAGGACCTAAAGAGATTTTCACTTCTAGTGCAGGAACACCTGAAAAAAAACCAACAGCCACTGAAGAATCTTTTGGGGGGAAAAAAACTCTACAACAAGAAATAACTGGACATGAAAATATTAATTTCCTGAAAATCAGACAATCAATTTGGTCTCTATCATTATACACCGATCAGGCATAACATCATGGCCACCTTCCTAATATTGTGTTGGTCCCCTTTTGCTGTCAAAACAGCTCTGTCCCCGACTCCTCTAGACCCCTGAAGGTGTGCTGTGGTATCTGCGCCAAGATGTTAGCAGCAGATCCTTTAAGTCCTGTAAGTTGTGAGGTGGAGCCTCCATGGATCAGATTTGTTTGTTCAACACATCCCACAGATGCTCGATTGGATTGAGATCTGGGGAATTTAGAGGCCATCACTGGCACCACTGGTCTAGCCATCACAATTTGGCCCTTGTCAAATGCACTGAAATTCTTACGCTTGCCCATTTTTCCTGCTTCGAACACATCAACTTTGAGGACAAAATGTTCACATGCTGCCTAATATATCCACCCTCTAACCTGTCAGTGCTCATAATATTATGCCTGATCACTGTATATATAGCCACAGATATTTTAAATTTAACGACTTAATTGTTGATTATTGACACCAAATATGTACATTCATAATATTCATAGCACAATGCACAATTACATGGGGAAACGAGCGAAAACGAGCAAAAATGAGCAAAAAATGAGCAAAAATATATTTTGAGATCATATTAAAAGACAAATACATCAAACAAGTCAAAAACATTTGTCCACATTTGTTGCTTTTAAACACATTTTGATCATGCTTACACTCATCAAATCCACATGCAATAAAAAAATAAATCTGCATCTAAACAGATTATGAGAAATTATCTGATGAGAAATTGTTTATCTCCAGAATACCACTGCCGTTCTTATGAACCAAAAACTGTTAAAAACTATCATTCTGTTCTGAATGAAGCAATAATGAACAATCTCAGTGATGAGGGAGAATATAAAGTCTCATTTTTATTTAGCTGGGTCAGAGATTATATAGTACAAGGGGTGTAGTATGGATTTAACCAACGAGAGAGAGAATACATCATATAGCTCATGGTATAGGAATGTGATACATATAGAAAAACAAGTCTAATATGGTCATCTTCTGGCCAGATCCCTAAGCCTTCCTGGGGATCCAAGAGGACCCCTTCCATACTTGCACTACAAAAGGCAGGGACCATTCCCTGTCTCTCCTTTAGACTTGGGTAAAGTTGGTTTTATATTCGCACATTCGGACTTCTGATAAATTCAGACTTTCCAATAAATGTGCAATAAATTAATGTTTGCGAATTTTAAGCAGCGACATGATATTGACAACCAACGATTGTCAACTTACAACATTTTTCA
>RJVU01002272.1:406716-417365 GCA_003731715.1 Anabarilius grahami | reverse complement strand
AATTTACATTAATATTAATAAAAAATTGTTTAAATAATGTTGTTTTTAATGTTCTATATTAACATTATTTTATATTAATAAATAATGTATAGTAGCCTAATTTATGTCTAATATATAAAACATTAAAATCAAAAATATAAATTTAAGAAAATTTAAATTACATTAAAAATATATTATTTATCATAATTAACATTAATATTAACATTTATTAACAATAAATTATGTATAATAATTCATGTATAGCTTATATACAATCATTAAAACAAAAAATAAAGGTAATGTTTTTTAATCAAAACTTATTTGTGTCCTAATAAGATGGAAAATAGCAATAAATAACCTTTCTGATGTCTCTTTATGGTTTTGCCCTTTTTAGAGGAAAATACAAGGAAACGCTGTCTTTAAATCCATTTTGACCTAATCTCACAATGTCTGTTGATCTATTTCTGCCTGTTCCTGTCATCAGCAGTAACTCTTCACAATGCTCTTCATCATCATCTTCAAATTGTTCATTGCTGTGTTCATCTTAACGATATAGTTACAAACAGCTTTTACTGAAAATGAGGAAGCAAAAAGAAGTAGTCTTAAAAATGCTAAAGAAATAACAGTTAGAAATCATGCAACAGGAATCTTACGTCATTTCTCTTTGAAAAACTCAGTTTGTAAAGTTTCAATTTAGAAATATTCCTATATGGGCTAATGTGCAACTTCAGATGGTGTGTTTTCTTCAGATCAATTGATTCATTTCCGTGCACAACCCCCAACTGACACTTACTGACACAGACTGAAGCAGTTTCACTTCAGCAGACTCTACAGGACTTTTAAACATTTCCCTTTTTCTGAACTGCTGAAGAAAATGTTTTGCTCACTTGTTTTTTGCTCTTTGTGCTTTTGGCATCTGGTTGGTAAGTTCTAAGCATTTCTATAGTTTCAATTACCAGAATTATAAATCTGTATAGTTTGTGTTTAATCCTACATTCAGTGCATTAGTTTTCTATTATATTATTGGCATATTAAATGATGAAATTGGAAGTCTTGTTCTGGACACCACTCAGCTGTTTCCATCTGATGGTACAAAGTATCTGCAATATACATAAAGTTTATGTCCCTTCAGAATTTCAAACTGGGAAGAGCCTAAATCTTAGCATGTAAGACAAAGCAAGAACATGAGCAATAAGTTGCTGGCTCCAGTTCACTAAATGGCCCTCAAGGGTTTCTGAATTATAAAGCCAAAGCCAAATCGTATATAGTTATTCTTACTTAAATGTGCTACTGATGATAAACGCCCTCTGTTCTGCAGTGTTTGTTCATTCAAATGCAGTGAAAATGCTGTCAGTATCAGTGGCGGAGGGAGATACTGTCACTCTACAGACTCAGCGACAGGAGAATGATCTGATATCATGGACATTCGAACATCCAGAGAGTCGTATAGCTGAAATTAATAAAGAGGCTGGAATCTTCTCCACGTATGATGATGTTCCTGATGGGAGATTCAGAAACAGACTGAAGCTGGACAATCAGACTGGATCTCTGACCATCACAACCACCAGAACCACAGACTCTGGACTCTATGAAATGACTATCAAGGGCAAGAGAGACAAATACAAATTCACTGTTACTGTCTATGGTGAGTCACTAATTGCAAGTTTGCTTGTTCTGTCTACTAAATCAGCTTCTTAGCAGTGGGATAACTACTTTGCCTTCAGTTCAAAAGCACTAGATGAGCTTCTATCACTCTTACAAATACTTGCTCAGCGGTACAGTATATCAGTGTGACGTCAGGAAGACGTCGGACTCCAACTAATCCAGATGCCAGAAGTTAAATTTTGGTTGAAAATAATAATCGGGTTGATGTCTAAACCCAACGTTTGTTTGACGTCAAGCTCCAATATTTGACAGACATTGAATTTTAATTGGAATAAACAATGTAAAAAAAATCCTCATTTAGTGGTCTAATTCGCTGCTGTCATCCAGAGTCTATTACTTTCATGTGTTATCATTTTGTATGATTATGCCTCTATTATCATCAATCAGACAACATGATCTGAACACAATTTCTCTTGCTGTTCTTACTATAAGCACAATTACAGCAGCCAGAGAAAAATTAATGTTAAAATGTCAAATCAAACTGCCTAACTAAAGCAAACACTGATCACAATGATGGTGATTATGAACAAAACATTTTCAAACAAACATTGACATCAAAACCTCTGTTAGTTTTAAATAAGAACTTCTATAGATGTAGTCAACATGGTTAGTAATAAGTGAAGCTGGTTGTGGGGTTGTTTAATAAGATCGAGAGAGATTTAATGTCTTTTTTTATCTTCATTTGATATCATGTAAGACTGAAGAAAGTTGTAACAGTCTTCAACTGCTATTTCCATTAACAGTAAACGTTTGGCACCCTGTATGTTTTTGGTGTTTATTCCAACCAAATTTCGACATTAGCCTAACGTTGGAGCATGACATCATTTGAAATTTTCATTTTCAACCAAAATCCAATGTCTGACTAACGGTGGAGTCTCCATCCTGTGCCTGCTGGGTGGAAACTACCCCTTAGAAGAAAGCATGGGCTTACTTCAACATGGAAGGAAAAAGACATACTATCTTTTCAAGCACAGACTATTTCATTCAATCAGCCATTCCTTTCATTACAAATTAGCTTAAAAACAATATAGTGTAGTTCTTATTCACAGTGATTTACAAAAAATGTTGGATTGTTTCAAACCAAACTTTGGTGAAATATGGACAAACCCAAGCAATGTTTAAAATTTTTCATTAAAACATTTAACCCAACTGGGTTCATCCATATTTTCCCAGAATGCCTTTAATTACTGCCAAAGTCATGTGATTTCAGTAAATGTGGCTTTGTTACATCATAACTGTTTAAAACAATCCCAATGGTTCAACGATGGACAACTGAGATTGCCCCCAGTGGCCAACAATTGAACAGTTGTATAGTTATTTCCTGACATCTGATCCGTTTAAAAAAATGCAGATGTTTTAATGAGGTATAAAATTGTATAATTAAAAGGAATAATAGTAGATAATAATCTATTGGCCTTTCATAAAACAAACCAAACAAGCCCTGAAAATTAATAAAAGAACATGTTATACACACTTAATAATAATTTAAATGCATTTGATAGATTATACACTTTCAAAAAACATTTGCAATGGGTTTGTAAAATGTTTTTTTTTATGCTGAACAGTAGGGGTCAGGTGTTTTGAGTGCTTCAAAACAAATTTGAAAGCTTTGAAAATATGAAAAGATTTTAATTAATTTTAATATTATGTTAAAAACACTTGTGAAGTTAATTTGATTATATTTAAAGTTTTAAGGCAGCTGAACTTAAGTAACTTAAGTGTACATATGCTTACATAGGAGATGTAAAAATCCAGTTTTAGTCATTTTAGCATTTTTGAAAGTTTTAGACAAATTCAGGAGTTTTTAGGATTTAAAGAAGTGTCACAATTATTGAGATACACTACCTAATAAATACAAAGCAGCCGATGAAATGAAAGCAATTAACAGTAAAACCAGTCATTTTAATCATTTAGTATTTGTTGTCAGTTATTCCCTACATATTTTTAAATTCTCTTTATTTCAGCTCGTCTGCCTGTTCCTGTCATCAGCAGTAACTCTTCATAATCTTCTTCATCATCATCATCATGTTCATTGGTGTGTTCAGCTGTGAATGTGAGTCATGTGACTCTCTCCTGGTACAAAGGAAACAGTTTATTGTCCAGCATCAGTGTGTCTGATCTCAGCATCAGTCTCTCTCTACCTCTGGAGGTGGAATATCAGGATAAAAACACCTATATCTGTGTGCTGAACAATCCCATCAGCAACCAGACTCAACATCTGGACATCACTCACCTCTGTCACACATGTGCAGGTACAGCAGAGCTGAGTTGATTTATTCACTGAATTAATCTGTTGATTGGTAACTTAAGATAAATGAGCTTCTGTCATCATTTACTCATGCCTTTCAAAGCAATTTTGACTTTTTTTTTATTCTGTGGAGCAAAAAAATAGATTTTTTAGCTCATGACAGATAAAGTCAGCTTCTTGAAAATCGTTATTCTGTTTTATTGTTCAGTTGTTCCTTCGGAAGGCCACACCCATTGTTGTGATTCTGTGTTCCAATTGGTCATGATTGTGCTGATGGGCGTGGCTGCTGCGACTGCTTGACGCCAGATCGACCAGAGGACAAACAAAGAAAACAGTTGAAGTTGAAGAAAACAAAAGATAATGTTGAAGTTATCCTTGTTTATAATTCCAATAATAAAAAATAAAAAAACAAAACAGAAGAGATATCATAAAATGTATCCAGTTAAGCATGTTTTGGAGAAGAATTTTGCATCAAATTTTGCATTGTGAATTTTGCATCTGTTTTATCACTGTATCTTTTTTATTTCTTTTTTATTTAATTTTTTCATCACTGTATCTACTCAAGACTTTGGAAAGATTTAAAAATGTAAATTAAGAGAAAACGTGCAATAATTTAATCTATCAAACACTTAAAAAAATTAATTAACTCAACTTAACTTTTTAAATTTATATTTTTTCACTGACTCAGTTAAGTTGTATTTAAGTAGAATATTAATAAGCATGTTCAACTTGACACATTTATCACTAGAACATAACTTGCTCTGGAGCAGGTTAAGTTTAGAGAATAAATTGCTACCACTACTTGCATACTCTGTAAATTACATCAGTTTTTGGAACTGAAAGTTTACCCACATACTCACATATTTCAGTTTCAGAAGAGCACAATTTTACTTGTGCATTTACATGGACAAAAGCTTTCATTTCCACAGATTCAGCGTTCTGTGACTATTGTAAAATTAGGGTCTTTATTTTGCTCGTAGTGTGTGTATTAATGGCTGGTAAGTGCATTTATTTGTTACAGTGTCTTTTCTGAATGATAATTAAACCAAAAGTGTAGTTTGAACATGATGCAGTTTGAATTTATTCAGTTTTATTCATTTTTAGCCATTGCTGTTTTAAATATCTAAGGGTTTAGTATAAATTGGTTATTTTATGAGTTATAGCATTTATAGCAATTATAGCATGTAAAATTGTGTCCTGGTTATTTATTCTGAATCGCTAATTAACATTTAAAAGGAACAATCAAAATAATTTAAATTGTTATTTTAAATTAGTCTTAAACTTTCAAGTGCTGATAAACTGGATTCTGTAAATGCATGCAAAATAAAAAGATATTGATACTGTACAATTAAAAGTAAATTAATTAAAAAAAATGTAAATTAATATGGTGGAAAATAACAATAAACTAATTTTAACCATGTCTAGGGGTTGATAAAACAAGCAATTAACTCTACAGTGTGGGATGGAGATTTGAATGAAAAGGTGTTTGTGAGTGATTTGTAACATCATAAATGTGTTAACACCCCTCAGTGTACATATGTGTCCACACTACAGGGTGTTAAAAGTAACACTGAAGCAGTGTTAAAGTTAATGATATAATTATTTATTAATTAAGTGATGATTGAAAATTAGTGGTGACACCTGATCTTAATAAGCATAATCTTTGAAAGAAAGTGAAAACATATGTTAATTAATGTTTTATTTAATATTTAGTTTCAAGTCATCACAATGGAGCTCAGTGTTAGCTTTAGTTGGGCTTTTGACCCTTTACTTTTTAACATTAGTTTTTTTTTCTGCCTTTGTAAAGCACATTTTTTATGACTAAAGAAAATGTGATCTGGTCACAATGTGTTTTTGATGATGACATTATCATCCTGTAAAGACCTGATTCACTGATGTCATTCAGAGTCTAAATCTCTGATCATATGTTTGATGTGTAACTTTAGTATTGGTGATTGTAGCCCTGGGATTTTACAGCATGAGATACAACAACAATATGATCAATTAAACAAATATAAAATTGTACACAGGACCTTCTGTGTTTAGACACACACAGACATCAAGAATCTCTGAACATCACAAAACAAGCTGTCACAACAAAACAACAGCAAAATAAAAGTAAACAGGAACAACCAATGAAAATTACAGGACAATTCAGCTGCATAATTTATTCATGCTGCAATGCATGATGGGAGCCTTGGATGAGTTTTGATTGGTGGCTCCCATCATGCACTGCAACATGAAGCACTTTGTTTGATTGTCACCATTGATAAGGTTCATATGCTGATTCTTGATGTCTGTGGGTTTTTTTTAGTTTTTTTTTAAGTTCAGATTATAAAAGCATTGATGGATCTTACAGGGATAGTTCACCCAACAATTAAAATGTGATGTTTATCTGCTTACCCCCAGCGCATCCAATATGTAGGTGACTTTGTTTCTTCAGTAAAACACAAATGATGATTTTTAACTCCAACCGTTGCCGTCTGTCAGTCGTATAATGCATGTCAATGGGAACTTAATCTATAAGTTGAAGTATATAAGAGTCAAAAAAACACGACAGACAAATCCAAATTAAACCCTGCGGCTCGTGACGACACATTGATGTCCTAAGACATGAAACGGTCGGTTTGTGTGAGAAACCGAACTGTATTTATATAATGTTTTACCTCTAAAACACCACTATGTCCAACTGCGTTCAGCATCCGGTTAGTGAGGTTAAAAAACGCGTTCTGATGACGGAAGTGATCTCTCGCGCTTATACTTCAATGAGTGCGAGAGATCAATTCCGTTGTCAGAGCTCGATCAGACCTCACTAGCCGGATGTGCAGGGCAGTTGGACATAGTGGTGTATTAGAGGTAAAACATTATATAAATACTGTTCGGTTTTTCACACAAACCAATCGTTTTGTGTCTAAGGACATCAATGTGTCGTCACGAGCCGCAGGGTTTAATTTGGATTTGTCTGTCGTGTTTTTTTTACTCTTATAGATGGAGTTCCNCTTACACGTACTTACTGTATAAGTACACTATAATTATCGAAAGTTACGCTGTAAATTCGTTGTAATTACGCAGTACTTTCCGGGCTGTAATCTAAAGCGTTACCAGCTTTAATGATGATAATCCAAATGATAGGCGAACAGGCAGCAACACACACACTTAACATAGACCGAACCGAGAATGAATGTTATACAGCAAACACAAACAAGGATGATTAATAGAACACAGCTGACATATATGAACTAATGAGAAGAGGGAAAACTGAACAAAGGAACACACAAACTAACTCAAAAAACAAACTAAAAGTAATAGAACATAATGGTGACATATCGTTCAAATCTGTGGTGGAAGTGGTGTGAAGACTGACCAAGGAGGAGCCGGCAGGATGAAGGAACCCGGTGGAGCCACAAGTCCGAGGGTCTCCGGTGGAGGATCCTCTTGCACTGATGCTGCTGGTGGTAACACGACCTGCGGCTCAACATTCCATGGAGACAGCGCAGGGTTTTTGACATCCAGCATCTGCGGGCCTGGAGGACTGGCTGAGCTTTGCGGTGATGGTGTAGTAAGAATCTCAACAGAATAATGGTGAGTATGACAAAGTTCATGTAGGTAGATGAAAGGATCAGATAGTCCATACAGTCAATAGTGCTGTTCAAAAACAGTGATGATGATGAGGGTACCGGGTGGGATAGGGTGGGAGTTGATAGTTCCTTACTGAAGTTTATCAGCGAGTCCTTGTTGTCCATCTTCATGACTCCCTTGTCCGCTGATGTTGCAGGCTGGTCAGACTCACGTTGGAGCTCCAGTGCCAGGGCAAGGGTCAGCTCTGTCCTCTTCTTCTCGGTCTCTGGCTGACGCGTCACAGCGGGTGTTAGTTCTAAGTCTGCGGGGGGCACACATGAGTTCTCTGAATTTATGATTTTGATAATTATTTATACCAAAACTGTATGTCTGATCAGTCTAAAAAGATATAGCAACAAACTACACATCAGGGCCCAGGTCTCTACTGAGTTTGTGTCACGGATGGCACAGAGACGAGAAGGTAAGATCCAAATGCAGCTTTAATGGGGTAATCCAAAAAACGAAATCCAAAACAGGCAAGGGTCAAACTCCACAGAACAGTCCATACAAAAAAACAAGAAAAACACAAACAGAAGCCAGTGACCAAAAATGAAACCTCGATAACAAAAGCAGAAAACAAACTCAGTATAAATAGACAGACACTAATAACATACAGTACCTATATTCATACTATAGAAGATACTTTATAATGGCAGCAAAGCTCAAATTCAAATGTAGTACCTTCTCAAAACGTATGTGGTTTAGGACACAGCAAACTTGTGTGGATCACTGTTTTCTGCCCCATGGGTATTGCCCATGATTTGCATAAAGTTGATCCCTTGTTTCATTGCCAGTGGCCTCTGTCCCTAATATCAGTGAAAGTCATCAGCTTATTCAAATGAATGATGTCTGATTGAACACAGCTTTCTCAGATAAGGCAATGAAGCAGCCCCTGTATATATCGATTCTTGAGCCATCAATATCAACCAATTCAGCACCACCACCATGGACAGAACATGGTAACGTCACACATAAGAAGGTAAACCGCAACCTCCTAAAGTATAGTTCGGGGAACATGCCTAGAAAAGGTATAGGCCTACCTTACAACATGTTCTCCAACCAATACGACCATATAGGTCGTTTGTCACTTCCCTGAAATACGACTCATAGGAGCGTTTACTAAAGTGGGGCCCCTATCGACAACAGGACACTTTCATTTTTAATTCATGAAATACGACCCATAGGAGCGTTTACTATAGTTGTGCCTCTATTGACAACAGGACACTTTCATTTTAATGCATTGTTCCCTTTTATCTGCATCATATTTCGGGTTTTGCATAGCTCAACTGGTAGAGCATTGCAATAACAATATGCAGTCATGTGATCATGCGATCGTGGGTTCGATCCCAGGGAATGCATGTGGTCATTAAGTGTAAATTCACTATAAATCACTAAAGGCGCTCGCACACCGCATTGTTTTTTATTGTTTTCTGGGCGCCGCGGACAGGCTCATAGAAAACAATGCGTTCGAATTTTAAAGACGTGTCGCGGCGCTGCGCGGCGCTGAGCTTCTCGTCCGGTGTGCAAGCCCCTTAAGGGGGTGGAGTGGGTGTAGTCATTAATAAAAATTAGTTTTGCTGAATGGAAATAGGAGAAATGGTGTAAAAAGTCCACATAATGCATTTAAATGAACACGCATTTTGATTGGTAATGACAGTCATACGTCATTTCATGACGACAGCCATAACACGACACTGTCATGATTTTTACGCCCACTAGAGGGCGCATGACTTCAAAACGTAAATATAGGTCGTATTATGGTGCTTAAAGGGGTGGTTCAGTGTTTTTTTTCTAGGCTTGATTGTGTTTTGGGGGCACAGTTTAACATGTCTTAATGCTTCATTTTTTTGAAAACGCTCTATTTTTCATATATTTTATCTTTATTCTACACCTCTGTTTCCACTGTCATATGAACGGCTCGTTTGACTTCCTGCTTCTATGAAGCCACTCCCTCCGAAATACGCAATGTGCTCAGATTGGTTAGCAGGTTGGTAGCTGGCCCAGTGTATTGTGATTCGCTGAAGCATCCGGAAACACCACGCCCCTTACCATTTGTTGTTAGTGCTTCACTGGAAATGTAAATAATAACGTCTATATTGCTGTATCAAATTGAGCCGAATCAGACCCAGATGAAGAGGGTCAAGCAGAACCTCTGCAATCGTGGCTTTTAAAGGACGTTTATGAATGGTATTTCATTTAGTATTTGTGTCAAAGTGTTTAGATATGCTGTCACTGCTGTTTGTTAGCTTTCAATATACAGTTTTATCCTGATTAAAGCTTAACTGCAGCCGAATACATGACTGAGTATTAGCATTTTT
Source organism: Anabarilius grahami (assembly GCA_003731715.1). Taxonomy (NCBI): domain Eukaryota; kingdom Metazoa; phylum Chordata; class Actinopteri; order Cypriniformes; family Xenocyprididae; genus Anabarilius; species Anabarilius grahami. The sequence goes on along the minus strand of RJVU01002272.1, from coordinate 407,537 downwards.
GCAAAGGTAGCGTTTAATTTATAGCATGAACAACTGTTTGTCTATGAATGTAGAAGTTTGTTGGTGTTTGTTGCACTAGCAAAAATGAGTTGCTCTTTGTATAACGTTATGTCCTTGATGCATTAAAAATAGCAACAGAACTATAACATTACGTTTAAAAGACATGTACAAACAATAAAACGTACTTACAGTTTGAAGCCAATAAACAGCAGCTTCTGCTTTTAAAGTGGGAACTGCTTCTTTCAGTAAAAGCCTTTGTGCAAATCCAGCATTGAACTCGTGTAGATTGTGGAAGCTGTCTTCAGCGCCGCATTCAGTGTAGAAATATCACAGATTATAATGGGTTCTATATCTTTTGACGCGTCGCGTCTCTCGTGTCCGGTGCACAGCAAAATCCCCAGTGTTAAATTAACACCCAAAGTGTACATATGACTCCATCTTGCCGGGTGTTAAAAAGTAACACTGAAGCAGTGTTAAAGTTAATGAGATAATTGATTGATGATTGAGTGATGATTGACAATTACTGGTGACACCTGATGTTAATAAGCAGAATCACTGAAGGAAAGAGAAAAAAAAGGTGTTAAAGGTACAATATGTAATATTTTTGCAGTAAAATATCCAAAAACCACTAGGCTAGTGTTATATATTTTGTCCAGCTGATTACTAACAATATCTCTAATGTTTTCAACTACTTCTAAATCATGAGAAAATTCCCATTCTAAACAGTAACACGGGGCAGTGCAGTCGCCTGTCAATGACGTCAGTTACCCTTTGTTACCGCCTTTACTGACGTAGAAACCACATGACAACAGTGTCGTGGA
>RJVU01002272.1:395793-405996 GCA_003731715.1 Anabarilius grahami | reverse complement strand
GGAAACCAGCAAACAAACTGGGTCAGAGAATCGCAGATTCTACCTGACCTAAAAAGCCTCTGCATCCATCTAAAAATCTCTATGAACGACAGCATATTAAAACACAGATAAATCAACTCATCAGCTTACAGTGTGTGAGTCTCCTCAGCTTTCATTGTCAATTGCGCTCCCTCTTGTTGCGTGTCCTCAAGCTGGCAACTCACGTCTTTGAAGGAGGCGGCGGGGCAAACAATATTTTGAATTTGGACTGCAGTACCTATTTCGACCACTGGGTGTCATTCCTACATAGAGCCCCTTTAATACATGTATTTATTTGATTTGACTCTGCACCTGTCTCCTTCACTGGCAGGAGCAGTAATGAGCCACCTGCTATAAGGAATTAAAGGGGATCAAAAGCAAAGTACAGTGAATCAATGACCAATGGCAACAGAAATTATTTCCATAAGTACTGTATATTCAAAAGCATATTTACAAAACATAACTCTATGAGTGAGCAAATTAAGGAAGTAAACAAAATGATTTTAAACTGTTTTCCAGTTGATGATATACTTTTATATTTAATATGCTACTCTCATTAATGGAGTTAAACACCAGGGACGTGCAGAGAGTTTAAAAATGTGTTTTCACCTTTTTAACCTTTTAAAGTGCCACCTATGGCCCTATCTCTGTAAAAGTTTGCTTTCTTCTTTAGAATTATCAAGTGCTACGTGTGCCCACCTAATGTCACAAAGTTCACTTTTTTAAAATAATTATTTACTTTGAGAGTCTAGACAATTGTGCTGCTTGTGGTTGAGTGAAAAACCTTGGGCCTACATGTTTGTGAAAGTAGGTTTTTGAAATAATATCCGATGTTTAATGAATGATTCAATTGACAGTGGTGGTCCTAGAGGCAAAGCTGTTCAGAATGAGTTCTAGCATATGTTATGGATCATGCGCATGTGTGAAAAATCATGTAATATACAATCATTTACCGAGGTGAAAAATGCGATGGCGCCCCCAGTGGCCGATTTCTTTCAAGTTTCTCACAGGTTGAGTCTAGGGTCGTGAGTCAAACAGGGCCAGCAAGTTTCGTTCTGATCAGTTAACACCTTGTCTGATAGGTGTCCAAACTTCATTGGCTAATGGGTGTATTTTTCAAGATACGAGCGAATTTTTCCGGAAAGTTTGCTTTGGCAAGTTGTTTCGAACAACTCCAAAGGAAGTTCGTTTCGACCTGATTTTGTTCGAAATTACGTCACATTAGATCTGCACGATTCTGGATAAAATAAAAATAAAATTTTTTTGGTTTCAAAGAAAGATTGTGATTCTCCCATGATTCTGAATATACACAGTAAATTCCCTGGTGTTAAATAAACACCGCTCGGTGTTCATATGGGAACCAGCAGGGTGTTACAGTAACAGTGAAGCAGTGTTCGAATTAATTATTGAAGACACCTGTTGATAACGAGCAGAATCACTGAAGAAAAGAGAAACACAAGAACTAAAACTGACTTCAGCCACACTCTTAAATTAAATCTCTCTTATTACAAACTGACTGCCTTTATTTCTGTCATTCATACAGTTCTTTTTGAGAATTCACAGAAGTTTAGATGTTAATGTTTTATTGAAAATGTTTGGTCACTGTTATGGTGATCAGTGTTTCCTTTAGTTGGGCAGTTTGACTCTTCATATGAGTTTATGGTCTTTGTAACAGTGTTTACAGAAACATGTAATTTGTTACAAAAGAGCAGTTATCTCTTCTCCTGCTCACCTTTCACATTCTCTTACAGACGGGCATACTCTATGCACATGCGCAGTTCACATTCTACCTCATATTACTGTAAATGCTGTAAGTGACCGTTACATTATGTTAACTGTTTCTTATCCAGGTGTGTCTGGTGTGGGTACAGAAGAAGTGTCACTGAATGAGGGAGATTCAGTCACTCTAAACACTGCTGTTCAAACAAACCATCAAGAAGATATTAAGTGGTATTTTAAAGACACTCTCATCGCTCACATCAATGGAAGTCTGAGTAAGATCTGTACAGATGTTCAGTGTGATGAAGGTAATGAGAGATTCAGAGACAGACTGAAGCTGGATCATCAGACTGGATCTCTGACCATCACAAACATCACAAACACAGACTCTGGAAAATATCAACTGAAGATCTTCAGCAGCAGCAGCAGCAGTGAAAAGATCTTCAGTGTTTCTGTCAATGGTTAGACATTTAATGAATGTTTAAATTTAGTTTACATTACATAAAGAAAATTGTTAATGTGTGTTTAATGCTACAATCCTAAATGTTTATTTTCTTAATTTCTTTTCTGAGCTTGTGCAATCACATCAGTTCTTTCATGTTGTGTAGTTTTGTTTGTTTTCAGCAAAAGATCCTCCAGCATCTGTTGGTTTGTGTTTCAGATGTTCCTGCTGCTGAACAAGATGAAGTGAAGAGAAAGACAGTGAAGGAGGGAGAATCTGTTACTTTAGATCCTGCCATAGCAAAAAAACAAAATGATGTGATGATGTGGTATTTTAATGACACTCGCATCAATGAAATCACTGGAGATCAGAGTAAGATCTGTACAGATGTTCAGTGTAAAGAGAGATTCAGAGACAGACTGAAGCTGGATCATCAGACTGGATCTCTGACCATCATGAACACCAGAAACACAGACTCTGGAGAATATCAACTGAAGATCCTCATCAACAACAGCAGCTTCAGCATCACCAGAGTGAAGAGATTCAAAGTTACTGTTACTGGTGAGTATAATTTATTCATTATAAGTAATTCAATGCATTTTCCTTTGAAGAATTAAAAAATAAATAAATAAATAAAAACAGTTCAATATTTTAAAATAAACCCAATAACCGTTTGATTGTGGGCTACTAAAAAAACAAGCTTTGATTAATAATTTGAATAATCGATATCAAATCAATATCACTGATGATCAAAGTTATAAATGTGTAATTATCAGTCAGCGATATTAGTAAACATTGGCTGTATAATCATTTACTCTCTAGTAATAATAACTGTCTGTCTTCAGCTGTTCCAGATTCAGGTCTGTCTTCAGGTGCTGTAGCAGGAATAGTTGTTGCTGTTCTGCTGGTTGTAGCTGTAATTGTTGGTGTGACTTGCTATAGAATGTAAGTATTACATTTATTGTGCCCCCCCACCCCACAAAAAAAAAACTTTAACATTACAACAGTATGAATATAATTTAATATTATTATATGAGTAAAATTCTCGGTTTAGCATAAATATACCCTGTGAAATAATATATTTTTTGCTCTTTACTTTTATTTTTTACTTTTAATACTACAGAAGCTGATATTTGCCAGCAGTGTCAAAAACTCTAATAACTTCTAAATAAACATAAAAGTTCACATTTTTTCAGAGCAAGTATCTTATTAGAAAACACCAATACATCAGTTTAAGCATTTTAGATGTGATACTGAAATTATTTTATATTACTGTAGCACAAAAGATGACTGTTTGATGCAGTTTAAGATGTTGTGTTACATATTTAGGGAAATTAAAACCTCTGTACAAACAACAGGAAAAGACACAATTCCAAGTCTGTGGTATTTTTGTGTTTCTGTAACTGAAACATCAATATTCCTCATTACTTTTACCTTGTGAATTTGTTTCTTACAGGAGGAGGACAATAACTTGTGATAACTCACCACCTGATCCTAATGACATCCTCTGAGAAGGATGAGACGTCCTTCAATCAGATTCAGACTGAGGCTGCTAAAAAAAAAAAAAAAAATAGTAACAATTTGTCATTTTGATACTTTCATTGAAAGGGACACTGAAGAGAATTAGGAAATGATGGAGAGAAGAGGATCGCCTGAAACTCTCCTTACTCACAGAGTAATTGTGTCACGAAGATTTCAGTGATCAGCACCAATACCAGTCAAATTTCACCTATTACATACCAATTTAAATATGACATCAGAAACATATTTGATAGAATTTTTTTTAATGATTTAAATGATGAACAAACAAATTTAGCCTTATACAGTATATATATGAGCAATAAAGTAAGAAACAGAGCAACACATTATCAGTGATCAGCGAATGTTTGATGTTTTTTTTCGTATGTTCACAGCAAAAACTCCAGTGTTAAATTAACTCCGGAGTATATGTGAGACCATACTCAAGAGTGTTAAAGTGTTAAAATAAGAGTGAATGATTATGTAAAAAAAATCATCTTTTCATTTGGTGATTCTGCTTGTTAACATCAGATATCTTCAATAATAGTCAATCATCACTCAATAACCTAATTATCTCATTAACTTTAACACATGCTTCATTCTTATTTTAACACTTTAACTCTCTTGAGTGTGGTCTCACATATACTCCCAGGAGAGTTCATTTAACACTGGAGTTTTACTGTAGAAGTTTATTATAGTTAATAAAGTGATCCAGACAGGAACAGTGAGTCTGTTTCTTGTCATTTACACTATAATGCTGATCTAGTTTGACATTTCAGTTATTGTGTCCCGTCTGTTTACATCCTCTTATAACTGATAGAACTGACTGCTTTTCATAATTTCCTCAACAAGACAGGCATTATGACCAAGATTTACTCCTCAACACAAGAACACTCTGCTCTACTGATGCTGTAGGTGCTTTTATTGTTGATGTTACTGGAAAAGTTTATCAATGTTGCTAAAGGTTGCTAGTTTGTTATCAATGTTGCTATCAAATGTTACTAATGTTTATAGTTTAAACACTAACCCTTAGTCATCAACCTTCATCAGAAAACACTTTCCACCAGACATACTGGAACCAAAACCTTAATAAGCTTGGAAAGTCACTGATTTATTTTAAATTTGGTGAAACACTTTGCTGCATGTATTCTGTTCAATGCCTGCAACTGATACAGGCTGCACTAAATGTTGTTACTCTTGCGTTAAACCTGAGAAATACTTGATGGAGGAGTTGTTACAGCAAAATTTACACGTGTGTATACTTGATAAAACAATGCAATTTTATCCAAACAATTTTGGGATTTGTCTTTTGTCTGGTGCTCATTGTAAATATGTGAATACAATCAATAGAGAATGAGTTTTAATCATGATTTTTATTTGTCAGATAAATCATGTGTCAAACCCAAGATAAAAATAAGTGTCAAAGCCAATATATGCTACATGCGTCTCAAAAGTCTTTACCACAAACATTTTCCCTTCTGTGTTCCTTAACTTTACATCAGCCAAGAGAAAAAAAGTGCCTTGATGTAAAACCCACATAAACGCTGTTTTCTTTTCTGAAACAAGGAAATGAACTTGAAAAATCTTTGTATGTTTATGTCATAAATAAAACATATAATTCATTCATACTGGCTGAAATCTGTGTGTCTCTAACATACTTTTAAGCTAACTTTTCAACACTAATGCACTCATTTCACTAGCAACTTTATTTCACTGTTTCCTTTGCTCTCTGCAGTATCTCCCTCTCTATTGTTCTATTTTTCTCTGTGGTGCTGATCTTGCAGATGTTGATCACATATGCCTGCATTTGCTGGTTATCAACTACAACTACATCAACTCCTGCAGGAAGAAGCCCAGCAATAAAAGCTGCCAAAGAAGCACAGCAAGGTTTTTGCTCCACGTGTGGGCTCGTTCTCTCCTGCCCCTTTTTTCCCTTTGATGTGAACCAGTTGATCTTAAGTGTTTGATGAACTGAAAGTATATTACTTTCAGTTCATCAAACTGAAAGTAGCTTTCCTGTAGCTCAGTGGTTAGAGCATGGCACTAGCAATGCCAAGGTCATGGGTTCGATCCCAGGGATTGCACATACTCTGATACAAATGTATAGTATAATGCAATGTAAGTCGCTTTGGATAAAAGCGTCTGCCAAATGCGTAAATGTAAATGTAAGTATATAGAGTGTATAGACTATATAGAGTATATTTGCTGACAGTTCAATTTGTTAAATATTTTTTGCTATTTGAATTGTTTGAAAACCTGTAGGGAGGTGGGTATCTTTCTTTCTTTCTTTCTTTTTTTATATAGCTTTTTCTCCTGTTACTCTGGGTGAGACAGGAACCCAGCTAACAGAATTAATATAAGAACGTTCTCAAAATATTCAGTGTTGGTTCAGGGAATGTAAAAAATGTTAAAAGAACACTTCTAAAAAGTTAGAAGAAATTTTTTTTATATAGTATGATGTTCCTCAAACATTCTTTCAACTTAATTTTGATTTAAAGTTCAACGGTTTAGGATCGTCCAACAATTAATATTTTGTCAGAACCTCTAGTAAATCAGCTTTCTTGAAGGTGTATACCTTATCACCTGCTTGCTCTTGTTTCTGGTCATGCTCTTTTGTAACAAATTACATGTTTCTGTAAACACTGTTACAAAGACCATAAACTCATATGAAGAGTCAAACTGCCCAACTAAAGGAAACACTGATCACCATAACAGTGACCAAACATTTTCAATAAAACATTAACATCTAAACTTCTGTGAATTCTCAAAAAGAACTGTATGAATGACAGAANTTTTAGGTCAGGTAGAATCTGCGATTCTCTGACCCAGTTTGTTTGCTGGTTTCCCTGGCTGTAATGCGCTGTATTTTCCGTCAACTGGCAACCTGTGATGTCTAAACACTATTGGATAAACTGGCAGCACACGGTTTCACACAGACCAAAACAAAGACAGACATTCTGACACGGAACACATTTCAAAGTAGAATATCTGGCTGTAGCATTGTTTTTCTGAGAAACAAGTAGGTGAACTTAACATGTTTCCTAAATATCTGCAAACATATTGGGGTATTTTAGCCCCTTTAAAGGGGTGTCTAAACTCGGTCCTGAGGGCCACTGTCCTGCAGGGTTTAGCTCCAACCCCAATTAAACACACCTGAACCAGCTAATCAAGGTCTGATTAGGCATACTAGAAACATACAGGCAGGTGTGTGGAGGCCAGTGTTGCCAATAGAGGGATTTTGTCACTAGATTTGGTGACTTCCCCACCCCTTTTGAGACTTTTTTCAAATTTTAGTGACAAATATAGCAACTTCTTGAAAAACCTTATCTAGATTGTTATTTTGCACTCTGATCTCTATTCATATTTATATAGGCCCTATATCAATGCCATTATGACGTCATCTAGTGACATAACATTTTTATTAATTTCAATGGTGATCAGGTGTGTTATTCCTATTATGACCTGTAGATGGCAACAGTGTATAATATACAAGAAACCGGTACCTAAAGGGGTAAAGGCATCTTTGGCTACAATGGAAAGCTAAGAGCACATGGTAGCGTTGATGAAACGCTTATTTAAGAAATAAAAAAGGGCTACACAGCAGTTGATATAGTTCACTTTCAGTGTGTTTCAGAAATCATCACAACAGAAATTGTGCTTACAGTTTCTGAGTGTTGTTTTTATTTTATTTGAGGAAATACAAATTGTGTAAGATATAGGTATTTGTAAACTGTTTGTGTAATCCCTTTTGTACATTCTTACCTTAGATCATCAATGTTTTTTTGTTTTATTAGGTAAGATCCTCAATCATTAGCATTGTTAACACAGTATCTAAACAAAAACTCCAGTGTTCAATGAACGCTCCTGGGAGTATATGTGAAACCACACTCAAAAGTGTTAAAGTGTTAAAATAAGAGTGTTACATAATTAAGTACATAATTTTAATTTATTACATCCAATTTTGTAAGCTTGAAAAATCTTTTAAAAGTGCATATACCTCAATTGCATAAAAACCCATATGTGTACATTAACATTAACATAAAAGACTACATACACAAATACAGTTACATATACAAAATTATACAGAATAATACTTTTTTTTTCAAATCATCAAAAATATAGATGCAACATTATCCAAAAACAGAAAGAAAAGAAGAAAAAATATAACACTGTAACATTATATCATTTATATTAACTGTTATATTGCTTTTCTTATATTGTTATACTTCATTTATTTGTGAGGTAATATGCATTGATCATAAAGAACAAAATAAGGAAAACTGTTTTCACATTTGTTACAACCTGACCCTAAAGCAGGATTATAATACCTTATATTAAATTATATTTATTTTTGTCTTCATGATTGAGTCACTGATATCTATTTATTTTTTTGTACTTGAAAAACAACAAAAGACAGAAAAGGAAATTTGAAGAAATGATTAAGACATTGTAAAGCTCTGACGATCTCTTCAACCTGTCATCTGTTCATTACCTTTCATAATGTACAGGCCAGCCTCTATCACAAGCCAACACAATCTTTCTAGTGTAACCCCTCCCTAGATATTCACACTTTCCATTCTTAATTGTTTTTATATTACACTTGACCACAAAAAATCGTAGGTCGCTCTCAAACAGGTTTCGATCATTCCTCAGTCGAGTTCCTCCTCTGCCACAAACCGCTTTAATTGTATCTTCATTTGCTACTATGAAGGAGTTGACAGGTTTGCAGTCACCATTAGTTCCAGTGATGTCTCTGTTTTCAATTCTACTGGTACAATCATTCACAGTCATAAATGGATCCACATGCTGATTGAGGAATTTTATATAGCGTTGCCTTATATCTGCTGGTTGTCCATGAGTGAAGGATGAAACACTCAAGATCAGCAGCAGAATCACAGCAGACTGATGAACCTCCATGACCTGTGTACAATACATACATTAAAACACCTTTACTGACATTTGACTGACTAGTTTAGGCATGATTAATTAAGAACATACTGTTTGGACTCTTCATTTGTTTTTACTTACACATATCACTTTAGTACAGTTGTGCACTTTTTCATACATACACAGTTCCAGACCTGCATTTGTGTTACAGATTTCTTTTAAGATTATTTGCTAAATAAAGTTCTAAAGTTCTTACCTTGTTGTTCTGGGTAAATTAATATTTTGTTCTAACAGTTGTCTTCTTTTGCCTGAAGGCTTAATGGTATCAACAGCACAGTAATGAACAAACCCCAGAAAATACTGATGAAACTTCCTCCAATTTCACCGTTGTCCTTCAGTACCACTGGAGTATTTATTGCAAACCGAATGTGACCTTTAAACACTGGACAGTGCAAACATGACTGTGATTGATGGGAATTTCATCACCCTTATTTGCTATTCGCAAATATTCAAAAAGGAAAACATTAATGATGAAGTCCAGTTTCTACTCAGCCGAAGTCTTTAAAACAATCCTGGGTTATTTGTTTCTACCTAAATCCTGTGTTGATCATTTCGGCTCATTTTTTGGGGGTTTATTTTTCCAGTGTTTGGGTAATTTTTGTGTTAATTAACACCCCTCATGTGTCCACAACAGGATGTGTTAAATGTATCACTGAAGCAGTGTTAAGGTTAATGAGATAATTGGTGATTAATTAAGTGATGATTGGCCATTAGTGGTGAAACCTGATCTTAATAAGCATAATCACTGAAGGAAAGAGAAACACCAAGAGGAGAAAAAAAGAGAGACAACAACTACATCTGACTTTTAGCCATTAAACATTATTACACTTATTATTAACCAGTTTGATTTTATGTCTGTCATACATCAACAAAAGTTCTTATTGAGAATTAACAGATGTTTAGATGTTAATGTTTTAATGAAAGTTTTGTGTCAAGTCACCACGATTGTGATCAGTGTTGTCTTTAGTGGGGCTCTTGACCCTTTACTTTTTAATATTAACTTTCCTTTGGCTGCTTCAACTTTGTGTTTATAAAGCACATTTGTTATAGCCAGAGAAACTTTGATCTGGACTGCATTTCCCGTAAGCATAAGTTGATGATCAACTTAGGAAAACACAGGCCAGTCACTATGGTTGTGTTTAGATGATGACATTATCATAGAGTAATGGCCTGATTCACTGGTCATATGGATGTTTTAATAATTTTTCATTGCATTAAATCTCTGATGTTTCAGCTTATAGGGATAGTTCACCCAAAAATGAAAATTGGTTGTTTATCTGCTTACCCCCAGGACATCCAAGATGTAGGTGACTTTGTTTCTTCAGTAGAACACAAATTATGATTTTTAACTCCAACCGTTGCCGTCTGTCAGTCATATAATGCGTGTCAATGGGAACTCCATCTATAAGAGTAAAAAAAACACGACAGACAAATCCAAATTAAACCCTGCGGCTCGTGACGACACATTGATGTCCTTAGACACAAAACGATTGGTTTGTGTGAAAAACCGAACAGTATTTATATAATGTTTTACCTCTAATACACCACTATGTCCAACT
>RJVU01002272.1:369456-394868 GCA_003731715.1 Anabarilius grahami | reverse complement strand
ATCCATTGGGGTCGTATGGATTACTCTAGTTATTACTGTTTGTGCTGTTTGATGTTTCGACTTTTAGGAACACGTGAGCTTGCATTATAAAGCGTTCCCAGATGATTTATTTTTTACTTAAAAACCTTTTGTGTTCATCTTAAGAAGTAAAGTCATATGCATCAAAAATGGCATGAGGGTAAGAGATGAGTAAACGGTGAGCACATTTCCGGGTGTACTGTATTTTCTTTTAATACAGAATAGCAAAGGGGATTCCCTCTTAAAATTCATCAGTGGAAAGAAAGAAAAAGAAGAAGAGGAACAAGAGGAGGAGGAAGCCGAGCAAGAGAAACGAATAAGAAGTGTTGTAACTTTAAATCTGTTTTGAAATAAGTTGTTTTTCAAATAAAGGTTTCCAAGTCATATCAGATTGTTTGTGGGTTTTTTTTATTTTTATATAATTTTTTTAATTACCCTGTAACTACATGAAATAAGAGGGTAACAAGCTCCACTTTAATTTACGGCCCGCAATGTCATATTTACCCTGTAACAACATGAAACAAAAGCATATTTCCCCATGTATTAAAAAAGATTGCAATAGTTCTTTCTACTTGGAACAACTTAATCAGTGCACTTTCTCGACAAAATTGCTCCCAAATGTAAGATTGTTGTCTATCATAACAGTATAAGTACCCCTTAGTTCTAAAATACTTACAGTATAATTAAGTTGTTATTTTCCTGATTGTTACCCCTTTATTCCCAAGATTTTACATATTGTTCCCCTATACTTACACATACTTACTGTATAGGTACACTATAATTATCGAAAATTACACTGTAAATTCGTTGTAATTACGCAGTACTTTCCGGGCCGTAATCTAAAGCGTTACCTTAAAGCTTTGTGTTGGAACTATAATCTTTGTCTGCCTTCCTGCAACCATAACAATGGGTGTAGACTACATGACTTTACAACCATTTGACTTATTAAATAAATATGGAGGCAGATCAGTCTCATTAATATCATTTCAATGTTCTGCAGCTTTATGTGAAAAGTCTAATGCTCTTTTCACATAATTCAATGTTTTCTAAACCAACTTCTTACATTTCTTAATCAGGGTAATGAAATAAACATTTGACTTATTCTCAGCCAATTGCAAGAAGACATCTGTGATATTTATATGGGTGAACAGTATCTTTAAAAGTCTTTGCTTATACTCTACTCAACCAGGCTTCATTGATGTTAAAAATCCATTTTGCAGATACTTTAAGTGTCTTGAAGTATTTTTGCTACATAGAAGAAGTGTTTTCCACTAATTGTACATTTTATCATATAGGAATAAAAGACTCAATTTAATCTGTTCATCATATACAGCGTTCAAATCTCTTCAGAAAATTTGGACTAAACCGCCTGATTCATATATAGATACGTTTTTATGAACTTTTTGAAGCGACAAAGTAGTTGTGTGGACTGTCAATGGAGAGACAGAAATCTCTCAGATTTCATTTAAATATATTCATCTGTGTTCTAAAGATGAACAAAAGATGTATGGGTTTGGAACAACATGAGGGTGAGTTAATGATGACAGAATTTTCATTTTTGGTTTAACTATCCCTAGAAGATTACTTGCTCTGGAGCAGGTTATGTTTAGAGAGTAAATTGATCTGACTACTTGCATACTCTGAAAGTTATATCAGTTTTTGGGACTGAAAGTTGAGGTTACCCACATGCTCTGAGAAAAAATACCCATGTTGCATAACCTGATTTTTTTGGGCGTGTTATGTCAGCGAAACAAGTACAGACACAACCAGTCATAAACCACTTTCAGTTTCAGAAGAACACAAATTTACTTGTGCGTTTACATAGAGAAAAGCTTTTATTTCCACAGATTCAGCGTTCTGTGACTATTGTAAAATGATGGTCTTTATTTCAATCATAGTGTGTGTGTTTGTGGCTGGTAAGTGCATTTATTTAGTCTTTTACGAATGATAATGAAACTTAAAGTGTGTAGTTTGAACGTGACAAAAAGAGAAGGTGTTTGTGAGTGATGTGTAAGATCATAAATGTGTTAATAAATGATGTTCTTCTGCTGTTTGATTTCGTGCATTGCATTACGTATTGTATTTATCGCATTTGCTGAAGGAAATTTGGTTGCAGCATTTAGACATATAAACATTAAATAAAAAGCATATGCGATGCATAAACCCTTAAGAACCTTTTCAAATTTCTTCCCACAATTAAATATTCAAATTAATTATGAATGAAATATAAAAAACTGTCAACTAAATTATTGTTTTGGATATTTTAAAACGAATGCAAGAGCAGAGTTGAAACTCATAATGCTTCCCCCTTCCCTTCTAACAAAAATAAATAAAGATTTCACAGCACTTTCTTGTTATATGATTGTGTTTGGCTTAATTAACTTCATGTCTTCTTTAGGTGTTTCTGGTGTTAGTATACATGAAGTGATTCTGGTGAAGGGAGATTCACTCACTCTACACACTGGTGTTACAACAGACCAACAAGAGGAGATTAGATGGTTTTTTGAAGACACTCTCATTGCTGAAATCACTGGACATTTCAGTTACAACTGTACAGATCTGTGTAGGATCTGCACAGATGTTCAGTGTGATGAAGGTACTGAGAGATTCAGAGACAGACTGAAGCTGGATCATCAGACTGGATCTCTGACCATCATGAACATAAAAATCTCAGACTCTGGAGAATATCAAATACAGTTTAACAGCAACAGCGACAGTGAGAAGATCTTTAAGATTATTATTTGGGGTGAGTTGAGTGAAAAGCAGCTTATATGTTTAAATCACATCATATATATATTTTTAATATAATATTAATGTTCAGACATTCCTGTAGTACATTTACAATACATTTTGTGATCACATGAAGACATTTTTTATTATTTAAAAAGTAATATTCTAATATGGTCATTTTAGTAATGCATTAAATTGTGTGTAAAATGTGTAACATGTAGGTCAATAATGGCTCCTTCCTGCATCTGTTGGTTTGTGTTTCAGGTGTTTCTGCTGCAAAACAAAAGAAGATCATGGAGGGAGAATCTGTTACTTTAGACGCTGGTATAAGGGAACAAAATGAAATGGTAAATTGGTATTTTAATGACACTCTCATTGCTCTAGTCACTGGAGATCTCAGTTTGATTGGTACAGATGTTCAGTGGAAAGATAGTAATGAGAAATTCAGAGACAGACTGATGCTGAGTTATCGGTTTACATGGTCTCTGACCATCATAAACACCAGAAACACAGACTCTGGACTTTATACACTAAAGATCATCAAGAGCAATTTCACCATCTCGAGGAGCGTCACTGTTACTGTCATTGGTGAGTTTCATTCAGGGCACTTCCCTCTTGAGCGGTTTTAGAAAACAGTTGTTAAATCTACCCAATTAATGTTTTTATTTTACATTATTTTATTTGTAAAACTGTTTGTGAAGTGAATATCATACCACCTTTGCATGCAAAGTGTCACATATTTTCACATTGTATGTCACTTTCATAATCACATGATGTTTATCAATGTTATTAAAGTGATAGTTCACCCAAAAATGAAAATCATCCCATGATTTACTCACCCTTAAGCCATATAATGTGTATATAACTATCATAATTTTTTTTAGACGACCACAATCGGAATTATATTAAAGAAAAATATCCAAGCTTTCAAGCTTAATAATGGTACTGAATGGAGGGTCAGGTTTTGAAGCCCAAAAAAGTACATCCATCCATCCATCATAAATGTAATCCACATGACTCCAGGGGGTTAATAAAGGCCTTCTGAAGCAAAGTGATAGGATTTTGTTAGAAACACATCCATGTTTAAAACTTTATAAACTATAATAACCAACTTCTGTCAAACATCTGTATGTATTCAACTTACAACGGAAGTGTAACTTCTTACACAATGTAGAACGAATTGACGAATGCTGACGCACAGAGGATAAGCTCCTCTTCTCTAATATTGAAATCCTCCAACATTTCTTTTTGAAAACTCCCTTTGTAGAGCTTTAATTTGTGACCGGTGGTTTGTTTTGCTGCGAGATTGCTGCCCAGCCCTATTTCACAGATACCAACATTGTTTTGGCACAGATCTGGCCAACACCTGGCCCACATCTGGCACATGTGGCATGATAATCTGTGCCACATGTTGCGCTGAATTACGGTCCTCGTGTGGTCCGTTTCTGTTTGCCGGATCTGAGCCACAAGCAGGCCACAGCAATGCCACATGTCAGCCAAGAGCAAAGAAATAAACCAGAACTGGACCTTATCTGAGCCACAAAATCTGTGTATATTAAATATAGAGTCATCTGTATTTTATTAATAAGCCTGTTATCAAGCAGAATCACTGAAGGAAAGAAGAAACACAAGAACTACAAGGCCGTTTCACTTATTAAAGGTGCTAAAGAGGATGTTTTGTTTTATACATTCTTGCAATATTACTTGAAACTGTCTTTACTAACTGATAAAAGACTATTTATTAGGTGCACTGAAAGGAATAATATTAATATACATCATCTGTGCACGAGGTAGGGCCTTAAAAACATCAGCCAATCAGTTACGCGATCATCGCATAAACGATTGGCCCTCTGGCTTGTCAATCACTGCCATGACGTTCCTTGTGAGAGACGTGCGCGGCTGCGCACTCCAGTAACTTTCCACAGGCGCCGCATGCAATGTTTTTGTCAGGAGTAACAACTGCAGATTATGAGTTACCTGCGGTGAGTCCGACATAATGAATCCACTAACACGACACAGCGAATGCCGGTGGTAAACAAGCACTCGTGTTCCAATACTCGTGCACGAGTTTTGGGAGGCGTTCCCTCGAAATGAGCTGTGAAGGAGGGGGGTTGTTCTTACGCATGCGCTAATTTCAAAAACTCACTAACAGTCTTTGGTTTCTCAGTCGATGAAAAGATCCTCTGTATCACCTTTAATAACCAGACTGATTTTATTTTTATGTTAGACATTTACAGTTCTTTCTGAGAATTGAAAGTGGTTTAACTCTGATAACTCTGACTCAAATAATGTCCAGTTTAGGTTTATTTCTTTGTGCTTGGCTGACATGTGGCATTGCTGTGGCCTGCTTGTGGCCCAGGTCTGGCAAACAGAAGCAGTGCAACATGTGGCCCAGATCATCATGCCACATGTGCCAGATGTGGGCCGGATCTGGGCAGACACAATTTTGCTATCTGGGTTGTTTGAACCGCATTAAAATGTGTACTCTCACCCTCTGCTACGTCATACATTGCGCAAGAAGTTGACTACATACGGATGTTTGATGGAAGCTGGTTATTATGGTTTATAAAGTTTTAAATATGGATGTTTTTCTTACAAAAATCCAATTCTTCCCTTCAGATGGCCTTTATTAACACCCTGAGTCATGTGGATTAATTTTATGATGAATGGATGCACTTTTTTGGTTTTCAAAATCTCAAGCTCCATATGCATATGTCGTATGCATGTAGGATGGCTTGACAGTTCATCAAAAAAATTAAATTGTCCCATGATTCACTCACTATCCAAACATGAAACATGAAAAATGTATTAAGTCAGTATTTCAAGGCAGATGTTTACTATTTAGCTCATTGCTGATGCTGTTTGAGCCTGCTGTCCTTCAAAAAATCCACCAGATGGCACCATTTATCAAACAGTTCAATTGATGACCAAAGTAGAAAGTATCAAAGATATAAGTAAAATCAGTTGCTCTCCAGTAATAATGACTGTCTGTCTTTCAAAATTCCAGTTCCAAGTCTGATACCCTCTGCTTTTGTTACTGCTTTTCTGGTGATGACTGTTTGGTTCGGGCCGAGGGCGGGGACGATTTACGGTGAATATTACAAACAGATGATTGAAGATGGAAATATAAGATTTATTGTGGAAAAATATTTTAAAAGAAAACAAAAATATGTATTTCCTTCTAATTCACCAAAGAAATTGTGTATTTAACAGAGTATTTTGTTATTGTTCAAACAGATGAATGGAGGCTGCGCTATGATCGGATGAGATACTATGGACATACTATAGATCGGGTGATATCTGAGGTACTATCTATCTCAGGTCTCTGAGATCTGTAAATGGCATTTCAGTTTCCTCAGTGTGTGGTTTCATTGAGATATAATTACATGCAAAAGTGCACTGCTCTTATATCGTTTGTTTAAAATGCATTGTTACATTTATTATTATTATTATTATTAATAATTATATAATTGTTTATTAATACAGGGTATTATGATCCTGCTTTAGGGTCAGGTTGTAACAAATGTGAGAACAGGTTTCCTTTTTATTATCCTTTATTATAATCAATACATCAAATGTTACAATGTTACATATTTTTCTTCTTTTCTTTCTGTTTTTGGATAATGTTGCATTTATATTTTTGATGATTTAAAAAATGTATTCTGTAAAATTTCTGTATATTTGTTAAAAGTATACATTGTTAAAAATACATTGTTTTTGTTTTGTTTTTTTTGTCTCTGTAGTTGCACATTTATGATTGTTGATATTATACAATCGTAAAATAAAAGCAGAACCAATGAAATAATAATTCAGTGCTTTTTTTAACACATCATAAGTGGTGAATCATAAATCATATATTGGTACCAGTTATTTCCTTCGGGGCTCAACAGAATCAGAATCAGAATCAGAAAGAGCTTTATTGCCAGGTATGTTGTTTACACATACTAGGAATTTGTTTTAGTGACAGAAGCTCCACAGTGCAACAGAGTGACAGCGACAATGCAAGACACATAATAAAAGGAATAAAATAATAATATACGAATTTACAAGATAGACAAAGTGCAAAAAAAAAAGCAAAAAACAATATATAATATAGACAATTGTATGTGCAGTTATGTGTGCAAATTTGAAGTATAAGTAAGTGTTTTAAGTAAATAATGTGTAATAGTGTAATAGTGTTGTGTGTTCCATGTTTGTCAAGTGTTCATGAGATGGATTGCCTGAGGGAAGAAACTGTTCCTGTGTCTGGTCGTTCTGGTGCTCAGGGCTCTGTAGCGTCGACCAGATGGCAACAGTTCAAAGAGGGAGTGTGCTGGATGTGAGGGAGTTCCAGAGTGATCTTCTTTGCCCTTTTTCTCACTCTGGATAAGTACAGTTCTTGGAGAGTGGGGAGGGTTGTGCCAATGATTCGCTCAGCAGACCGGACTACCCTCTGTAGTCTTCTGAGGTCAGATTTGGTAGCTGAGCTGAACCAGACGGTAATTGAAGTGCAGAGGATGGATTCAATGATGGCAGAGTAGAACTGTTTCAGCAGCTCCTGTGGCAGGTTGAACTTCCTCAGCTGGCGAAGGAAGTACAACCTCTGCTGGGCCTTTTTCACAGTGGAGTCAATGTGAATGTCCCACTTCAGGTCCTGTGAGATGGTGGTGCCCAGGAACCTGAATGACTCCACTGCAGTCACAGTGCTGTTCATGATGGTGAGTGGGGGGAGAGCAGGGGGGTTTCTCCTGAAGTCCACGATCATCTCCACTGTCTTGAGCGTGTTGAGCTCCAGGTTGTTAAGACTGCACCAGACAGCCAGCTGTTCAACCTCCAGTCTGTAAGCAGACTCGTCTCCGTCCCGGATGAGGCCGATGACTGTGGTGTCGTCCGCAAACTTCAGGAGCTTGACAGAGGGGTCTTTAGAGGTGCAGTCGTTGGTGTAGAGGGAGAAGAGCAGTGGGGAGAGGACACAGCCCTGAGGGGCGCCGGTGCTGATGGTGCGGGTGCTGGATGAGAATTTTCCCAGCCTCACTAGCTGCTGCCTGTCTGTCAGGAAGCTGGTGATCCACTGACAGACAGAGGTGGGCACGGAGAGCTGAGTTAGTTTGGGCTGGAGGAGTGATGGGATGATGGTGTTAAAAGCAGAGCTGAAGTCCACAAACAGGATCCTCACATAAGTCCCTGGTCTGTCCAGATGCTGGAGAACATAATGCAGTCCCATATTGACTGCATCATCCACAGACCTGTTTGCTCGGTAAGCAAACTGCAGGGGGTCCAGTAAGGGTCCAGTGATGTCCTTCAGATAAGCCAGAACCAGTCTTTCAAATGACTTCATGGCCACAGACGTTAGAGCCACAGGTCTGTAGTCATTAAGACCAGTAATTTTGGGTTTCTTTGGGACGGGGATGATGGTGGAGCGTTTGAAGCATGAGGGGACTTCGCACAGCTCCAGTGACCTGTTGAAGATCTGTGTGAAGATGGGGGCCAGCTGGTCAGCGCAGGTTTTCAGACAGGCTGGTGAAACGCTGTCTGGGCCTGGTGCCTTTCTTCTCTTGTTCTTTCTGAAGACCTGGCGCACATCATCTTCACTGAACTGAATTGTAGGTGTGGGGGAGAGGGGGGTTGTTGGAGGTGTGAATGGTGATGATGATGATGATGATGATGATGATGATGATGATGATGATGATGATGATGATGATGATGATGATGATGATGATGATGATGATGATGATGATGATGATGATGATGATGATGATGATGATGATGATGATGATGATGATGATGATGATGATGATGATGATGATGATGATGATGATGATGA
Source organism: Anabarilius grahami (assembly GCA_003731715.1). Lineage (NCBI taxonomy): Eukaryota > Metazoa > Chordata > Actinopteri > Cypriniformes > Xenocyprididae > Anabarilius > Anabarilius grahami. The sequence goes on along the minus strand of RJVU01002272.1, from coordinate 386,317 downwards.
TGATGATGATGATGATGATGATGATGATGATGATGATGATGATGATGATGATGATGATGATGATGATGATGATGATGATGATGATGATGATGATGATGATGATGATGATGATGATGATGATGATGATGATGATGATGATGATGATGATGATGATGATGATGATGATGATGATGATGATGATGATGATGATGATGATGATGATGATGATGATGATGATGATGATGATGATGATGATGATGATGATGATGATGATGATGATGATGATGATGATGATGATGATGATGATGATGATGATGATGATGATGATGATGATGATGATGATGATGATGATGATGATGATGATGATGGTGATGATGATTTCTCAAACCTGCAATAAAACTCGTTCAGATCGTCTGCCAGGTGTTGATTTGCCACAGAGCTGGGGGATGGTGTCTTGTAATTGGTGATGTCTTTTAGACCTTTCCACACTGAAGCTGTGTCATTAGAAGAGAACTGATTCCGAAGTTTATCAGAATAATTCCTCTTTGCCACTCTAATCTCCTTTTCCAGTGTGTATTTGGCCTGTTTGTACAAGACTCTGTCCCCTTTTCTGCGAGCATCTTCTTTGGCCTGACGGAGCTGGCTGAGTTTTGCAGTGAACCAGGGTTTGTCATTGTTGTAAGTGAAATGAGTCTTTGTAGGAATGCACAAATCCTCACAGAAACTGATATATGATGTAACAGTCTCTGTGAGCTCGTCCAGATCGCTGGCAGCAGCTTCAAAAACACTCCAATCAGTCCATTCGAAACAGGATTGTAAAGCCTGCTCTGTTTCGGTGGTCCATCTCTTTACAGTCTTTGCTACAGGTTTAGCTGATTTTAGTTTCTGTCTGTAGGTCGGTATGAGATGAACTAGACAGTGATCAGAGAGCCCCAAAGCTGCCCGTGGGACAGAGTGATATGCATCCCTTATTGCTGTGTAACAGTGATCCAGTGTATTACTGTCTCTGGTGGGACAAGTAACATGCTGTCTGTATTTTGGAAGTTCACGTGAGAGAACGGCTTTATTAAAGTCCCCGAGAATGATTAGAACAGAGTCCGGGTGTTGTTGCTCGCTCTCTGTGATCATATCAGCGAGTATCTGTAAAGCTGAGCTCACGTGCGATTGCAGAGGAATGTAGACACTCACCAGAATGAACGAACAAAACTCCCGCGGCGAATAGAACGGCTTGCAGTTAATGAAGAGGGTTTCAAGATCTGGGCAGCACGTCTTCTTTAACACAGTTACATCTGAACACCACCTTTCGTTGATGTAAAAGCACGTACCACCACCGCGTGATTTCCCCGTTGATTCTGCGTCGCAATCTGATCTGAACAGCTGAAAGCCCGGCAGACTTAACGCGCTGTCCGGAATGGCGTCGTTCAGCCAGGTCTCCGTGAAGCACAGAGCAGCAGAGTTTGAAAAATCCTTATTTGTCCGGGAGAGCAGAAGGAGTTCGTCTGTTTTGTTGGGAAGAGAACGGAGATTTGCCAGATGGATGCTGGGGAGCGCCGTTCTTAATCCGCGCTGTCTGAGTTTCACGAGCGCACCGGCGCGCTTCCCCCGTCTGCGCGTCTTGAAGCGTCTTAACAGCGCTGCCGCTGCGCCGACTACAACATTCAACAAAACGTCTGAATAATCGAAATCCGGTAAAAGATTTTGTGGTGTGTACTGCCGAATGTTCAGCAGTTCATCCCTGGTAAAACTGATGGTGTTTGAAAAACAAAAAACAGGAAAAACGAACAAAAACAGAACAAACACTGAAGAGCTATGCACTGAAGCTGCCATGCGCGGCGCCATCTTGCGTAATCAGTTATTCAGGAAGACAGTATGTCGATCGTTGCATCGGAGGGTGAGCATGAGTCGTCTGAAGATGAAGATTTGGCTACGTTACCTCCATCGGGGACCGTAGCGTTGCCCGAGTCAGACCCAGAATTGACTGTGAGTGGAACCCTCCACTGTGTCCCGAACCCTCAAGGCTGGACGACTAGTTTCTTCCCATTCTTAAGCACATCCTGCTCTGGTGGTCAGCTGCTGCCTCCTTTGTGCCGTGTTCGCCCCTCAGCAGCAGTCTCCACCCAGGCAACTGCAAGAGGTCAGCTGCAAGAGGACCACCCAGCCTGTCCAGGCTCATGCCAAACCCGCTGGTAAGAGGAAGAACAAGTGGCCCTGAGATGGGCGACCCAGAAGTGGAAGGGACTGCTCTTCGGGAGATGATGACCGCACCACTCCCTCCTCTGGAGGAGGGCCAGGTGGAGAGCCCGGCTAGTGCTCCCTAAACCCTGGCTAGTGCTCCTCGAATCAGTTCGCCCAGCCTCCTCGACGTGATCGAGCCAGTCCTTCCAGCCAATATGAAGATGGGGTTTTACAGCCAGTACTTCATTGTACCCAAGAAAGGTGGTGGGTTACGGCCAATCTTGAACCTGCAAAGTGTTGAATCGGGCCCTTCACAAGCTCCGGTTCAAGATGTAACGGAAAAACGCATTTTTGAATGCATCTGTCACCGAGATTGGTTTGCAGCGATCAACCTGAAGGGTGCGTACTTTCATGCCTTGATTCTTCTTTGACATAGGCCGTTTCTGTGCTTTGCTTTCAAGGGTTGAGCATATCAGTACAAAGTCCTGCCCTTCGGGCTGGCCCTGTCGCCTCTGTTGCCATTGCTCCTCTGAGAGAATGCGGCATTTTCAACTACCTCGATGACTGGCTCATACTAGCCCACTCGCGAGAGCAGTTGTGCGAACACAGGGACATGGTGCTCAGGCACCTCAGTCTGTTGGGTCTTGGGAGCAAGAGCAAACTCTCCCCTGCACAGAGGATAACTTATCTCGGTATGGAGCTGGACTCGGTCAACCAGACAGCATGCCTCATAGAGGAGCGTGTCCAGTCAGTTTTGAACTGCTTGAAGTTCTGCCCAGCAGATCTTTTGATGGAACAGAGACTCAGGGATACATTACCAACTCTGTACCGCAACCTCATTCCGAAATGGCTGGATCAGAGACTGATATGGAGATGAGATGATGCTGCTAAGCAACAACACATGTTCTATTTTAATAGAAGGCATGGAGTGAGAAACTTACCTCTGCTAAGGCCAGGAGATTCAGTCCTTGTCAAGCTGGAAGAGGAAAAATGGTGGAGGACTCCAGCGATGATAATGGGACAAAGTGCAATGGAGCGCTCATACATGATCAGTAGCCTGGAAGGGGGAATGAAAAGGCGAAATCGCCATCACTTTCCACTTAGTCCCTCTGAGAGCAGAGCTGATGCCGAAACAACAGGGCACTCAGAAACAAAGTATGATGATGACACTATCCGAACAAATGACTCACTGCCTACACAGACTAGTGAAGGATGGAGAGTAACAAGGTGTGGTAGAGTGAGTAAACCAGTGGAGAAACTGAATTTGTAATACCATGTCTTACAAGTAGTGTAAGAATTGTTGTTAACAGACTGTTCAAATGTCAAGGTTAGTCGTTAAAGTAAAGTGAAGTAAAATTTTATTAAATGTGAGAAACATTACTACTGTGTTATGTACTACTACTACTGTAGTAAATTCTGCCTATGTCACACATGACCTTTCTAACATGATTACGTAATGCGTAGCAAATCACAGAGCAGTGCGAGACAAGCGTTAGTGTAATGTTTTTAGATAATGAAATTATTTTAGTTTTAGATAATAAAGACACTTATTCCTCATCTGGGATCGTGTAGAGCCCTTTGAAGCTACATTGAATCTGCAATTTGGACCTTCAACCTGTTGAACCCCAGTGAAGTCCACTGTATGGAGAAAAATCCTAGAATGTTTTCCTCAAAAATTAAGGTACCCCTGGGAAGAAGTGAGTTAACAGGAAAATAATAAAACTATGGCAACAAAGATGGGAAAATAGGGAAAAGAATGGGAAAATTAACAGTTTTATAGAAGACAGGAAGAAGTAATGATTTCTAGATTAAGATTTGGACACACAGGATTAAATTCCACACTCGCAATAATGGGGAAGCATGAAAATGGTATTTGTGATGTTTTAGAAACAGTACAGCAAGTTTTTAAAATGTAGTAAATACGATGCCCAGCCAGCAGAGCCATGTGGGGCCCAAATGGGTTTGACCTGGGCTATCTAACTGGGACCCAGCCAGTTTTGCACCCAGTTTCCATGTAGGCCCCACATGGATTTGCCCAGATGAAATGAACACTGCTTAGTGTGCACACTACAGGCTGTTTAATGTAACACTTAATCAGTGTTGGAGGTAATGAAATAATTAATTGATTGAATAATGATTTTGTATTAGTGAAGAACACCTGCTGTTAACAAGCATAATCACTGAAGGAAAGAGAAACACAAGAACTACTTCCAGCCACAGCCTTGGATGAAATCAACTGAAGATAAAATACATTACATCTCTCAAGATCTGATTAAACAACTCCACAAACAACATTAGCTTCACTTATTACTAACCAGACTGACTTTATTTCTGTCAGACATCTACAGAAGTTCGTATTAAGAATTAAGAAGAGGCTTAGATGTTGATTACTTATTTGAACGTAATAGTTTGATTTGATGTTACCATTGTGGCGATCAGTGTCTGCTTTAGTCAGGCTCTTGACTTTTTAACATTAGTTTTTCTCTTGACAGCTGTGTCTGTTTGTTATGGCGAGAACAGCAAGATAAATTTATAATGGGTGGGGGGCATTATATACAAAACAACAACAAACCAACACAATACAGAAACCCCACCCATGTAAGTTAGTAAGTTATACAGTAGGTGGCGGTAATACTCTTAAGGAATGAACGACCATTTAACAAGAAGAAGAAATGAAACAACTGGCTTATGTTTCCACAGAATCTGCATTCATTCATTTGTTTTTGTTTCAGGTGAGTGGTGAAACGAACGGTGGATGCGACTCATTTCATCTTATACTAGCTCTGATAGACGTGCATTTATTATTTCATAATAAGCCTTGCACAAACTTGTACAGCTGATTTATTAAGATGGAATATGACATTTTAAATGTAATCTGTTGAATTTTTGAATTTCTTATTACTCAAACTTCAATAGGAGGTGCACTGATCATTGTTTTAGTTTGTGTTTTATTCGTTCTTTAGCTTTTCTAAATACAGAGGTGTCTTAATTGTTGCACTCCCTCAGAGAGTGTTATTTTCTGCTTTGGACACTAGAGAGCGATAATGTGCTTGTTTCTGCCACTGAATAAAAAAATAAAAAATAAATAAACTAAAGTCAGAATTGCAAGATAGAAAACTGACTTTTCTGAATTTTTTGAAGTTTATATCTTCCAATTTTGACTTTATAAGACGCAATTAGTTAGAAAGTCAGAATTGTGGGATAAACTAACAATTCTGAGAAAAAATTATTTTCCCCTGAGCGTTGGACTTTATGTATATCTCACATTTCTCATAATACAAATCAGAAATTTGAGATACAATCTCGCAATTTCGTGAAAAAAATCTGAATTGAGAGATATAAACTGTTTTGATAAAAAAGAATTAATTCTTTATATCTCGCAATTCTGGAAAAAAGTCAGTGTCGCATGAAACTCACATTTGCGAGTTACAATAAACTCGAGAAAAAGTTGGAATATCTTGAATATATCTTAAAAGTTGAATATCCTCCTATTATGCTATGTCCTCTGTAGTGGACACCAGGACTAAGTTGTTTAAAAAATGACATGTATAGGCAAAAACAATGGGATTTTTTAAATCACCAATTATTTTTAGGCTTCAGGATTGTTTTTAACCAACCTTTGTATAAAGATGATTCTCGACTGACTATGTTATGAAAGGTATAACGGAATTAATTGATATACCATTTTACTTTATGCAATATGTGGGTAAAATAGTCATACATGGATTTTCCCATTCAATACAATGTATCTATACACTGTATCTACTCAAGTCTTTGGAAATGTATATTAGGATAAAACTGTCAATAATTTATTCTATCTTTAAAAACACACAATTAATTAACTCAACTTAACTTTTTTAATTTATCTTTGTTCACTGACTCAGTTATGTTGTATTTAAGTAGAATATTAAGCATGTTCAACTTTAACTTTATCACTAGAACATTACTTGCTCTGGAGCAGGTTAAGTTTAGATAATAAATTGCTACTACTTTCATACTCCGTAAGTTACATCAGTTTTTGGAACTGAAAGTTTACCCACATACTCTGAGAAAAAATACCCATGTTGCATAACCTGCTTTCTGGGCGTTTTATCTGGGTATACATCAGTGAAACAAGCAGGTACAGACACAACATAAACCAATTTCAGTTTCAGAAGAACACAATTTTACTTGTGCGTTCGCATGGACAAACGCTTTCATTTCCACAGATTCAGCGTTCTGTGACTATTGTAAAATGAGGGTCTTTATTTTGCTCGTAGTCTGTGTATTAATGGCTGGTAAGTGCATTTATTTGTTACAGTGTCTTTTCTGAATGATAATGAAACCAAAAATGTTTGAACGTGACCCAGCTTGAATTTATTCAGTTTTATTCATCTCTAGCCATTGCTGTTTAAGTATAAATTGGTTATTTTATGACATTGCTGTAACAAATTATAGCATGTAAAATTGTGTCCTGGTCATTTATTCTGTATCGCTAATTAAAGGAACAGTCAAAATAATTCAAATTGTTACTTAAATTAGTCTGAAACTTTCAAGTGCTGATCAATTCGGATTCTGTAAATGCATGCAAAATAAAAAGACCTTGATACTGTACAATTAAAAGAATTATATTTTAAAAATGTAAATTAATATGGTGGAAGATATCAATAAAATAATTTTAACCGTGGTCTATAGAGACAGAGCGACACGCGTCATAATCTGAAAACCACGCCCACCGGGGGAGGAAACAATACAACCGTCTCCATTGACTTTGTATTGCGTGAGGCTGCCTTCTTGTCTTTTCTGACTTAGCCTATAACAAAAAACAGAAGAATGCCTAAAAGCTGCTGTGTGACAAGCTATGTACAGTCAGCTGTGTAGAACAAGCTAAAAAAAAACAGAAATAAGTTTTTATAAGCTGTCGACCCCAAAAAACGAATGTTTAAGGACACAAAAGTGGATACAGGCAGTGAGACGGAGCGCAACGAGTCATATTACTATAAGAAATACACTGGAGGGGAACGTAGTCGGCGACAGGTGAAATAATTCTTTGACATGGTTGAAAATAATGAATGGTTTGTTTGTTTAGCATATGTTGTCGCCGATTACGTTCCCCTCCAGTGTAGTTCTTATAGTAATATGACCCGTTGCGCTCTGTCTCACTGTCTGTATCCACTTTTGTGTCCTTAAACATTCGTTTTTGGGGGTTGACAGCTTATAAAAACTTATTTCTGGGTTTTTTAGCTTGTTGTACACCTTGTCACACAGCAGCTTTTAGGCATTGTTCTGTTTTTTGTAATAAGTCAGAAAAGACAAGGAAGCAGCCTCAAGAAAACAAAGTCAATGGAGACGGTTGGATTGTTTTCCCCCTCGGTGGGCGTGGTTTTCAGATTGTAATAAATGCGCTGTGTCTCTATAGGATTGATAAAACAAGCAATGATCTCTAATGTGTGGGAAGGGGATTTGTATGAGAAGGTGTTTGTGAGTGATGTGTAAGATCATAAATGTGTTAATAAATGATGTTCTTCTGTTGTTTGATTTCATGCAATACATTACGTATTTATAATGGAAACATTTTAGAGACAAAATTGCTCAACTTTTGCTGTTAATTATTCATTATATTTATATTAAATAAATAAAATTATGAATAATTCATGACATATTCATATAATTAGGCCTATTATATTAATTGACAATATTAAACTTAGCTTTTAAATTAAAATAAATATAATACATGCATAATATATGAAGCTTACATGTATTCTTTTGAGCTGTTTGTGAAACTATATTAATTATTTGGTTTATTTGTTTGATTCACATGCATTGATATAGTCAGATATTTTCTTTGAGCTGCCTTCTCAAACTTTCACTGCATCAGTGTTTATTTCTGCTTTGTCAATGCGTTTAATTTCATATTTTTCATAATGATCTCTTAATCTTTGGAAGACACATTGCGCGGCTCTCTCGCGAGAAGTGAATCAAACTGATGTTCTCCTTGTTCCGTGTGATTGGCTGTTTGCCGCACGTATCACACTTTTAGGTGCAAGTGCTTTTCAAACTCTGTATTAAACCTGAGTTGACAGAGAAAGTTTATACCGAGCGTTGTGCAACAGTTGATCCTTATCTAAACCAGGTTGGATTTATCTGAATTTGTCAACTCCAAACCTACAGTACTCTGAAACTCAGAGTTTGATCAACCAGCTTCATGCAACAGGCTAAGGGTGTTAAAAGTAACACTTGTGAAGTTAATTAGGTTATTAAGTGATTAATTGAGTGATGATTGAGCATTATTGAAGACACCATTATTGATGATAATGATCAGAATCACTGAAGGACAGAGGAACAAAATAATTTTTTCCACCACAGCCTTAGATGAAATCAACTGGGGCCAGTTGTTCAAAAGTAGTCTGATCAGATTTCGGCCATTGGATTGGATCAAATCTTGAAAATGGGTTGTTCAAAAGGAAAAAGGGATTCTGAAATCAGATTAGATCACGGAATCCAATCCTAGTTTTAATCTGGATCAAACCTTCAGTTTGTGTTGTTCAAAACTTGTCAGTAGGATTTGGATAACTTTGATAAAAAAAAAAACAGGATTATACTGATCCCATCAGAAGGGTGGATTTCAGGAACAAAAATGTGATAACTTCTAAAACTGGTCAAAACATACAACATTTTTATCATGTAACATACATACACACATATTTTTTTTATTTTGCTCTTGATTAGTTTAACTGTTAAAGTAATAAATTAGTAGACATTAGGCTTTCCCTTTACCCTTTCGGTTACTAACTGTAAAGTTAAAAAGAGATTTTTGTGCCATAAAACAATCCCCAAACACCTGTAAATATCCAACAAAAATATTATATTTAATTCAAAACCCATATTCTTTCTATCAACATGTCCCTTTAGGGCCTCCGTAGAGGACTGGTAATCCAGATTTGGTTATCTGGAAAAGTGTGTATCTGGATCACGGTGATCCAATCCAATTTTTCTTTGAAAAACCAGCACAAAAGTAAGATGGATTACCTGATCCTGGATAGCAAAACATGGGATTTACAAATCCAGATCATTCTGATCCAGATTAAACTTTTTGAACAACTGGCCCCTGAAGATAAAATAAGATGTTAAATCTCTCAATATCTGATTAACCAGCTTCACTTATTAACCAGACTGAATTTATTTCTGTCTTACGTCTACGCCAGGGGTGTCCAATCCTGCTCCTGAAGGCCACTGTTCTGCAGAGTTTAGCTTCAACCCTAGTTAAACATACCTGAACCAGCTAAGCAAGGTCTTACTAGAAACTTCTAGGCAGGTGTGTTGAGGAAAGTTGGAGCTAAACTCTGCAGGACAGTGGACCTCCAGGACCATGTTTGGACACCCCTGCTCTACGCCTTTTAACATAACATAACATAACATAACCTATGTAATAAGAAACTAGACTCTGAAGACGATCAGTAAATGAAACTATTATATGATGATTACATACTTATCCTCAAGCCAACATCATCTGATCACATTTTCTCTTCCTGTTCTTGACATAACAAAAACTGTTACAGCAGCCAGAAAAGTGAAGCTGGTAATGCAGTTGTGAAGTTGTTTAATCGGATGTTTTATGTATTTTATCTTCAGTTGATTTCATCTAAGGCTGTGGCTGAAGTCAGTTGTAGTTCTTGTGTTTCTCTGTCCTTCTGTCTGCTTGTTAACAGCAGATGTTCATCACTAATGCTCAGTCATCACTTAATGAATCACTTAATTATCTATTTAACTTCAATACTGATTCAGTGTTACCTTTTCACTCTCTGGGTGTGGACTCATAAAAACCAGCAGTGTTAATTTAACACTGAGGATTTTGCTGTGAAACAAAGTTTGAAACTTGTGGTGCTACCCCTTCCCTAATAACAAAGCAAAAATATTTTCACAACTCTTTCCTGTTATATAATTGTGTTTGGCTTGTTTTCTTTAGGTGTTTCTGGTGTTAGTATACATGAAGTGATACTGATAAAGGGAGATTCAGTCACTCTAAACACTGGTGTTACAGCAGACCAACAAGAGGAGATTAGATGGTTTTTTAAAGACGCTCTCATTGCTGAAATTATTGGACATCTCAGTTACAACTGTACAGATGTTCAATGTAATGAAGGTACTGAGAGATTCAGAGACAGACTGAAGCTGGATCATCAGACTGGATCTCTGACCATCACAAACATCGAAAACTCAGACTCTGGAGACTATCAAATACAGTTTAACAGCAGCAGCGACAGTGAAAATATCTTCAAGGTTATTGTCTGGGGTGAGTTGAGTGAAAAGCAGGTTCCCATTCAGTCAGTCACGTTTGACGTTACGTCGATACTGACGTAATGGGGTCTCGCTTGGTAGCCCAATCACCTCCAAGTGGTACAAAACAAGCCAATGGGAATTAGCCAGTAAGATTTACATGCTGGGCCACACCCCCAAGATCCGGGTATAAATAGGACCGGCATACTCACTTCCATCCATACTTTTGCTTCGGAGACGATTGGTTGTGTGATCGTTCTCTCACCTTCAACAAAGAGTGAATTTTTAAAAGAGCAAAAACAGCAATTTTAATTGCTTGGAGTGATCTCCACGACGCAATTCTCAATGCTTTTATTGTTTTTGTTCCAGTGGCTGCAGCTCGCGGAGCTCTCTCTGGCTGATGGGAAGGCACGTTCAACGGTGTGTGCGGCACTCATCCCTGTGTGCTTCAGCTAAAAGAGCAGTTCTAAAAGAGCAAAACACAGGCGATCAATGTCTTTTTCAAGATGCCTTTTCGTTGGTGTGTCTCTAGATGCAGTTGTTTCCTGACCTCGCCTGATGGCCACAATTGCTTTCTCAGTTGCCTGGGTAAACAGCATGCTGAGTCAGCACTCGTAGATGGTACATGCCCTCACTGCGATGACATGTCCTTGTTGGCGTTGCAGTCTTGAGGTTCCTTCTTTAACATGGAGGTATGAGTCCCCTCTGCTGCTAACCAGCCACCCGCAGCTTCAAAAGTTGCTGGTGTGGTTTGCACTCTGGGAGATATAAGGGTCACAGTGGGAGCTTCTTCGTTGGGTCCACCCCCACAAACCTCCCACACCTCTAGCACGCCATGTGCCGTCGAGTTGCCGGCTGCTGTCGCGGGACCCTCTATGGAGGTTCCCTGCGTCACTTTCTGTGCTCCAGATGAGGACCAAATGTTGATCGCTGCATCGGGGAGTGGACTTTTGGACTCTGAAGAGGATGAGGAGGCCGAACTTCCGCCCTCCGGGGTGGTCGTTCAGGCTGAATCGGATTCAGAGTTGACGGCCATGCTTGCCTGGGCCGCCGTGGGCATCAGGCTTGAGTGGAACCCTCCACCGTGTCCTGAACGCTCGCAGTTAGATGATTGGTTTCTGGGTGCAGGGCGTGGTTCTCAGCCACGTACTGCACCAGTGCCATTCTTCCCGGAGGTGCATGAGGAGGTTCAGAAGATGTAGAAGGCACCTTTTACTGCCAGGAACTGTTCATCTGCCTCCTCCACTCTCACTACTCTCGATGGTGGGGCTGCCAAGGTTTACGTGGACATTCTACAGGTGGAGCGTGCGATTGCGGTGCACTTGTGCCTGCAGTCTGCTTCCACCTGGCAGAATTGTCTGCACCTTCCGTCCAAGGCAAGTAAGACAACGGCAGCTTTGGCTGGAAAGGCTTACTCTGCCACTGGACAGGCAGCCTCTACCCTGCACGCCATGGCCATCTTGCAGGTCCATCAGGCGAAAGCTCTGAAAGAGCTGCATGAGGGTAGTTCTGAGCCAGGGCTACGGCAAGAACTGCGCACGGCAACTGACCTCGCCCTCCGGGCGACAAAAGTCACTGCACAATGTCCACCCTGGTGGTCCAGGAAAGACATCACTGGTTGGACCTGGCTGAAATGAAGGACGACAAAGTTCGCTTTCTCGACGGTGACAGGCCTAAACGACCCTGTCCTGTGGGAGGAAATTGTGGTCCTCTTGGCGAAGGACGCAATAGAGCCTGTCCCTCCAGCCGAGATGAAGTCAGGGCGTAGATAGCCACGGGTGTCCACTAGCTTGTGCCATTTCCCTCGGACGAGGGAATGCGAGCACTTTTCCTGCTCCTCAGTTCAGTTCCCCAATGGTGAACCCTGTCGAGTTCCTCCGGCATCCTGCGGCAGCCATATGTGTCTATTCACAGTATGGTTTCCCTAATGGTAAACCTGTGTCTTTCCCTGGCTCTGCTCTGCTCTGCCCTGTCTCTGAGCGCTAGAGTTCCTCCCTAGAGGTAGGACCTACGTCAGAGATATTCCATATGCGTTACTGCCCCTCGGGTCAGTCCATATGTGTCTTCCACACATCACCTCCCTTCGGGCAGGGTGTGATCTCTGTAGCTTTCCCCTCCTTTGGACTGGGAACACTTCTTCTGTGTTTGTTCATGGCTGAAAAATGTGGGAAGCGAGTCCCGAAGCACCCTTCCCCAAGGGTAAGGAACAGCAGCTTCGACAATCCCCTGAGTAACGTCCTGTCCTCTCCATCCCACTGGTATGGAAAACCTCCTCTGGCTTACTGTGGACGCTGGAGGGTTACAACTCTGTGGTAGCACCTGCATTTGGGCACGCTACGGCTTGCCAGCATCTGCTTCCCTAACACTCGTAATGTGGCTCAGTTGCTATGGCGTTTTCCATATGGACCCCATTACGTCAGTGTCGACGTAACGACAAACGTGACTGACTGAATGGGAATATCTAGGTTACTATTGTAACCCCCGTTCTCTGAAGGAGGGAACAGAGACATTACGTCCCCTTGCCATAGCCCTGAGTCACCGCTGAATGGCCGGGTACCTATCTCGGCTCTTCAGCAAAATATAAATGGACGTGAGTATGCTGGTCCTATTTATACCTGGATGCCAGGTGTGTGGCCAGGCATGTAAATCTCACTGGCCAATTCCCATTGGCTTGTTTTGTACCACTTGGAGGTGATTGGGCTCCCAAGCAAGACCCCATTACGTCAGTATCGACGTAACGTCTTCGTTCCCTCCTTCAGGGAACGGGGCTTACAATGGTAACCTAGATGTTATATATGTTTAAATTACTTAATAGTTTTTATTGTAATAGTAATGTACACAGCAAAAACCCCAGTGGAAAATTAACTCTCATCAGTGTATTTGAAATCACACTCAAAGACTGTTAATGTGTGCTAAATGAATTATGTTATTAATTGAGTGATGATTGACCATTATTGAAGACATCTGATTTTAACAAGCAGAATCACCAAAGGAGAAAATCACAAGTCAGTGAATGAGTTTTGATTGTTGCCACCCAGCACCCAACATGCTTTATTATTTACATTTACATTTACATTTATGCATTTGGCAGACGCTTTTATCCAAAGCGACTTACATTGCATTATACTATACATTTGTATCGGAGTATGTGCAATCCCTGGGATCGAACCCATGACCTTGGCATTGCTAGTGCCACGCTCTAACCACTGAGCTACAGGAAAGCTTTTATTGTCGCCATTGTTTCACAGGCTGATTCTTGATGTGTGTCTAAATGAAAGTTTTTCAGTACAACTTTTAACAAATCCTTTAGATTATACTGAAAAAGCAGATTTTCTGCTGTAGAATCACAGTGCTGCTGTAATCAATAATGTAAATCTAACTCAAAGATTGGGCTCTAAATGAGTTCAGTGATTCAGGTCAAATAATGATTATGTGAAAACATAACCAACACCACCTGATCATCTTTTCTCTTTATTCGTCTGGCATTTACAACAGCCAAACAAAATCTAATGTTAAACATTTTTTAAAACTAAAGCAAACACTGACCACCATAATTGGGGTTTTCTCCCAAAGTGATTCTGCTTTTTAACATTAGGTGTCTTCATTCATGGTCAATCATCACTCAATTAATCACTTAATTATCTCATTAATTGTAACACCGCTTCGTTGTTAACTTAACACTCTTGAGTGTGGAGTCAAATAAACTCTCAGCAGAGTTAATTTATCACTGGAGTTTTTGCTGTGTAGTACATTCCTGTAGTACATTTATATCATTTTGTGATCACACAAAGCTATTCTGTATTTTTTTTAAAGTAATTTTCTAATATGGTAGTTTATGTTCTCATTTAATGCATTAAACTGTATTTTGTACAATTGTAAAATGTAAAGTGTGTACCATGTGGGTCAATAATGCCTCTTTCCAGCATCTGTTGTTTTTTTTGTTTCAGATATTTCTGCTAGAAAAGAAATGAAGATCACAGAGGGAGGATCTGTCTTTTTAGAAGCTGGAATAATGACACAAAATGATATGGTAACTTGGTATTTTTATGACACTCAAATCGCTCGAGTCACTGGAGAGCTTAGTAAGATCTGTACAGATGTTCAGTGGAAAGATAATAATGAGAGATACAGAGAGAGGCTGAAGCTGAGTTATCAGTTTACATGGTCTCTGACCATCACAAACGTCAGTACCACAGACTCTGGACTTTATACACTAAAGATCATCAAGAGCAATTTCACCATCATGAGGAGCTTCACTGTTACTGTCACTGGTGAGTTTCATTTAATCATTCAAGACACTTCCCTCTTGAGCGGTTTTAGAAAACAGTTGTTAATTTGAACAAATGTTATTTTATTTATAAAACTGTTTGTGATGTGAATATCAAACCACCTTTGCATGTCACTCTCACAATCACATGATATTTATCAATGTAATTAAAGTGGTAGTTCACCTAAAAATGACAATTATCCCATGATTTACTCATCTTCGTTCAGATTAATACAGTGGGATTTATATACAGGTCCTTCTCAAAAAATTAGCATATTGTGATAAAGTTCATTATTTTCCATAATGTAATGATAAAAATTAAACTTTCATATATTTTAGATTCATTGCACACCAACTGAAATATTTCAGGTCTTTTATTGTTTTAATACTGATGATTTTGGCATACAGCTCATGAAAACCCAAAATTCCTATCTCAAAAAATTAGCATATTTCATCCGACCAATAAAAGAAAAGTGTTTTTAATACAAAAAAAGTCAACCTTCAAATAATTATGTTCAGTTATGCACTCAATACTTGGTCGGGAATCCTTTTGCAGAAATGACTGCTTCAATGCGGCGTGGCATGGAGGCAATCAGCCTGTGGCACTGCTGAGGTGTTATGGAGGCCCAGGATGCTTCGATAGCGGCCTTAAGCTCATCCAGAGTGTTGGGTCTTGCGTCTCTCAACTTTCTCTTCACAATATCCCACAGATTCTCTATGGGGTTCAGGTCAGGAGAGTTGGCAGGCCAATTGAGCACAGTAATACCATGGTCAGTAAACCATTTACCAGTGGTTTTGGCACTGTGAGCAGGTGCCAGGTCGTGCTGAAAAACGAAATCTTCATCTCCATAAAGCTTTTCAGCAGATGGAAGCATGAAGTGCTCCAAAATCTCCTGATAGCTAGCTGCATTGACCCTGCCCTTGATAAAACACAGTGGACCAACACCAGCAGCTGACATGGCACCCCAGACCATCACTGACTGTGGGAACTTGACACTGGACTTCAGGCATTTTGGCATTTCCTTCTCCCCAGTCTTCCTCCAGACTCTGGCACCTTGATTTCCGAATGACTTTGGACCACTGAGCAACAGTCCAGTGCTGCTTCTCTGTAGCCCAGGTCAGGCGCTTCTGCCGCTGTTTCTGGTTCAAAAGTGGCTTGACCTGGGGAATGCGGCACCTGTAGCCCATTTCCTGCACACGCCTGTGCACGGTGGCTCTGGATGTTTCTACTCCAGACTCAGTCCACTGCTTCCGCAGGTCCCCCAAGGTCTGGAATCGGTCCTTCTCCACAATCTTCCTCAGGGTCCGGTCACCTCTTCTCGTTGTGCAGCGTTTTTTGCCACACTTTTTCCTTCCCACAGACTTCCCACTGAGGTGCCTTGATACAGCACTCTGGGAACAGCCTATTCGTTCAGAAATTTCTTTCTGTGTCTTACCCTCTCGCTTGAGGGTGTCAATGATGGCCTTCTGGACAGCAGTCAGGTCGGCAGTCTTACCCATGATTGCGGTTTTGAGTAATGAACCAGGCTGGGAGTTTTTAAAAGCCTCAGGAATCTTTTGCAGGTGTTTAGAGTTAATTAGTTGATTCAGATGATTAGGTTAATAGCTCGTTTAGAGAACCTTTTCATGATATGCTAATTTTTTGAGATAGGAATTTTGGGTTTTCATGAGCTGTATGCCAAAATCATCAGTATTAAAACAATAAAAGACCTGAAATATTTCAGTTGGTGTGCAATGAATCTAAAATATATGAAAGTTTAATTTTTATCATTACATTATGGAAAATAATGAACTTTATCACAATATGCTAATTTTTTGAGAAGGGCCTGTATATAAAAATCCTGTTTTTTCCAAGCTTTATAATGGTACTGAATGGAGGGCCAGATTTTGAGGCCCAAAAAAGTACATCCATCCGTCATAAAAGTAATCCACATGGCTCCAGTGGGTTAATAAAGGCCTTCTGAAGCAAAATGATGGGTTTTTGTAAGAAAAAAACATCTACGTTTAAAACTTTACTAAAATCAGCTTCTATCAAACATCTGTACATAGTCAACTTACAACAGAAGTGTAACTTCTTTCATGACGATTGATGAAAGTGGATGCTCAGGATAGAGCAATACAAATCACCAGTCACAAATTAGAAGTCTACTACGATCATTTTTAAAGAGTTTGGTACAAGAGAAG